>JBBGZY010000438.1:28360000-28727500 GCA_037952925.1 Lithobates clamitans
TGATCACTGCTCCCGATGTCAGGGAGCAGTGATCAGCGACACTTGTCACTAGCATCTCCCCGTTCGTCCTCTCCGTGAGCCGATCGCGGGTATCCCCACAGCGATCGAGTCCGCGGGACCCGCGACCCGACTCACGGAGCTCCCGGCCAGCGCACGCAATGGCACGGCGGGGAATTCAGATGGGTGTACAGGTACGTCGATTTGCCCAGCCGTGCCATTCTGCCGACGTATATACGTCGGGAGCCGGTCGGGAAGCGGTTAACCACTTCAGCTGTAGAAGGTTTACCCCCCTTAATGACCAGGCCATTTTTTGCGATACAGCACTGCGGTACGTTAACTGACAATTGCGTGGTCGTGCGACTCTGTACCCAAATAAAATGTATGTCTTTTTTTCCCACAAATAGAGCTTTCTTTTGGTGGCATTTGATCACCTCTGTGGGTTGTTTTTTTTGCACTATAAGCAAAAAAGACAGACAATTTTGAAAAAACCCAATATTTTTTACTTTCTGCTATAAAAAAAATATTTAAAAATTCTAATTTCTTCATCAATTTAGGCTTATATGTATTCTGCTACATATTCTTGGTGAAAAATCCCAATAAGCATATATTGATTGGTTATAGCGTCTACAAACTATGGGATACAGTTTTGGAATTTTTATTTATTTTTACTAGTAATGGCGGAGACTTATAGCGGGACTGCGATATTGTGGCGGACTAATTGGACACCTGACACTTTTTGGGGACACTAATACAGTGATCAGTGTTATAAAAAATATGCACTGTCACTGTACTAATGACACTAGCATGGAAGGGGTTAACATCAGGAGCAATCAAAGGGTTAACTGTGTTCCTAGGGAGTGCTTTTACGGTGGAAAAGCAGGGATCCGTGTTCTTGCATAGCAGAAACACCAGATCTCTACCTTCCCTTGTCACAGAGGGATGATCTGCCATAGGCAGATGGCCGTTCTGCCTGTCTCCCGAATGGTCGGCGGGTCCCGGCAGACATGTCCGCCGGACCTGCTGATTGGCTCCCACTGTGTCCAACATGTTCCTGCATAGCAGAAACACCGGATCTCTACCTTCGCTTGTCACAGAGCCGTGACCTGCTATAGGCAGATGACCGTTCTGCCTGTCTCCTGAATGGTCGTCGGATACCGACGGACATCATGTCCACCGGACCCACTGATTGGCTCCCACTGTGTCCAACACAGCGGAAACGCGTCGCTGGCGGTGCGCGTGAGTGCCCCAGACCTGGAAGTGCAGAATCATATACAGGTACGTTATTCTGCCTAGAACGGCTTCCTTCCGCAGTAAATGTCACGTGGGGCAGTCGGTATCTGGTTAATAAGATATTTTTCACACATGCCATGGATATATGTGTAATTACACGCCAAAACACATTCTGTTACTACTCCTGAGTATGGGGATACCACGTGTGAGACTTGTTGGGAGCCGAGCAGCATACAGGGGACAAAAACCAATGACCACATTCAGGCTTTCAAAGAACATAGTTCCCTCACTTCATTTCCTGACTACCTTTAAAAGTTTTTGAGGCCCTGAAATGCCAGGATAGTACAAACACACCCCCCCCCCCGAAATGACCCCTTTTTGGAAAATAAATAGTCAACGAGAAGCATGTTGAGTGCATGGAAGACTAGTTTTGCCACAAGTTTTTGGAAAAATGACAAAAAAAGTGTTTTTTATTTTTATACACAATTTTTTTACGTTAATGAGGTATTTGTCAAACATGCCATGCATATAATGTGGAATTGCACCCCAAAACACATTCTGCTACTACTCCTGAGTATGAGGTTACCACATGTGTGAGCTGAGCCGCATACAGGGGGCAAAAACCAATGACCATAAAGAAAAAGCAGTACAGTGCATAAAATACAAACTAAATTAATAAAATAAAGTCCAATGGAAACAAATTGCAGGCAAATTCCAGTGATTCCTCCAGTGACTCAGGTGACATGGAAAAATAGCAAGGTGACTGTGGTGACACACGTGGACCTCCACCTTCAGTGATACTAGCCACTCACCTCAACAGATGGACCCCTGAGTAAATCAGTCAGGTCAAAACAGCGGTTCCCTCACAGGGATAATACCATAGGGCAGTGGTTCTCAACCTTTCTAGTGCCGTGACCCCTTGGCAAAATTTCCCAAGTTGCGGGGACCCCTAACAGTAAAATTATTTTCCTAGCGTGAGTTGTCAGCACCCAAGGCAAGACAAGTAATTTGCGCCCCTAACCCATGGACATTTAGCACTCCCCAAGTCCATTCCACTCATACAGTATTAAAACCCCTTATGGTAGATTTTAGGATGTACCACTCTTCCTCTGTGTTCTTCTTTCTTTCCCTTTTATCTCTCTATCCTAATTTCTTGTTTTTTTTCCCCCCATCCTTCTTTTATTTCTTCTCTTACTCCTTGGTGGGGTGTGGGGAGAATGGGATGAGTGGCAGTGTTGGCGGGGGTGGGATGAGTGGCAATGCTGGGGGGGAGTTCTGATCAGCCAACTTAGGTGCTCTTGATCAAGGTCATCTGCTGATCTGGTCACAGGTGGTGATACTCACGGTGTCTCCGGCTTCACTGTGTCTCCAGCTCTGTGGTGTCTCGCAGCAGTGACATCTATGCCGAAATCAGGAGATAGGATCTCCTCCAGCCTCTCCCATTTCACATTCCTCACCAGTCAGCTAACCTCTAGTCTCTGCCCCCCAGCCATGCCGTGAACTGAATGGGCAGCAGCGAAGAGGCTGAGTGGGCGGCCGCGGGCTTCAGGAACAGCCCAGCTGGGCAGCTGCAAAAAAGCTATGAGAGAGGTGCAGGCTTCAGGAACAGCCCAGGATTCAGTGACCCCTGGCAAATCGTCATTCGACCCCCGAGGGGGTCCCGACCCCCAGGTTGAGAACCACTGCCATAGGGAGATGTGTACACGGTGGGGCATCAACAGCAGCAGCTTTCAGTAACAGCTTTCAGTAACCAGTATACAGGCAGTATTCACATGTAAAAAAGGTAGGAAAGAATCTAGTGCTCTCTGGATAATACTCAAAATGATTTAATAAAATATGCGGAAAAACTCACATTATAATGCACTGTACCCCAGTGCGAAGGATAAAAGCATGGATGGAGTGGATGTCCCATACAGGATGGACGAGCGGAGCGCGGGTGACGTCACGATCGGAGCACGTACACAATGCCGTACGCGTTACGTCCCTCAAAGTGGGCGGGACTTCCTCAGCAGCGACGGCTGAGCGTGAGAACACCCATTTAAATACAAGTCCGCTCCTCCCCAACAGCCATTAGGCTCAGATGTATACCCATCACTATGGTAACCAGGTCGGAATGCTTCAAAACAGGAAGTGACTATATCCGCTCCTCCCAGGCAGCCAATAGACTTGAATGTACCCATCACTATAGTAACCAAGGGTGAAGCTTTCAAACAAGGAAGTCACTATGTCCATAGAGTAGCCGTGAAGACCATGGATAAAGAGGCTATTATTGAACAGCCTATAGTGATATACCTAGAAAACATATCTATAAAACTTTAGACATATAAAGTAGTGAAATAAAACATGAATAAAAATTGTGGATAACTGCAAAATAAAATAAATATAAAAACAACAACAGCGTAATCCCCGCATCTCCGCTCAACATCCTGGGTCATCCAATACCATAATACAAAATGCATGTGAAATTAACACTTTAAATAAAAAGATTACAGAGAGCAGTTGCTAGCGATCAGAGATAAAGCAGTTAACATCAAACTCGACGTTCAAGCCCCCTGGAACAAGGACGTTAGTCTCATGAATCCAATAAGATTCTCTACGACTTAATTGGCGTAGGAAATTACCCCCCTCCAATGTTTATTAACTCTCTCTATACCCCAGAAGCTTAAACCCCTGGGGTTTTGATTGTGTGCCAATTTAAAATGCTTTGAGACATTGTGTGTTTTTATCCCTTTTTTAATGTTGTTGACATGTTCCCCTAAACGAACATGCAAGGGGCGGGATGTCCTCCCAATGTATTGTAAGCCACACTCACATTGTAACATGTAGACAACCCCAATCATGGTGCACGTAATGAGTTGTTCTATTTTATATTCTTTACCTGTGGAGGTGGCTCTAAAGCTTTTTCGTTTTTTATTATTGCACTTAGAATGCCTGCAGGCTGTGCACCGCCCACAGGCATAAAATCCTGAGAGAAAGGAAAAAAAAAGTCTACTTTCAGAATGTATGGGGGGATCCACCACACCTGGGGCTAAGCGATCTCGTAGGGATGGGGCTTTTTTATAAATGAACAACGGACAGGGTGGCAGCAGGGGACCCAGCACACGATCCTGTTTAAGAATTGACCAATTCTTCAAAACAAGTTTTTCCAAAGCTGCTGTTTGGCTAGGTTTTGTGGTTTGCGCTGGTTGACTTTGTTTATAAAAACCAATGACCACCTTCAGGCTTTCAAGAACGTAGTTCCCTCACTTCATTTTGTGATTACCTATCAAAATTTTGGAGGCCCTGACATGCCAGGATAGTACAAACATCCCCCCTCAAATGACCCCTTTTTGGAAAGTAGTTACTCCAAAGTATTTGCTAAGAGACATATTGAGTGCATGGAAGACTTTAGTTTTGCCACAAGTCTTTTTTCTGTGGACCAATAAGAACGTAATTTATTCTTGTTTTGTAATGCCCATGTTTAAAGGTTAGGCCCAAAACAAATTTAAACTCGGAAACCGTGATATATTTCTACTCTAATGGCCTGGCGAGGTACGAATTTCGGTTGGTGGCGATGTACTGGTCAGCATAAAGATTGTGTTGGTCCACAATGAAGTTACACAGTTCTATGAATCTGGGGGCTGCCATTCAGGATTTGCAAGCACCTCTGGAAGAATGGGCGCTACGGGCCTGTGTTTGAATTCTTGGTGGACGCGGGGCGCTGCTACTGCTAGCTACCTCACCAGTTTGGACTGCACTTCTGGGACTTTGCAGTCTGATGTGAAAAATGCCAGGATGTACTAGGCCACTGGTGCCTGCCAATCCACTGAAGGGTAGTGCAGCACTAGTACTGACACTCTACTGCATGAGCATAATCATATTTGTGCGTTTCTAGCAGCTCAACAACCTGGGCATGGGGTGGGGCATGCCTGCCTTAGCAGGAACCTCTTTTATATCATCTGAGCTACCTGTCAGGTTGCTGCTGCTCTCTACAGGTTCGTGTTCTGAGCCCGATTCTGACAGTGAGGACTCCCCATCACTCTCATCAGTCATACTCAGAATCCTGTAGGCCTCTTCATTAGTGTACCTTTCATTGGACATTTTGCGAACAAAATTTACAGGTACCTAGTGTGACTCACGGGAAAAAGAGCTCCTGGGGGACTGTTTGAACCGCTAGAAATAAAAATTTACCTGCCTGTGCTTGCAGAGACCGCACTTGATCTTGCTAACACAGCAGTTTTGTGTACAATGTATCAGATGTGTGAGTGATCAGAAATTATGCTGACATAGCCCTTGTTGGGGGGTGGGGGTACTATACGCAAGTGCTGGCAGTGAACAGAGCTGATCCTGCTAACACTGCATTATTGGGGACACTAGTATATTTCTAATCTAATCAAAGATACAGAAACTATACTAGCAACGGTGGTTATGGTGTGTTTGTGATAGTGTTGCTGGCAACCAAGGGGTTAAACGTGGATAGCAATAGTATGGTGAGCAATCTGACACTATTTGGGAGGGACGCTAACTGACTCAAACGCTATCTGAAGTTGCCTGTTACACTAATACAGTGATTAGTAAAATAAAATCTGTACACTGTACTGACACTGTGGCAGGGCAGTGAAAGGGTTAACTGGAGGGAGATCAAGTGGCTATATGTAGTGTAGGTGTGCTGATTTACTCACACAGGATCTGCCTGAAAAGGGCTCAGAGAGAGAGCTCTTGTGTTTACAAATAAAAACACAGGCTGTGCTGTGATTCATTACACATGATCAGCAGGTTTAGGCCTCTTTCACACGGATGATCCGTATGTCCGTTTTTCATCCTTCCGTTTTCGGATGAAAAACGGACATACAGTCATCCCTATGGAGCGTCGGATGTCAGCGGTGACATGTCCGCTGACATCCGACCCGCTCCGATCCGAAAAGTGTAACGGAGGAAAAACCTACTTTTCCCTCCGTTTTCGGATCAGATCGGATGACGACGGACACTACGGACCGTCATCATCCGATCCCCCCATAGGGGAGAGCGGCGCTCTGACAGGTCCGTGCACAGTGAGCAGCGATGCACCTGTCATCTTCCTGCTCAGCGGGGATCGGCGGAGCTATCCCCGCTGAGCAAGCGGATGTTCACGGGGCGGATCATGACTGATCTGCCCCGTGTGAAAGAGCCCTTAGGCTAAAAATCATTGGCCTGAACCTGATGACCGTCTTGTGCTGTACCAAATGACGTACATGCTGCCTTCCCAGAAATTCTGGATCACATACACGTGCATGATCCAGCGCATTGGGGCCGCCCTGCCGCAGTATAAAGGCAGTGGGCGGTCCGAAAATGGTTAACCAACGTGCTCTCTTTGTTAAAACTGAAATCTGGGCAAAAAATAATGTCTAAATACAAGAGGCATGTGTATTCCTACTTGAATCTTTGTGTTGTTTGTGTATTTCCAGATCTGTGCAGTAATGCAGCAGTAAAATTCCTGCACTTTGCCTCTGTGAAGAAGTTTCCTTTAAAGTGGGAGTATGCGATGCATACTAGCACATTATAACTTTGCCTTGCAGGTTAAAAAAACAAAAACAAAAAAAAAATAAAAAAATTGTTGGCGGTTTACTACCGCTTTAAATCAGTTGACATCCGTGCTATAGCCGAATGCTGGCTACAGTGCGGACCAGAATTCCCGGGAGGCCGTCCCCCTGTGCACGCTCTATGCGCGCGCCCTACAGGGCACAGACTCGGGTGATCACCAATCCGAGTAAGGGGCCGGTCCCGGGCCCCTTACCATGTGATCAGCTGTCAGCCAATGACAGCTAAAAACATGATCAAAACAAAAGCTCTGTGATCGTTTTTTTTTTCTCCTCACGCTGACAGCGCGAGGAGAAAAAAAAGCCGATCACCGGCTCATCAGCAAGGGACACCGGTCCCAAAGAGGAAGAGGCAATAATGCCTCATATGTGCCACCAGTACTCCCCTGCCAGTGCCACCTGACAGTGCCCACCAGTGCCACCTATCAATGCCCACCAGTGGTGCCAATCAGTGCCACCTAGCAGTGCTGGCTATCAGTGTAACAGATCAGTTCCCATTATTGCCGCCCATCACTGCCACCTATCGGTGCCCATCAGTGCCGCCTCATCAGCGTACATCAATGAAGGAGAAAAAAAATTACCTTGTTTAAAATTTTATAACAAAATATTAAAAAAAAAAAAAAATTTTAAATTTCGGTCTTTTTACATTTTTTTAACAAAAAATAAAAAACGCAGAGGTGATCAAATACCACCAAAAGAAAGCTCTATTTGTGGGGAAAAAAATGATAAAAGTTTCATTTGGGTACAGTGTTGTATGACCGTGCAAATGTCATTCAAAGTGCGTCAGCGCTGAAAGCTGAAAATTGGTCTGGATAGGAGGGGAGTTTAAGTGCCCAGCAAGCAAGTGGTTAAAAAAGACTGGAGACGGCTGCTCTTTCCATGTGCAGGAAGTGCCTCCTGGAGTTTTCTGCTGGCAGTCTGTAGTGGGAGGGCCTGCTGGTTACCACCCAGTGGTGTCTCCAGCTTTCATATTTAGGGGGGGCACATGGGGGACAGGGACAAAAGTAGGGGGGCAACTATAAAATGCAATTATATATATATCCTGGGGCCCTTTACTACGATCCCACAATGGCCCTTTCACATGTTCTGCAATGAGCTCCCTCCCTACTGTATTGCCCCCCCCGGTGGCAGAAAACAAGAGATATATGTCACCAGCATACCAAGAAAATATAAGGGTCCAAAGCAGTGGGAGAACTATCAGGGTTGCAAAGGTTGTCTTGCCACCGGGCCCTGGTGTTCTGCCACTGTGGGGTTTCCCAGCCTCCTCTTGCTGTCCTGCCCCCGCTATTGACAGTGCTGGTCTGGCATCTCTTGGAATTTTCAGGCTGGTTCTCCTGTCCTTACGATGGGAGAAATCAGTCTGTTTTTTCAGCAACTGAGAGTCCTGGTGGAGTCCTTTCTGCAACTCGCTCTTCTCCCTGCCAATGAGGATGCCGGGGAAGGAGCAGATCTGGCGGCCGTGGTTGTGTGAGCGCTTCCATTATGCAGTGTCAGCGAGCAGAGGGAGGGGGGGGAGGAATCACCTGCAGGAGCTGACTCTGGGACGCTCTCCCTCTTAGACATTTTTTTTTTAACAAAAAGGCAATTTTTTTTAATTGGGGGGGCACAGCATAATGTTGGGGGGTCAGGGCCCCCCTGGCCCCCCCTAGGGACGCCATTGTTGCCACCTACAGCTCTGCTCGGGCTATGAATAGCATAGTGATGATATCACCACTAATTTTACCAGGTATTATTTGGGTTTGTAAAGGCTTTTAATGCACACAATAGAGATTGATATCCTTTTTTAAAGCTTGAGGAATATATCTGCGTGAACGTTTTTGTGCCTGGAGTTCAACTTTAACACCTTCCTGCCCAGCCTATAGCAGATATACGGCTGGGAGGGACTGTATCCTTCTGAGTGAACGTCATATGATGTCTTCTCAGAAGGCACAGTTTGCGCAGCTGTGGGGCCGCGCAGCGGCACAATCTGTTAGCGGCTGTGTCCACCTGACACAGCCGATGACTGATCAGTGTACTGGCTCGCTGCCAGTACTATGTGACCAATCGCAAAAGATCACATGACAGTTGTAAACAATGGATCGCTTCCTTCCATGCCATCTATTGTGTACAATTGTGTTGCTAGCTGTGATTGGTCAATGTGATCACATGGCACAGACAGGGCCAATCACAGCCCATCCGTACCAAGTGATTAGCTCTGGCCAATCACAACAAAACAAACTGAATGAATCGGTTTAATTCAGCAAAATGCTTGCTTATAGCAATGAAAGTCACTGCTATAAGGAATCATAATGTGTAAAAAAAAAAAAAAATCCTGATCACTTCCCCAGAGTAGTACAGTGCTACTATGGTAACATTATATTGCTCTGGTCCAAAAAGGGGTCATTTAGGGGTATCTGTACTGTCCTAACATTTTTGGGCCTCAAGAAATGAATTAGGCCATCAGCATTGATCCATTTTCAGATACAGTGGGTAAAAAAAAAAAAATCACCCCCTTTAAAATAATCACATATTGTTGCTTTTCAGCCTGAAATTAAGACAGACACAGTTTTTGTTTTATACTGCTGTATTTACTCAGTGCAACTTATGACATCCAAGTAAAAGATATAACATTAACATGTCAGGGGAAAAAAAAAATCAAAAACAGAATCACTGAGTTGGTAAAAGGATCACCCCCTTGTGTCAGTATTTTGTTGAACCACCTTTTGCTTTAATTACAGCCTTTAGTCTGTTGGGATATGTCTCTACTAACTTTGCAGATTTAGACTTTGCAATATTTGCCCATTCTTCTGTGTGGAACTGCTCAAGTGCAGTAAATTTGATGGTGACCGTTTGTGGACTGTGGTCTTTAAGTCATTCCACAGATTTTCAATGGGGTTCAAGTCTGGGCTCTGACTAGGCCATGCAAGGACATTCACCCTTTTTTCCTTCAACCACTGTGTAATAATTTTTGCTGTGTGCTTTGGGTCATTGTCATGTTGGAAGGTAAACCTTCTTCTCATTGACAACTTTCTGGCAGAGGGCAGCAGTTTTCCTCAAGATTTTGACGGTATTTTGCCCATCCATTTTTCCTTCTATCCTGACAAGTGCTCCAGTCCCTGCTGCAGAGCCATACCCCATAACAGGATATTCCCACCTCCATGCTTTATTGTTGGAATGGTGTTATTTGGACATTGAGCTGTATTGGATTTCTAACAGACATATCATTTGGTTGAGGCCAAATGATTCAACTTTAGTCTCATCTGACCATAACACCTTTTTTCCATGGATAAATCAAAAACTGTGTTTGTCTTCATTTCAGACTGAAAGGCAACAAAACGTGATTCATTTTAAAGGGGGGTGATTATTTTTTGTACCCACTGTATATACTGTACCATAGTTTGTAGAGTCTATAGTTTTCCTACAGACTAAATTATATATACACCGATTTGGGTTTTCACCACAGAAATTTAGTATAATACATTTTGACCTCAATTTATGTAGAACCTTATTTATTTGCAACATTTTATAAACTAAAACATTTTTTTTTCAAAATGTTCAGTCTTTTTAATTTGTTAAACAAAAAATAAAAAACCCAGTGGTAATTAAATACCATCAAAAGAAAGCTCTAGTTGTGTGAACAAAATTATAACAAATTTAGTTTGGGTATTGTGTTGCATGATCGCACAATTATCATTCAAAGTGCGATAGTGCTGAAAGATGAACATTGTCCTGGGCAGGATAGGGTAAAAGTGCTCAGTACTGAAGTGGTTACATTATTTTTTTTAAATTTAATTACTTTTTATTGCTATTTCAAACACAAATACAAAAAGAACAGAAAACTACAGTCAGGCATTTTAGCTCTTGCAGAAATAAAAAAAAAAAAGTGAAGTGGTTAAATTAATGTGTATCATAATGTATGCTACCATTGTACTTCCTCCACCTAAAAACCAGGGAGGCTTCACACTGCACTGATGCAGTCCCACTGTGCTTTGGGCAAAGCGCAGCTAACCCATGGGTTTTCTGAGGGTTAGCTGCCCTTTCCCATAGATTTCTGATGGCTTTGCTGCAGATTCCGAGAGCACACCAAAGATGCAGCATGCAGGTGTTTTGGTGTGCTTTCTGAAAACAAATCAAAACTATGGGAAAGCCCAGCTAACGCATGAAAACTGCAGGTTAGCTGCACTTTAGCAAAAGAGCAGTGATGCCCTGTGTTTCATCAGACTTGGAGACCCGTCAGATTTTGTAACAGAAGTGACGTTCCGTCGCCGCCATCTTGCTACACCCCGCAGTAGTCCACTTTAAAACCACTTCCGGACCAGCTCACAACAATATATGTCGTACTTTGAAGGAGGATATCGTTGTTATGGATACCCCGGTATCCTCTTCTTCAGTGAGCGGTCCGGTTTATGATAAAAGTGGTCTCTGCGGCTGATTCGCCGCAAGATCACTTTTAATCGACGGCTCCGCTTACTAGAGCTGTCGGCAGCGGCGAAGGTGATCGGGTCCTTCTCGTGGCCTGACATGGAGACGAGTGAGGGGAAGATGGCCCCCACCCGTCTACATATCATTGCAGGGCGGAAGCAACGTCAAAACGTCACTTCCGCCCATAGCTCTTAAAGGGCCATTTTGTTTTTTCATTTTTTTTTATTGACAATTTTTTTTTTTATTGCATTTTAGTCTAAATATGAGATCTGAGGTCTTTTTGACCCCGGATATCATATTTAACCTCCCTGGCGGTTTCCAGAGTGTGGCTCGGGGTTAAATATCAGCACCATTAGCGGTAACCCCGAGCCACACTCGGAATTGCATTGCAGGATCCTGGTGCGGTATACTTACCTTGTCCCCAGGATCCTGCAATATCCCCCCGCTGTGTCCGTGGGCTGTGTCCTCCTCGCAAAGCCTCTCTGTGCCGGTCTCCGTTCCCTGCGAGCGCTGCGAGGCACGGGGGCGGAGCCTGGCGGCAAATTCAAAAAAGTGAAAATTCGTAACACATACAGTACACTGTAATCTTACAGATTACAGTACTGTATGAAATCATTTCACATCCCTTTTGTCCCCAATGATTTGTCCAATGCCCTGCATGCAGTTTTATATGATATATAAAGTTCTTTCTGCCTGGAAACTGGAGATTGCCCATAGCAACCAAAAAGTGTCCCTTTACGTCAAAAGTGGTTTTAGACCAGCTAGAAAACAGCAATAGTAAATTAGAACGCTTGCAGAATTGAGTGATAGTGATTATAATTTATGATTTTGTGTTTCAAACTTCATCATACCCGGGATATCTACTAGACTCTTGGTGGACAGATTTAAGTGTGTTATTGCTAAGAATTACAGGCCTACAATATAAAAAACGCCAAATTTCTATGGAAAATTATACCGCTTTGAGATGCAAAAATCTGAAATAATCATACCGCCAGGGAGGTTAAGGGGTTCTGCAATGCTTTTTTTCTATTACAAGGGATGTTTACATTCCTTGTAATAGGAATAAAAGTGACACAATTTAAAAAAAAAAAAAAAAAAAAAAAAAAAGTGTAAAAATAAAAAATGAAAAGTAAAATAAATAAGAAAAAAAAAATGTTTTAAACGCGCCCCGTCCCGACGAGCTCGTGTGCAGAAGTTAACGCATAGGTGAGTAGCGCCCGCATATGAAAACAGTGTTCAAACCACACGTGAGGTATCACCGCGATCGGTAGAGCAAGAGCAATAATTCTAGCCCTAGACCTCCTCTGTCACTTAAAACATGCAACCTGTAGATTTTTTTAAATGTTGTCAATGGAGATTTTTAAGGGTAAAAGTTTGTCACCATTCCACGAGCGGGCGCAATTTTGAAGCGTGACATGTTGGGTATCAGTTTACTCTGTGTAACATTATCTTTCAATTGGGCTAACTTTATTGTTGTCTTATTTTTTAATTTAAAAAAGTTTATTTTTTCCAAAAAAGTGCACTTGTAAGACCGCTCCGCAAATACGCTGTGACAGAAAGTATTGCAACGACCGCCATTTTATTCTCTAGGGTGTTAGAAAAATGTATAATGTTTGGGGGTTCTAAGTAATTTTCCACCAAAAAAAAAAACGTTTTTTAACTTGTAAAAGCTTAAAGGGGTTCTAAACCCTTTTGGTTTTTCACCGTAATGCATTCTATGCATTAAGATGAAAAATCTTCTGTAGTGCTGCAGCCCCCCAGCCCACCCCATTTTACTTACCTGAACGCTGTCATCCTCCGGCTGGGAACAAGCACACCAGCTCTAGCTAGTGTCTCGTGTCCTGATTGGATAGATTGACACCAGCACAGCCATTAGCTCCTGCTGCTGTCAATCAAATTCAATGACGTGGAGCCGGGGGGTGGGGCCCGAGTCCTGCATTCTGTGTGAATGGACACAGATGCAGGACTCGGGAGTGTGCCCGCTCGTGTGTCCACCTTAGGAGAGCCTTCTCCAACATGGACACTCGATGTGGGGAGGAGCCACCAACGCCGCTGAAGGACCCCAAAAGAGGAGGACCGGGGCCACTCTGTGTGAAACGAACTGCATAGTGGAGGTAAGTATGACATGTTGCAGTGCACTATCTCAAATAAATGAAAATTAAAAAAAAAAAACCCAAAGATGTACCATCCAAATCCATAACAAAAGAAATAGGAATGCAAAACACAACCCCCTTGAGGAAAATTATTTTCAAGAGAGCTTCCACCCAGGAGCAAAATAAACTACCGCTATATGACATCAAAATATTGTTAAGAATAGTATTGTACGAAAAATATCTTTAAACAGATAAAGGGGAAAGGAAAAAAATCAATCAACCTTCCCAGATGTTATAGGAAAGAAAGGTTTGTTGAAAGATTGCCACTAGGCAGATTAATCAGTTTTGCCTGAGCTAAATCCTGCCAAGAAGGGTCTGAAGCTGTCAGCCTCATTTAAACCTGGAGGGTGGTGGCATTAAGATATCTTACGCAGAATCTTGTTCCAGTCAGTGGTGTCTCCAGCTTTCATATTTAGGGGGGGCACATGGGGGGACAGGGACAAAAATAGGGGGGCAATATAAAATGCAAAAAAAAAAAAATATATTTATTTATATATATATATATATATATATAAATAAAAAAAAATATATAGATAGATAGATATATCTATCTATCCTGGGGCCCTTTACCCCTTTACTACGATCCCACAATGGCCCTTTCACATGTTCTGCAGTGAGCTCCCTTCCTACTGTATTGGGGCCCCCCAGGGTGACAGAGAACAAGAGATATATGTCACCAGCATACCAAGAAAATATAAGGGTCCAAAGCAGTGGGAGAACTATCAGGGTTGCAAAGGTTGTCTTGCCACCGGGCCCTGGTGTTCTGCCACTGTGGGGTTTCCCAGCCTCCTCTTGCTGTCCTGCCCCTGCTATTGACAGCTCTGGTCTGGCATTTCTTGGAATTTACAAGCTGGTTCTCCTGTCCTAAGGACAGGAGAAATCAGTCTGTTTTTTCAGTAACTGAGACTCCTGGTGGAGTCCTTCCTGCAACTCGCTCTTCTCCCTGCCAATGAGGATGCAGGGGAAGGAGCAGATCGGGCGGCCGTGGTTGTGTGAGTGCTCGCATTACGCAGTGTCAGCGAGCAGAGGGAGGGGGGAGGAATCACCCGCAGGAGCTGACTGGGGACGTTCTCCCTCTCAATAGAGACTGTGTTACCCCAGCGGTGGCCCGAGTAAGATGTGGCACATCCGATATGAATACAAACAAAAAGAAATTGCCTTTTTGTAAAAAAAAAAAAAAAAAAAAATAAAAAAAATTTTTTTTTTTTTTGGGGGGGGCACATGGTGGGGCCCAGCATAATGTTGGGGGGGTCAGGGCCCCCTCTGGCCCCCCCCCTAGGGTCGCCATTGGTTCCAGTCCCCCCCATTCTTGTTGAAGGAGTGCCTTCTCCAGTAATATAGCAAGATATGCAAGTTTGATACTTTATATTTTTCTAAAATGTCATGTATGATATTCATTTATTTGGATTCTAGATTGCATTCACATTCTATATTTTTAGAAGTGGTTTTAGTCCCTGAAGAAGAATATAGTTTATATACTTTCGAAAAAGCATTGGATGTTCCCACTACCTATCACCATCTGCAAAATGCATGGATGGTATTTTCACAAGTAGTTGGGTAATATCACTTCAGGATGATCATTTGTGCAATATTATAATACATTTATACGTCTTCTTGTATTGTTTCCAATGTGGGAATATTTTAATCATGTTGAAATGATGTATAAATAAACATTTTTAATGAATATATCGTTTTTTCTTTTCAAATTTCCTTAAAATCCCACTTAGAGGTATTTACAATTTTTCAAGGTGGCTTCTCCAAGGACAGCCAAGACCAATTTCAAGTCCCAGGGACACAAGGGTGGCCTGACAAGCGGGACTGTCTGTGTTACACCCTGCATGAAGCCTGAACCAAGGAGTGAGAAACAACGGTCTCTTAAAAAAAAAATGGATAGGGATGAAATCTGACCCTTAACGGTACTTAAGGCCGATCTCATTTCCCCTGCCAATTATAGAAAGGAAAAAATCTCCTTCTCACATATTTTCGTGGGTGCCATTTCCTGGCTACAGCCCAGGCATAAAAGATTTCCAAGTTCTGTAATAGAAACTCCCCGAAGCCAGCTTCTTGTGCTCAACAGTGCGGAGATAACAGCACCCAAGACCATTAGGTCTGGCTGGACCCGAAGTGACCAAGGAGCATCCCTCACAAGATTCACTAGGTCAGTGTACCAAGCCCTCCTGGGCTAATTCGGCTAATGATATTATCAGTGTTACCACCTCCTGAATTCTTCGCAAAAGATGTGGCAGTAGTTGAAACAGAGGGAAGGCATCAATTAGGGAGAACTAGTGCCTAATGTGTTACCAGTGCACCTACCCCTATTGCCAATGGGACGCTAGTCCCGCACACAACCTGTCCAACTTGTTGTAGAACTTGGAATCCACCTGCAGAGTTCCCCAACTTTGGTAGATTGCCAAAAACATTTTAGGATGCAGGACCACGTGGTCCCAGCATTAGTCGCTGATGACTGGAAGGAAAACCCCACTGCCATTTCTCTATACCTGGAATATGTACTGGCAACAGAGATGGCACCTGTTGTTCTGCCCCAAACCGAATGTGGTTCACCTTCCTGAGCCGCATGACCCCTGGTGGTTGACATATGCCACTGTAGAGGCATTGTCGAATTGAACCTACAACTGGCTCATCCAATAATCCAGAGCAAGGAGTACTGGCCAAAAGTTTCAAGATATTGATAGGCAGTATTCTCTCCTGTGGAGACCACCTTCAAACCAACTGGAAAGACTGGAATCAGTGGTTATCTTCCAAACCCCTGAAAGGACAAATTTCCCCTTCTCCAGATTCTGACCCATCAATCATCAACTTGAGCTCTGCAATATCCCGAGAACAAAGCCCTCCGGCAATCCAATGCTTGGATCTTCGTGTTCCAAACAAAGAGAATGATCCTCTAAAAAAGACCTGGAATAGGACTGTACGTAGGAAATGTGCTTCGACCTAGATACAACTTCCTCCTGCAGAAATGTATCAAAGGAGAATCTGGAACCGACTTCTTCCTGAGCAAAGATTATTGAGGTATACTGAGATTGACACTCCCTGCGTCTTCAGCAAATCCAGCATGGGGGCTAGGAGCTTTGTGAACCCTCAGCAGCTGTGGCCAGCCCGAAGAGCAGAGCTACAAAATGAAAAAAAAAAAAAAAACGACTTTCTACTGCAATTGCAGAAACCTTTGATGAGCCTGGAAAAAAACAAACAAAAACGGCACATGAAGATGTGTATTATTGATGACTATGGACCCCAAAATCTACCACTTGCAGAGATGTCATCACTGAATGGACTGAGTCTATCTGAAACAGCAGCTTGAGATCTATAATAGACCTCATGTCCCCATTTGGTTTTGGGCCCGCTACCGGTCGAGTGTTTTACAATAATGAGCTCATAATTTCTGCTCCAAGAATCAATGCAAGGCAAAAAGACTGATGACTCTGTGGCAGACCCAGAAGGTCCCAAGAGGCGTACTTAACCTACCAGGTTTCTGCCAGCTAAATATGGAGTGAACCACCTCAAAAACTGCCCTAAGATCCTCTGGCCCGAGATACTCTCAAAAAACAGCAGCCTCAGATGCCTCCCTCAGGAGGAGAAAAGCTTACAGCACCTGGTATTTCCTGGCAGTCTCCCATCCAAGTACTAACCAGGCTTGATCCTGCTTAGGCTCCGATCAACGGCGATCAGGCATGTTCAAGGTGATGCGTCGCAGTCTATCTAGCGAAAAACAAATGCGTCAGGTAACATTGCAATGCTAAACACCACAGTGGATCAGATTTACCTGACACCACTAGTCCATTGGGAGATGTGAACACTGCCAGATCCTGCCAGAACCTGAGAGCGGTGCACCTGCCTCCCCCTTTCTGGAGCTATTTAAGTTGTATAACAGGTAAATAATGTAGCAACTATATTAGCCAAAACCTAATACGCAGTCCCATAAGGGTGCAGGCCTAAAACAACGTTGGCCTACCGCTATGCAAACACGTAGGTATATAAGGATTCTTGCAGTTCATGCATTTATGTATGCAGTTCAAGGCAAACATGCACACATGTATGCAGTTCAAGGAAAACACGCACACGTGTATGCAGTTCAAGGCAAACACGCACACGTGTATGCAGTTCAAGGCAAACACGCACACGTGTATGCAGTTCAAGGCAAACATGCACACGTGTATGCAGTTCAAGGCAAACATGCACACGTGTATGCAGTTCAAGGCAAACATGCACACGTGTATGCAGTTCAAGGCAAACATGCACACGTGTATGCAGTTCAAGGCAAACATGCACACATGTATGCAGTTCAAGGCAAACATGCACACATGTATGCAGTTCAAGGCAAACATGCACACATGTATGCAGTTCAAGGCAAATATGCACACATGTATCCCACGACACTACCTGCCTGGAGTTTGCATGTTCTTCCTGTACCTGCGTGGGTTTCCTCTGGGTACTCTGGTTTCCTCCCACACTCCAAAGACATGCTGGTAGGTTAATTAGATCCTGTCTAAATTTGCCCTAGTATATATGAATGTGAATTAGGGACCTTAGATTGTAAGCTCCTTGAGGGCAGGGACTGATGTCAATGTGCAATGTATATGTCTAGCGCTGCGTATATTGCCAGCGCTATACAAGTACCTGAAGTAAATAAATAAAATATGTATGCAGTTCCAGGCGAATAAGCACATATGTATGCAGTTCCTGGCACATAAGCACATATGTAAGCAGTCCAATGCAAATAAACACATATGTATGCAGTCCAATGCAAATAAACACATATGTATGCAGTTAAAATAAAAATATGCATTACCAGCATGTGTTTATGCAAGCAAGAGTTTAGGCAAGTATGGAAACATGTTTATGCAACATGTGTTTATGCAAGTATGCAAACATGTGTTTATGCAAACATATGTTTATGCACGTAAGCAAGCATGCGTTTATGCAAATATGCGTTTATGCCAGCTTGCAAGCAGGCGTTTATGCAAATATGCGTTTATGCCAGCTTGCAAGCAGGCGTTTATGCAAGTATTCAAGTAGGGTTGCACCAATACCACGTTTTTAAGCCCGAGTTCAAGTACCGATACTTTTTTTCAAGTACTCACCGATACCGATACTTTTTTTCAAGTACTCGCCGATACCGATACTTTTTTTCAAGTACTCGCCGATACCGATTACCGATACTTTTTTTTAATGTCATGTTTCAGTGGCAGTAATATGCAGCACTGATGGTCACTGATAGGTGGCACTAGTTTACGTGTTATTGTTTTTATTATTTTTTAAAATGTATATATTTAATATATGCTTTATTTTTTTTATTTTTTGGGGGGGGGGGGGTGGACAGTGTCAGTGCTTTTTTTTAATTATTTTTACAATTTAACCTTTAAATATTTATTTATTACAATTCTTTCTTTTTTTGCAGACCAAATATACGCTATTCTGGAGACAACTCCTTTAAGTACACTGATACTTCTACAGGGGTGTATTGACAGACAGTTGTACAAGCCCCCCAGATTAAGCAGTGAGTATACAAGTATACCTTTATGCAGTATATAATCATGACTTGTCTTGCCATGCAGCTCTCTCATAGGAAGTACTTACAGCTCATTATGTAGCCATGGGCTGCAGTTATGTCTGAGGCTTTGCTGATCTTTCAGCCCACATGGTCCACAAAAAATGGCCGCCCTTCAACTCCCTGCCTATGCTGACAGCACAGTGCCCCCAGTGGCCACCAAGGGAAAGACCAGACAGTCAGATCGCTCTTGCGCTTTTTTTTTTTTTTTAACCACTTAAGGACCAGCCTCATTTTGGCTTTTAGGTGTTTACATGTTTAAAACAGGTTTTTTTGCTAGAAAATTACTTAGAACCCCCAAACATTATATATTGTTTTTTTTCTCTAACACCCTAGAGAATAAAATGGCAGTCAATCCAATACTTTTTTTTTGCACCGTATTTGCGCAGCGGTCTTATAAGCGCATTTTTTTGGAAAAAATTAACTTTTTTGAATAAAAAAAATAAGACAACAGTAAAGTTAGCCCAATTTTTTTTATATTGGGAAATATAATGTTACGCCGAGTAAATTGATACCCAACATGTCACGCTTCAAAATTGCGCCCTCTCGTGGAATGGCGTCAAACTTTTACCCTCAAAAATCTACATAGGCGACGTTTAAAAAATTCTACAGGTTGCATGTTTTGCATTACAGAGGAGGTCTAGGGCTAGAATTATTGGTCGCGGCGATACCTCAAATGTGTGGTTTGACCACCGTTTTTATATGCGGGCGCTACTCACGTATGCGTTAGCTTCTGCGCGCGAGCTCGTCGGGACGGGGGTTTTTTAAAAAAAAATTTATTTTTATTATTTATTTTACATGATTTTATTTTTACACTGTTTAAAAAAAAAATTGTGTCACTTTAATTCCTATTACAAGTAATGTAAACATCCCTTGTAATAGAAAAAAGCATGACAGGACCTCTTAAATATGAGATCTGGCGTACATCGACGTGCGGCGGTCAGCAAGTGGTTAAGAGATACTTACCATTCCTGATGCAGGAATCTGAATCTAAGCAGGAGTCCAATCTTCACCCATCACAGTGGGTTTTGTCACTTAAGAACCTTCAAGGACTGGGTACCCTCTTTATTATCTGGGTCCACTCCGCTGGACCTGTATAGCACCTTGCTGGAATGTATGTTGGTCAGAACACTGCACAGGGTTCCATTACGCAGGGTCCAGCACCGTAAGGCTGCATTACAGGCAAACCTTGAGGATTCTTCTCCTTTTCCAGCAAGGCTCGGGTACCATCCATTTTAGCTGACAGCTTTTCTCGAATGGATCCGATTGATGTCCATGATTCTCAGCAGAATCGCTGATGACCTCAAAGTTTGCTTCAACAGCACATGTACCACATCAGTGACCACCACCTTACAGACACTGGCGAAAAAAATGAAATACTTCCTGTATAGGAGGGGTTATATATGAGAGGACTTCCTGTTTGATTGATCTGTCAGTGTCCATTCACCTTTAGGTGGCGCATAACCCAGATAGGTAAGATTATAACCTGCTCTGTGTCCTGTGATGATACGATAAAAAAAAATGATTTTTACCGACCAGCCACTGTATATATACGTCATTAGTTTGAAGGTGGATATCTCGGTAACGGCAGCAGCTGCTGCCACAACCGAGGTATCCATCTTTAGGGCCGGCGGTTGTTTACGATAATGGTGGTCTCTGCAGCGGATTCGCCACGAGATCACAGTTATCGGAGACAGGAGATTTGCCATCCCCCTCCCGCCGCTCTCCTGTGCCCTCCGCTGCTTACTGGAGCCGTCGTAGCGGCGGAGGTGATCGGGACCTTTCGTGTCTGTGATATGGAGACGAGTGAGGGGAAGATGGCCACCACCCGTCTCCATACTATAGGAGGGCGGAAGCGACTTCATAACGTCAGCTCCGCCCTTGCGTCTTAAAGGCATATTTTTTTGTTGTCATTTTTTCAAATGACATTTTTTTTTTTTGCATACAAGTCCAAATAGGACTTTTTGACCCCAGAGCTCATATTTAGGAGGACCTGTCATGCTTTTTTCTATTACAAGGGATGTTTACATTCCTTGTAATAGGAATAAAAGTAATCCAATTTTTTTTTTTTTTTTTTAAACAGTGAAAAAATAAATAAAGTAAAATTAAAAAAAAAAAAGTTTTTAAAGCGCCCTGTCCAGACGAGCTTGTGCGCAGAAGCGAACGCATACGTGAGTGGCACCCACATATGAAAACGGTGGTCAAACAACACGTGGGGTATTGCCGTGACCAGTAGAGCGAGAGAAATAATTCTAGCCCTAGACCTCCTCTGTAACGCAAAACATGCAACCTGTAGAATTTTTTAAACGTTGCCTATGGAGGTTTTTAAGGGTAAGAGTTTGACGCCATTCCACGAGCGGGTGCAATTTTGAAGAGTGATATATTGGGTATCAATTTACTTGGCGTAACATTATATTTCACAATATAAAAAAAAAATTGACAGTTACTTACCGGTAACTGTTTTTCTAGGATATCTTCCAGGACGGCACATCTGAGAGATGAGGAAACAATCAATCAACAGCTGTTTTAAGTCCCCACCCTTCCCCTTGATCCTCAGTTTGTAGAGAAGTAACTCCTGAACCTGGTTCACAAGGGAAATCATTCCTCATAGGCACTCACCTTCTAGTGTTCTACAATTTTTCTTCCTCCAACGGGCGGGAAGTAGGACTACCGTCCTAGAAGATATCCTAGAAAAACAGTTACCGGTAAGTAACTGTCAATTTTCTCTAGTCATCTTCCAGGACGGCACACCTGAGAGGATAATCAAGTACCTCAGGCCTACCTTAGGGTGGGACCACTGCAAGACCCTCTTGACAAACCTCAGTTTTGCAGTGAGCTTTACCTTCAAACATATGCTTGATGAAGGTATCTTAGCTGGATCATGCGGCTGATCTGCAGGTCTACTCCACCGATGTCCCTGCCTTCTCTGCTTTGGATGCAGGATCTAGGCGGAGTGGGCTCTTAAAGATGGAATCAGAAAACTTGTTGCCTGTCACACATCTAACAACCATGGCCTATAGGTGCTGCTTAGAACCACTAAAAAGTTTAATCAGAGACCTGTGTTGTAAGACAAGGACACTACATTGATCAATAAGGGGGCCTGTCTTAACACAACCCTGTCCAGGGAAATAAAACTGCCAAAAAAAAGGGGGGCCCCCTGACAGACAACCTTTTTTGTTCATTTTTATCTTTACCTCAGCAAAGACTGAAGAGAAACCTACTTAAGGGAAATAGATTAACAGAAGCTTAATCCCTGGGTTTAAGGCATGCCCAATCTATAGTTTTACTTATGCCCGAGAGCCTACTCAGGAGATTAACATCCATAGCAGGAGTAGAGCACTCATATTGCTACATCTAGTTTTGCTAGAAGGGCGAAATGAAGGCCATGCACCTAGCTGTAACCTATTTGGTCGGGTATACATCTTTATACTTCATCTTCAGGCCATAATACTCCTCTAAACAGAACTTCCTAAGTTCTTATTAAACAGGGCGATTCATTATCGCCTTCCTCCAGTGACCCATAACCCTACTGGGCTTCAACCCTAGGAAATGGTTCTGGCATCCCTGAATGTAAGGGGTCGAGGCTTTCTGGATTGTGACGTCTGCAGTCTGCAGATTGTGGACATAGCACAATAGATTTAGACAGAAAGGACACAAGCATAGACAACAATGTTGTGTATCTGAGTGTGACTAGCTAAACCGACATATCAAATATGGGAAGAGACCCAAATCTGAAGCTCAATGTAGACAAACAGTCCCCACAGACTGGTTTTCTGATGTGCGGCCAAGATGTAAGCATTAAGACACAAACAAACCCTAAATGCTGCGCATTTCTAAAGTGCAGCTAGCTAGGTCATAACTGATAAATACAGAAAGGACGGGGACCGCCTTTACAATGGTGTTTTACTGATGTACAGCAAAACAAGGCCATAAATATAAGACAAACAGACCCAAACTTCTATGTTGCGTATTTATGGCGAACCACCAAGTACAGGTATAAGACAATCTTTTCTGCTATGCAGTTCTGTAGTGTAGTCAGATAAAACCAACCCTGAGAAAGGACACAATCAACCTACAGCATTGTGTTCTTCTGAAGTGCCATAAGGTAAGGCAATATGAAACAAAAGACATCAAAAAGGCATCGAAAAGGCAGCTTCAATGTTAAGTATTTCTGCTGTGCAGCAACATAAAAACAGAGAAATAACAGACAGCCTTTACAGCTGCAAAATAAGGCAATAACTCCACGATGAATATTCCTGCTGCGTAGCAAAACCTCAACCAGAAGGGACAGATAAGCTTAGGGCTCCCACACCCGTGCGACCCAACCTGCGACTGCAAGATGCATGAGAAGTCATACACTATGGCTTCCAATGGGTACCATTCGAGCCTGTGCGACTCCAGCAGTCCCTGCTTACTGGATCCACAGACCTCAAGATTACACAGGTCACAAGAAAAGCAATTTTCAGGTCGAACAAGCAAAGGGTCCCCAATGCTGTGACTCCCTGGAGGAGTGCAGCCAACAACCCCCTGCTGTGTATCCCTAAGAAGCAGCAAGGAAGATCAATGAGAAACCCCACTTACTGCTGTGTCTTTCTGATACGGGCAATAAGGCAGTAAATATAGGACATACAGGACACAAAGAATCTTCAATCTATGTCTGGTGTATAGCAATATACCAATACTGAGCAGATGCCACCATCCTCAAATGTGTCACCCTGCTGAGCAGCAAAAACAAATCAGAAAAAGACAAGCAACCTTCACTGCTGTGTCCTTTATGATATGCAGCCAATAAGGCAGTATATGTAAGACATAAAGGACAGACAACCTTCAATCTTGTATATGTCTGATGTGCAACAATTCTGAATAGAAATAACACATCCATATTCAAGTGATTTGGCATGTCACTCAACATGTCAAATCGCATGCCTAAAATCGGCAGCCACTGCCGTTAATAGCACTGTCTGAATCGGCAGGACGCCACTTTGTGGTGCTGCACCGATTACCAAAGGCAGTATGTGTACTACCCCTGGCACAGGTTCAATTTGTATTTCCCAACAAATCAGGACCATCAATCTTCACTGCTGCCTTTCTGATAAGCAACCAGTAAGGCAGTAATACAGGACCCACAGACAGACCTCAATCTTGTATATCTCTGATGTGCAACAATATAACAATTCTGAATAGAGATAGCACATCCATATTGAAGTGATTTGGCATGCAACTCAACATGTCAAATCGCATGCCTAAAATCGGCAGCCATTGCCGTTAATGGCACTGTCTGAATCCGCACGACGCCACTTTGTGGTGCTGCACCGATTACCAAAGGCAGTAAATGTATTACCCCTGGCACAGGTTCGATTTGTATTTCTGCTATGAAGCCCAACAAATCAGGACCATCAGTCTTCACTGCTGCCTTTCTGATAAGCAACCAATAAGGCAGTAATACAGGACACAAAACCCCACAGACAGACCTCAATCTTGTGTATGTCTGATGTGCAGCAATATAACAATTATGAGCAGAGATATCACCAGACTCAATGATGTGCATTTCTGCCGTGCGGCATAAAACCAGAAAGTACAGACCACCTTCACTGTTGTATTTTTCTGATCTGTAGCCAAACAAAGCAGTACCTTTAGGATATAAAGGACACCAAACAAGCTTCAGTGCAGTCCATTTCTGATGTACAGCAACATACCCCTCATGAGCAGAGATGTTACAAATCTCAATGTGTATTTTTGCTGTGCCAGCAAACACCCCAGCAAGGACAAACCTTCACTACTGAGATCTACTGGTGTGCAGCCAAGGAGTCATGGTGTATCCCTTTATGAAATAACCAAACGGGGGAAATTTATTTCATAGGCATAGCCTGGGCTGTAGATACTAACCCTTCACCATCAGTGAAGGAACAAATCCTAAAATGGTTGGTTACCTTAGTATAGTAGCTGTTGTCCTACCTTACCTCCGTAGACTGAGCAAATGCTTTCCAGCTCATACACAGGTGAGGCTGATCAGCAACTAAAGTCTCAATGAGCCCAGGCCTAGAGACCAATTTAAGACCTCTAGAAAGGGTGGTTACCAATTTAGCCTGGAGCTAAATAGCTACCTGCAGGCCTTAAACAAACAATCATGTAGTTCTCGCATAGGTTTGCACTGAAAAACCTACCGTAATTTAAAGGATATAGGAAGCGATTTATGGTAACTAGCCTTTAGATCTGCCACTGAGTGGACTGTAGCCCAAACAAAGAGGTTTTTCTTACCTATACACTATAATATAACCACAGTGTAAAGGTGGAGTGGGATGTTGGAGCTTATGAAAAGCTACCCATAGCAAGCAACCCTCACAAGGAGGATCTGTCACAAGGGGACCCCTACTGTGCTACACAGAAGCTTGGTCCCTGCCCATCGTTGAAAGTTAGGTCAGCTTTTAAGAATCTTGGAGCAACTTCAGATTCCTAGCAGCTAGGCTAATAGGGCCAGATAACCTATTGCACCTGCTGACCAGGGGAGCTTACTCCTGAATCCTTCAACCATCGCACAATTAATAACTTGTTCAGTGGTATACATGCTCTTTGTATCTACCAGGTCCCCCCTTCACTATATTCATCCTTACTAATGTACCACAGCCGGGCATGTAGGGAGAGGCTGGCAACCTACTGTTGTGATAACCACAGTGTCTCTGCTGTAAGAGGGAGCGGTGGCTGGTGATTTTAGCAGTAACTTCTGGGCTATTTGTATTCAAACACCAGGTCCTGCACCAGTCAGTATATACATGGGGAAGGGGGAGAAAATGCCTTACCTACCTTTTCCCATCTGAGGTGGTTTAGGCACACTTGCTCCTCTGCACCACTTGTCCACCATACAGCGTCTCTGATGTAAGAGGGAGCTGTAGCTGGTGTTTTTAGCAGAAGCTTCTGGGCTATTTGAATCAGACCCCAGGGGAGATTATCTCAAATGCCCAGAAACCATCTGGCTGGAATTGGGGATTTTGCAGCTGAATTCCCAAGGCAAAGGAAAGTACTCACCCTTTGTCATCTTCCCCTTATGCCACAGCCACCGGGCTTGCTTTTCCATCCTTATGGTCCACACGCAAGGAGGATAGCCGCCAAAGTGCCCCCCCCCCCACTGCTGTCCCCATAGGGAGTTGCAAGGTTAGGCTGTGTCGTGCACTGTACCAGTCAGTATATACACATGGGGGGGGCAATGCCTTACATTCCCCATACCCATCTGAGGTGGTTTAGGCAGACATCCACCATAGTGAACTGGTGCCTCCTAGCCTAGCGAAAGGAGGATGTGGGCGCCTGCTCCTGCTGACTCTCAGCCTTCCCTCCTGGGTAAGAACGCTGCTGCCATTTTCGCGAAGTCTGAAAATGACACGGGTGCTTGTCGCCATTAACACTACCCTGTTCAGTGTCGGCCGGCGCCCTCCCCAGCAGCCCATGCGAGCTTCCAGGGGCCCAGGAGTCAGATACGATCCCCCTGGAAAGAATCGATGGCCAGCACCCCCGTCTGAATGGACGCCCGGACAGGTAAGGGGGGAGACAGGATAAAGGCCCCTGAAGTTTTGGGTACACCACTGTATGCAGGGGCCTTCAGCTCTCAGGGGGGCTCTTCCAGTTTCTGCTGCTGCCCCGCTGAGGAAAGGATAGGGGAACCCCCCAGGAAGGATAAAATATCCGTCCGGACCCAGAGGCTTCCCAGGCATTTGGTCTGGCTCCCAGGGGGGAGACCACCAGCCCCAGGCTTCGGGTCATTTGGAAAAAAACAAACAGTTTCACTGTGTAGGGAGAAACACAACCAAAAACTGAGGATCAAGGGGAAGGGTGGGGACTTAAAACAGCTGTTGATTGATTGTGTTTCCTGTGGGGAGGAGCCTCTCATCTCTCAGGTGTGCCGTCCTGGAAGATGACTAGAGAAAATTGGGCTAACTTTACTGTTGGATAACAATAAAAACCTGGGGAAAAAACTCCACCAGCTCGCAGACAACCAATTAACCTGTCTAACAGTATGCGTTAAAAACAGGGGTTCAGTCCGCGCGCATTTGCAAACGCATGCGTAAGCCACAGAGCCACGTCACGTAATCTGTGGTCCTAACACTAAAATTTGGGTGTCCCCACAGTGGAGGCACATGCATTCTGATGGTTAAGTGAGGGCAGGTGGACTTTACTGTTGTCTTATTTTTTTATTCAAAAAAGTGATTTTTTTCCAAAAAAAGTGCGCTTATATGACATCTGCGCAAATACGGTGCAAAAAAGTATTACATTGACCGCCATTTTATTCTCTAGGTTGTTAGAAAAAAAACAATATATAATGTTTGAAGGTTCTAAGTAATTTTCTAGAAAAAAAACCTGTTTTAAACATGTAAACACCTAAAATCCAAAACGAGGCTGGTCCTTAAGTGGTTAATCAAATCAGCCATGTATTTTCTGATAGATAACCTGTTTTCAAAATAATTGTTATATCAACTGCTCATATTGTAGCATGTAGGGCATTCATCGTGAATGGTAGAGTATTATGTAGGTTACTATTCCTTCATTAAGGGAAATATTTCTGAAAGGTCTGAGAGAAACAAAAAGGAACTCTTTTTGTCTTATCCTCTTCCTCCGAGTATGGTCTCCTGGGGCAAAACCCAAGATTAACTGATCCAGAAACTGCCAAAAATGAGCCCCAATGGCTCTGCAGCGGCTAAAGAATTTTGCTAGTAGAAAAAAATCTTGAGAAAAAGAGCATAAAGAAAGTGGTATACTTCTTTCAGAGCGAAGTGAAGATGCCTCTTCTCTTAGGGCCGGGGGGGGGGGGGGGTTGGTGGCTAGGGGGCAGTGTGGTGCGCGATTCCCTGGATACCTTCCCAATTGCGACCTCCAACTCTAAAGGCCCGTGCACAGGATACTAAAATCGGAAGTAAAATTTCGTCCGACGAACGATCTGCCGATTTTCAGATTGTTAGTATGGTGCTTTTTGACAGCCGATTCCAGTTTTTTGTCAGACAAAAACTGGATGTGCAGACTATAACATTTTTGTCATATGTGAACTCAACGTCCGATTTTCGTGTAATTAGTACATTAAGCGCAAGACTACGCATGCCCAGGAACGTAAGAATACATACCAAATTAGTCAACACATTACGTCACTTCTAAAGTTGTATTCTGTCATACTAGAATGTTCGTATGGTGAGTAACCTCTTTACCTTCGACATGAGACTAGCATGCAACAAAAAACGGACGTTCGGTCGTCCGAAAAGCTAAAACACGTGTATGAGGCTTTAGTCCACTGATGCTACAAACTCTACACATATGGGATGGCCTCAAATACTTCAGTAACTTGCTCCCAGCCCATCTCCCCTTACTCCCTTTGGTGGGCAATCTGCTTTTTCCACCAGGCCTAGAAGCTCCAGCTGCCTTCTTTTGGTGTTTCACTTCAACCGCCTCACTCATAGAAAGGGAAAACATTGTCCAGTGGCTAACTTTCAGAGAAAGTTTCCAGGCACCCCCACTGAATTATTCCGGCACACTCAAGTGGGAGTGGTTATACAGGGCTGTCCCTGCTTACTGGGCACTTAAACCCCCCTCCTGCCCAGACCAATTTTGAGCTTTCAGTGCTGTCGCACTTTGAATGACAATTGCGCGGTCATACAACACTGTACCCAAATGAAATTTTTATCATTTTTTTCCCACAAATAGAGCTTTCTTTTGGTGGTATTTAATCACAGCTGGGATTTTTATTTTTTGCTAAACAAACAAAAAAAGATGGAAATTAAAAAAAAAAAAAAATCATGTTTAATAGTTTGTTATAAAATTTTGCAAACAGGTAATTTTTCTCCTTCATTGATATGCGCTGATGAGGCGGCACTGGTGGGCACTGATAGGCTGCACTGATGGGCACGGATAGGCACAGTTAAGGCGGCACTGATAGGCACAGTTAAGGTGGCACTGATGGCCACGGATGGGTGGCACGGATAGGTACCACTGATGGGGGGCACTGATGTGGGTGCTGATGGGTGGCACTGATGTGGGTGCTGATGGGTGGTACTGATGGGTGGCACTGATGGGTAGCACTGTGGGCACTGATGAGTGGCGCTGATTGTTGGCACTGTGGGCACTGATGGGTGAAGCTGGTGGGCACTGGTAGGCAGCACTGCTGCCTATTGCCTTGTGTTAGAAGATCGCCGTGATCGGGACTGATGTCCCGATCACGGCCGCCGGTGATCGGGTCTTTTTTTTCCTCCTCGCGCTGTCAGCGCGAGGAGGAAAAATAGCCGATTACTGGCTCTGTTTACATCACATGATCATCTGTCATTGGCTGACAGCTGATTATGTGGTAAGGGGTCGGGACCAACCCCTTACTCTGACCTGTGATCAGGCGAGTCTCATAGACTCGCTGATCACCGAGCGCGCCGCGCGCGCCCTGCAGGGGGCGCGCAGGCCGCTCGTGCACGGGACGACGTCAATAGACGTAGTCCCGGCAATTTAGATCCGCGCTGTTGCCGTCATTTGGCAATGGCCCGGATCTGAAGCAGTTAAAGAGGAAGTAAACCCTGATGGGTTTTACTTCCTCTTTTGCTCCCTGTATAGCCTGCAAATTAAAAGCATAATGGGCTAGTATGCATCGCATACTAGCCCATTATGTGACACTCACCTGCAAAAGAATCCAGCGATGTCCCCTGTGTAGGCAGCGTCCATCTTCAAGCCCCTCTTCCTTACGGGCTGCGGACTCCGGCTCTGTGATTCGCCGGAGCCACGTGACATCACTCCCGTGTATGCGCACAGTAATGGCACACGCTAGGGAAGAAACGGCACGGAGCGCCATTCACTTTATCAGCGGACTACAAGTGAAATATCTCCTAAGTGGCGCACGTTTAGGAAATATTTCCACTACCTATAGGTAAGCCTTATTATAGGCTTACCTATAGGTAGAAGTCCCAAAAAGGGTTTACAACCACTTTAAAGCTTTGTTTGTCAGTGTCCATAGTCCTGAAGACAGCTGCATATCTCATTGGTTCTAGAATACTTCATCCTCCACCCTGTAATGTACCATTAGGAAAATTTATTAATGTATGATTAAATTATAACTAAAGGCAAAACTTTTTTTTTTAGCTTTGAATAGAGGGTAGATGGATTAGAACCCCTGTCAGGTTTTATTGTTGTCTGTAACTCCTATTAGGGAGATTTGCCCTCTCTATTTGTCCTGTTTACCACTATTATTGAAATTGGAAGTAAAAGAAAATCCCACATTTTGGGTTGACCCCAAAAAAGTAATAGAGGGGAAATCTTCCAATAGGGACACTAGTTCTGGAGACCTGGGGGTCCCCAAGGAATTCCCTTAATTTGCAAAGTTTTCCTCTCACTTCCTGTTTTGACTATGGGGCAGGAAGTGACGCGAAATCTCCACAATGGAACACAGATGGCGAAAACAAATCTGACAGGGGTAATAACCCTCCCTTGGTCTATTCAAAATATAAACAAATGCCTATAGTTTTACTTTAACCCCTAGGTGCCTTTCGGTGGGTGGACCTTGGTTCTGAGAGGCAGCATATTTGTGTACCGATTTGCAGACACAGCTGTGCCAAGAGTGCGTGGCCTGCACGCTCCCGGTGGTAACAGGAAACATTTATTTTCATGGAAGATCACTTTAAATCTGAACTCCAGGTATAGTTCAGCTTTTTTATTTTGGAGTTTAAATATTCCATACTTGTGGGCTCTCTATGGAAGCAGGGAATCAGTGTAGTAGTCACCGCTAGTGATGAGCTCAGTTGTGTTCAAATCCTAGTCTGAACCCACCTGAGTGAGCCCCTAAGGAAGAGCCGCAGTCACCTGTACTGGTCCAGTCATGCAGCCATATGTATACCAGTTGCGGGCTGTGCACTGTGGGCGCCACCCCCCCATCCATGCACCCGGCCCCTTTCAGGACACCAGACGCATGGATTCCTATGGCAGGGGCGGTACTTTTTGAAGCACCTGATTAGCGCAAGAGGCTCTAATAGGCTTCAAAATAGGATGGGCTCGGGGAGCAGAGAGTGCGCCCTGATCCCACCCAATTGTGTGACGATAGCGAATTAATTTTCGCTATTTTCACACTAACCTTCCCTCCCCGCCAATCAGGAGGCAGGGCGTCAGACCTGTTTCCTGATTGGCCAAAGTGCCAGGCCACCCTATTGGATGCCTGGCGCTTAGGAACACGGACTCAGCGGAGGAGACACCTGCTGGAGCAGAGGTCGCCGCCGCTCTGGTGTACTCACTGCACTGAGAGGAGCTGCTGCCAGGGGGGTCTGTCAGAGCCGCTGGGGGTGGTGGTTGGGGGTGCTGCCAGAGCCGCGAGAGGGGGGGGGCGGTGGGCACAGTGGCTGCATTTGATGGGCACAAGTGGCTGCATTTGATGGGCACCAGTGGCTGCATATGATGGGCACAGTGGCTGCGTTTGATGGGCACAATGGCTGCATATGATGGGCACAAGTGGCTGCATTTGATGGGCACAAGTGGTTGCATTTGATGGGCACAAGTGGCTGCATATGATGGGCACAGTGACTGCGTTTGATGGGCACAATGGCTGCATATGATGGGCACAAGTGGCTGCATTTGATGGGCACAAGTGGCTGCATATGATGGGCACAAGTGGCTGCATATGATGGGCACAAGTGGCTGCATATGATGGGCACAGTGGCTGCATATGATGGGCACAGTGGCTGCATATGATGGGCAAAGTGGCTGCATATGATGGGCACAGTGGCTGCATATGATGGGCGCAGTGGCTGCGTTTGATGGGCACAGTGGCTGCGTTTGATGGGCACAGTGAGGCTTCAATTGATGGGCACAGTGAGGCTGCAATTGATGGGGGGGGTTCAGTATTTTTCAGTTTGTTTGCTCCCCCCCAAAAATTTGGAGCACCAGCCGCCACTGGTGTATACAACGGCCATGTATATATGTGGCTGTGGGGCAGGGAATGCCTTGGCCACCTATGATTGGCCCAGTACAGTGACTGCTTCCGGGTGGGCTCGCTCAGGTGGGTTTGAACTAAGATCCAAAGACACCTGAGCTCATTCCTAGTCACTGTAATTACAAGGCTGAGGGAACGATCCCCTGCCCAACACAGGACTCAGAAGACCATATTGATCACTATAGCAGTGCAATCCACTACAGTGGTTCTCCGCTTCCACAGGTATGGAATATGTATACTTACATTGTTTCAAATTTGACCAATGTAACTATGCAATAAAACCATACCTAGAGTTCAGCCTCAACGTGGCAATAAACTTATATTTCACCTTACCAATTCTTAGATGTGATGACTGCATTTGTTTCCTTTTTCAGCCTCTTTTATTTGTCTGTTTTTTGTTTTATTTCAACAGAACAATCTGTTTTGAAGATGTAGCAGTTAGACGGTTGAGACAAACCATTTAACACCGACAGGGGTTCTTTTAAAACGGGGGTCCACCCACACCGCCAAAAAAAAAGAAAATATTAAAAGCCAGCAGCTACAAATACTGCAGCTGCTGACTTTTAATACATGGCCACTTACCTGTCCCAGGGTCCAGCGATGTCGGCAGGTGACGCAGAGAACCCGCTCGGTTCTCGGCAGCTGCCGCCGCCATCCTAGGTGAGGGAATCAGGAAGTGAAGCGTTGCGGCTTCATTTCCTGGTCCCCTACTGCGCATGCGCGAGTCGCGCTGCGTGTCCCAAGTGGTCCCCGCTCTCTCCTGGGAGCTGTGTGTTCCCAGGAGACAGCGCAGTGGGGACGGGAAGAGGCGTAGACCCCCATGGGAGTCTATCCCGGAAGTGGGTGCAAATACCTGTCTTAGACAGGTATATGCACCCCCCTCCCCCCTGAAAGGTGCCAAATGTGACACCGGAGGGGGGGAGGGTTCGGAAAAGCGGAAGTTCCATTTTTGTGTGGAACTCCGCTTTAATAATCAGCTCTTATTTATTTGTGTAAAACCTTTATCCCAAAAGGAACAAAACTGTTACTGCTTATAAAGGGTTAGTTGGAGTCTGGCTTCAATGTGTTAGCGTATTTAAACCTGCTAGTACATCTAAGGCTGTCCATACATTATACAACATTCTTGTAAAATTTCCCTTTAGATTTACCAAAACCATATAATATGAGGTCAAACCTAAACGCTTTCAATTTGTATGCAATCAGGCAGGCCCTTTCACTACATAGTTGAAGGTAAATCTAAAGGTAATTGAATAAAAAATTGTATAATGTATGGCCAGCTTAACCACTTGCCGCCCGCCATATAGCAAAATGACGGTGGCAAAGTGGTTTAGTTATCCTGATCAGACGTCATATGATGTGATCAGGATAACAGAGCTGGCACGCAGCGCGGTGATCGGAAGTGCGGTGTGTCAGTCTGACACATCGCAACTCCAATCGTGGTATAAAGCCTCTGACAGACCACCACGTGATCAGCTGTGACCAATCACAGTTGATCATTGTGTGAACCAGGAAGTGCCGGTAAACGGCTTTCTTCGGTTCACACTGACAGGGAGAGCCGATCGGTGGCTCTCCCTGTCGGGGGGGGGGGGGGGGGGGTCTGTGCTGATAATCAGCTGCCATTCAATGCCCATCACCTGCCTGCCTGTCCCCCTCTATAAAGCCTGTTAGTGCCCATAAAAGTGCAGATCAGTGCCCAAAAAAGTGCTAATCGGTAATGCCTGTCAGTGCCCCATCAAAGTGCCAATCAGTGCCACTCAGTAAAGCCTGTCAGTAGCCCCTCATCAGTGCTGCCTATCCTATGCCACCTGTCAGTGCCATCTATCAGTGCCCATCAGTCTTTATTTTTCAAAATTGTCGTTCTATTTTTGTTTATAGCGCAAAAATTAAATAACGCAGAGGTGATCAAATACCACTAAAAGAAAGTTCTATTTGTGGGAAGAAATCGATAAACGTTTAGTTTGGGTACAGTGTTGCATGACTGCAAAAATTGTCCTGGCAGGAAGGGGGGAAGTGCCATGTATTGAAGTGGTTAAAGCGATTGTGAAGCCTTTTTTTTTTCCTATAAAAATAACAAACATGTTATACTTACCAGTGGATTTGCACAGAGCAGCCTGGATCCTCCTCTTCTCGGGTCCCTCTTCTGCCCTCCTGTTGAGTGCCTCCACAACAAGCAGCTTGCTATAGGGGCACCCGAGGCGAGTCACAGCTACCTTCAGACATGGAGCCTTGACCTGGCCCACTCTTTCCCGATTGGCTAACTGACTTTGCTTGACAGCAGCGGCAGCCAATGGTGCTGTCTCAGCCATCAGGAAGGAGAAATCTCAAATGTCTGGGACACTCGTAGACATCGCTGGAAAGAGGGTCCTCAGGTAAGTATTAGGGGGGCTGCTGCACACAGAAGGCTTGAAGATTAAAAACCTTCTGACTTTACAACCACTTTAAAGTATAATAAAAGGCAAAACTTTTTTTTTTAGTTTTGGATAGAGTGTATATGGATTAGAACACCCCGTCAGTTTTTATTGCTGTCTGTACCCCCGTTAAGGAGAGTCACCCTCTCTATTTGTCCTGTTTACCATTATCATTGAAATAAAATCACAAATTTTGGGTTGTCCTCAGAAAAGTAATAGAGAAGACATCTTTTCTAGGGGTCTAAGGAATTCTCTTAATGTTCAGGAAATCTCTCTCACTTCCTATTTGGCTATAGGAAAGGAAGTGAAGGGAAACTCAGCAATGGGACAGATTGCAAAAAAAAATCTCCTCCCTTACTCCATCCAAAATGAAAAGTTTTTGCCATTTGTTCAACTTGAACACTCCCCTCCTCCCAGACTGACAATGCTTGCTGTTCAAATGTGCCTTCATCCAGAGTGGGGGCACTCTAATACAGGAGGTGTATTACTATCCAGATCACCAGGGGGAAAAGCCTAAAAAAGGGAAAAGGAATGCAGCCACCACCTCCAATGATTGGTAAGCTGCAATGTATAGTATGACATTTGTGGTTTTGATGCCACTTTAAAACACCCGGTTCTTGGCTCCACTACTTGTGGAGTCCCTTTAGAAGCTCAGCAAGTGAAGTCACAGTTCCTCCCGGCTCTGTGGTGGATCCAATTTGGGTATGTGAGCCAAGACTCCTATCCAGCAGCCTACATTACTTCCGTTCAGGTAGACATAGGGCGACCTGCTGCATCTACACTACGCCCCGCCCAGTAGACGGGGAGAGGGGGTTTTCACAGGAGACGCCACGTTCCGGGTAGGCCCCGCCTCCTGATCAGCTGACACTGCCTGGCTTGTGTTGTGACAGGGAGGCGGCCGCGGATGAGACGGCGGAGAAGACAGGAGAACTGGTAATGGTCTCCCGGGGCCGGGGGGCTGTGACCGGGGCAGGAGCACGGCTGGAGCCCTGTATTTGTGGTGGAGGAGGCAGGAGAGCAGAGCACAGGCCCAGGGCAGGAGGCATACTGGTATCCGTGAGCACCTCTTCCTCCCCCTTCCATGCTAGTTCCAGGGACTAGGCGAGCCCTATACTGAGCACTTCCTGTCCCAGTGTCCCCTCTCACCTGGCTGCCATAGGCCCCCTTTGTCCTGGCCCCTATCTCTATACAAGTTCTATGTGTAGCTGCACTCAGTGCTCCTACACTAGGAAGTTCAGTGTCTGATAACTTATGAAGTGTCTGGACTTCCCCACATATCTTCCATCATCACCTCAGTCATCACCTCAGGCTTGGCTGCCATGCTTTCCTTATAACTATTCCTGATTTGTCATCATTTGATAGGAAGCAGGGGCAGATAGAGCAGAACTAAACTTATCATTTAAAGGGTTAGTCCACCTTTACAGAAAAACGAACTCCGGACACCCTCCCTAACCGCACCCACCCTTCAGTCCCTACTGTACTTACCTTTGGGTTTGCCGAGCTGTTGAACATTGACAGTGCTGACCAATCAGAATCTAGATGGTCCATCCTGGAAGCCCTGACAGAAGAGCGATTTTGAATCTACAGCCTGCTGGAGTGGCTGAGGGGGTGCTAGCAGCTCAGCAGCTCCAGTGGTAAGTACAGCAGGGACCAGGGGGGTGGTGTTCAGTGTTAGTTTACATCTTTTTTCTGTAATGGCCCTTTCACGCGGGGTCGGCGGTAAAGCGCCGCTATTGTAAGCGGCACTTTACTGTTTTATGCCCCGCTAGCGGCCGAGAAAGGGTTAAAAACCACCGCAAAGCGGCTCTGCAGAGGCGCTTTGCCGGCGGTATAGCCACGCAGTCCCATTGATTTCAATGGGCAGGAGCAGTATACACTCAGCTCCTTCACCGCTCCGAAGATGCTGCTAGCAGGACTTTTTTTCCTGTCCTGCTAGCGCACCGCTCCAGTGTGAAAGCCCTCAGGGCTTTCACACTGGAGAGACAGCAGCGGCTGTTTCGGGTCGGTTTGCAGGCGCTATTATTAGCGCAATAGTGCCTGCAAACTGCCCCAGTGTGAAAGGGCCCTAAAGGGGAACAAACGCTGTAAACTTGTTCTAAATGCTAAGGATTCTTCTTTAACTTAAAGCAGTTTACCGCTGTACGTTTTGGTTTGTTTTTTTTTTTTTCCCCTTCCTGCAAGGTAAAGTCATAATGTGCTCGTATGCATATTAAACTTTTTCCTTTAAAGGAACAAAGCTGTACCAGCGCTCATCCATCTTGCTTCTGGATTTGTGGGCTCTGGCTCTGAGACTGTTCGGAGCTGCGATGACATCACTCCCGCGCAGGAGCCGCCATTCACGGCACAGGGCTCGGAAGGAATGACACAGCGGCCGTTCCTTCAGAGCGCATGTGCCAGTGATGTCACTTGCTGCATGTAATGTAAATATCTCCTAAACGGTGCAAGTTTAGGAGATATTCATTTTACCTACAGGTAAGCCTTATTATAGACTTACCTGTAGGTGAAAATCACAAAGTGGACTTTACTACTGCTTTAAAGTGATACAACATAATTTTTTTTCATGTGAAAAAAAAGTTACTTACCTTTTTACTGTGCAAAGGTATTGCACAGAGCAGTCTCTTACCGCCTCCTCTGGAGTTCCCTGCTGGCGCTCTCCGCTCCTCTTCTCTGAGTGCCCCCAAAGCAAGCTGAGGACTAAACTTTAGGAGATATTCACCCTGGATGCAGCCGGTGACATCACCAGCGCATACGCTCTGAGGGTCCAGCAGCTTCACAAGTCTTGCATCCATTGAACTTGTGAGTTTTTGGACAGTTTCTGCTTGAATTTGTTTGCAAGATGTCAGAATAGCCTCCCAGAGCTGCTGTTTCGATGTAATGCTGTGCTGGACCTTCAGAGCTTCGTGCTGTAGCCAAGGGCTCTTGCGCGCATGTGTGAAAGGGACGTCATCACGGCCCCAGGCACTCATACAGCCGGAGGCCATGAACCAGGAAGGAAGATCAAGGAAATATTGAAGCTCTCTGATCGGTGACCGCACCCCTGAAGGGCTTGGATCTAAGATGGATATTTAATCATGTGCTAGTATGCGACGCGTACTAGCATATTATGTAATTGCCTTACAGGTGGGTTTTTTTTGTTTTTTTAAACTGCCGCAGTTTACTACTGCTTTAGTGCCAGTTTACACTACTGCGATGCGGGAACCAGTGCGATTCCAGTGCCGGTTCCCGCATCACATAAGACTTGCAGGCAATTCACACTGCCCTATGCGAACCTCTGCAGGTGTCAGTAGAAAGTTAATGACACCCCCAGATCGGTTCGCGTATCGCAGTGCGACCTGTCAAATGGCGCAGGAATTGGAATTGGTGTGAACACCCATGCAATCTGATTCCAGTGCGGACCAAAAAAAGGGGTCCTGCACTATTTTTGTGCGAATGCGATGTGAATTCAGCCATACAATCTGCATGGCTAAATTCGCATCACACATTGCATGTGATCTGCACAGCAGTGCATTGCAAATCATATGCAATGTCTAACATCGCACCAGTGTGAACCCAGTCCTAAAGAAGAACTATTGAAAACTTAAAATTGATGGGTTTATTAAAGAGTTACATTCTCCAGAATGTATCTGTCACATTAGTTGTGCTCTCAAGCAAATTGTCATAACTGATAACCTGTGCAGTATGATGGCCGCTGCTGATCAAAGGCCAAGATGGGAGATTCTTTGGGTAAAAAAAAAATGATGGGAGGGTTTAGTTTTGCTTTTAACTGCTTTCCAAAACAGTTGTTTTATCTCAGCTGAACTGTCAAGCCACCAAATGCCTGCTGTCATAGCTGATCACATATGCAGCACCATGGCAACTGCAGATCCGAGGCCAAGATGGCAGCTTCCTTGACTGTAAAAGATGGGGGGGGGGGGGGGGGGGGGTTTAGTTCCACTTTAAGGTCACCATAGACATTACAATCTGACTGTAGAATCTTTGTGCAGTCAACTTTCTGGTAGCCATCAGTCCATTGAGTGAGCAAGACAAATCGCACAGATAGTAATGGTTTCATTTGACCCGAGTCAGTTAGTTGTGGTGGAAGAAAATAGATTGACGGCATTTCTCGTGAATCACTTATGATCTATCCACATTGTAAGGGTGTAAAAAAACATCACTGATTGACCCCATACATTCTATTATTTTTCTGCCACAACTGATCAACTTGGGCTGATTGAAAGTGTCACTCATCGCTGGGCCATGACACTCGATCAGTGTTCGATTGTTTTGACCAATCATTCAGTTTTATATGGCCACCAGTAGATTGACCTAAAACTGTGTAACGATATGAATGAATCTGTATCCTATAATCCATCTGTTTCCAATCAGACAGGCCCTGGTACAATATAGTTGTTATATAGAGAAATTGTACTGTGTGGGCTGATCTGTATGACGTGCCGTTTGGTGAAGTCAGTTCTATCTTATGCCGCGTACACACGGTCTGACTTTTCGTCTACAAAAGTCCGACGGACGCCGGCAGACTAAAGCTGGCTGACAATCCGATCGTGTGTGGGCTTCCCCGGACTTTCAGCGGACTTTCACCTGACTTTTCCAGCCTCAAATCTGACGGACTTTAGATTTGAAACATGCTTCAAATCTTTACGTCGTAACTACGCCGGACCCAGAAATCCGCTCGCCTGTGTGCTAGTCCGACGGACAAAAACCCACGCTAGGGCAGCTATTGGCTACTGGCTATTAACTTCCTTATTTTAGTCTGGTGTACGTCGTCATGTACGAATCCGTCGGACTTTTGTGTGATCGTATGTAGGCAAGTCCGTTCGTAAGAAAGTCTGCCGAAAGTCTGTCGGACTTTTGTAGACGAAAAGTCTGACCGTGTGTACGTGGCATTAGGCTCAATTCACATCTATGCATGTTGCTTTTAAGCGTTTATGCAGTGCTTTTTTGCGGTGCTTGACGTGTTTTTGGACACACGTCTTTACTGCAAATTTTGCCACGATTTGCGTTTTTTTTTGTTTTTTTTTATTACACTGTATATAGCTGGTTGCTAAGGAGGGGGCCAGGAAACCGGCCGCCGCGTCCTTAACAACCGATGAGTCGTCAGTTGTCAGCGGGCTTCCCGCTCAATGTAAAAAAGAAAAAAAAAAAGAATTGCCGGATAAAAAAAAATTGATACCAGGCCCCTGGGTCTAGTATGGATTCGGAGGGAACCCCCACACACCTAAATCTAAAAAAAAATCCAAAATCCATACCAGACCCTTATCCGATCTTGCAGGTCAGGAAAGGGAGGGGACAAGCGAGCTTCCCCCCTCCTGAACCGTACTGCCCCCCTGCCCCAAAGCACCTTGCCCCATTGTTGATAGGGACAAGGGCCTCTTCCCAACAACCCTTGCCCGGTGGTTGTCGGAATCTGGAAGCCCCCTTTAACAAGGGGGGCCCCCAGATCCCGGCCACCCCCTATGTGAATGAGGATGGGGTACATTGTATCCTACCCATTCACTAAAAAAAAGTAGTGTTAAATACAGTAGACAGTTTTTGACAAGTCTTTTATTAAAAATCTTCTTCTCCGCTTCTTCCTCCAGTCTTCCTCCATCTTCTCCCGCATCTTCATCCTCCGGTCTTCTCCTTCTCCCCCTGCTTCTTCCGCTCTTCTTCCTCTTCCGCCGCTCCCGCCGACGACCCTCCTCTGATGCGTCCCGCTGATCTGTCGGCGCCGATGTCCTGCATTTCTTAAATAACGTTGGGGGCGTGGCAATCAGGTTGCCTCATCTGGAGGCCACGCCCCCTTGTGACATCACGGACTCATCATGCCCGGTGATGTCACAAGGGGTCGTGGCCTCCGGATGACACAATTCAATTGCCCCCCCCCCCATCGTTATTTAAGAAATGCAGGACATCGGCGCCGACAGATCAGCCGGGCGCAGCATCGGAGGAGGGTCGTCTGTGGGAGTGGCGGCAGAGGAAGAAGAAGAGCGGAAGAAGACAAAAGAAGAGCAGAAAAAGAAGCAGGGGGAGAAGAAGACCGGAGAATGAAGATGTTGGAGAAGATAGAGGAAGAAGGTATTTTTAATAAAAGATTTGTCAAAAACTGTGTGCTTTATTTTTTTAACACTACACTAGTTTTTTTTTTTTTTAGTGAATGGGTAGGGGTGCAATGTACCCTATACTCATTCACATGGGGGGGCCTGGGATCTGGGGGCCCCTTGTTAAAGGGGGCTTCCAGATTCCGATAAGCCCCCTGTCCGCAAACCCCGACAGCCACCGGGCAAGGGTTGTCCGGAAGAGGCCCTTGTCCCCATCAACATGGGGGCAAGGTGCTTTGGGGTGGGGGGGTGCAGAGCCCCCCCTGCCCCAAAGCACCCATCCCCCCCCATGTTGAGCGCATGTGGCCTGGTATGGTTCAGGAGGGGGGGGCGCTCACTTGTCCCCTCCCTTTCCTGACCTGCTGGGCTGCATGCTTGGATAAGGGTCTGGTATGGATTTCGTGGGGTCCCCCACGCCATTTAAAAAAAAAAATTTGGTGTGTGGGGGTCCCCTCCGAATCCATACTAGACCCAAGGGCCTGGTATGGACGCTTTTTTTTTTTTTTTTCTCTCAATTTTTTTTTTTTACTTTGAGCGGGAAGCCAGCTGACAGCAGATGACAGCTGAAATACAAAAAATGCAAATCTCGGCAAAATCGCAGTAAAAACGCGGTACTTGCGTTTTTTATGCTGGTCCATTGAATTCTTTTACATGCAAAACACTGCATTTTGCGGGAAAACAAGTCCCCGACCCTTTCCAAAAACGCAGAGGCAAAAAAATGCATTGATGTGAACATGTTCCATAGCAAACCATGTTAAAAAATTCCCCTGCATGTCTGCAAAATGCATAAAAAAAAACGCATTATGTGTGAATCAAGCCTAAATGGATGATGTTCCTTTCTGAGAAGTCAGAAGTACTCATGACAGGTTTCAGATTTTCCCATTCCTTTGATCACCACAGATAATGTTTTTAATGCTTATGCATTTATCATCGTTTTTATTTTGATGCTTTTTCAGTGTTTGTGTATTGATTTTTTTTTCTCTCACAGTTCCTGATTTGCACCCCCATCCAGAACAAGCAGCCTTGCACTGCCTATTTATGTATGTATGTATGTATGTGTGAAAACGATTCTTCTATTGTGCGTGGTGATTCAAGGTGCAGAGGTTACATGTTTCTGTTCTGGGCAGGCGTTATTTTAAGCAGGAACCAAAGTGTTCATTAGGAAATTTTCCCACATACATAAGAACATTGCCTCGCTAAATCCTGCACCTCCCCACCATGGACTCAAATTCCATGGCACCTCATCACCCAATCATACTCCCACGTTCACAGGCAGCTGCCACCAACCCCCACTCTCATACTGGAATAGCAAAACCTCGGAGAATAACGCAACAGACAATAATGCGTTTGCATGTCTGCTGCCTTTTACATCCCACCGTATTAGTAGTAGTCACTGGTGGCACAAAGCATGGAAAAATAACCCCCGATTCTATCCTTTGTGTCACAGGCATCTTCTGTTCTGTGCCTTCTTACTACGCTGTACTTGATTCTAGTCAGTGCTGATTTTCTCAGTGATTGTAATAAACAATATGGAAGGTGCATCAATACCAATTAATTGCAATATAATAAAATGGTAAGGAAACTTTCACAAATGAAGCAGGGGCTGTGTTGTACATTCTGCATCGTGCTGAAAATCTGCATTGCCGCGCTTGCTTAGCAGCCAGGGATGCATCCACAAAAGATATTGCAATATTGCTCTTTTGTTATGTTAGGCTTGCGGCACTGTTGCTTGCGATGTAAGGGTTAATGCTATTATGCCTGTCTCTAGTACCTTGGATGTCAGCTCGATGGAATAATAGCATGTACGCTAGTCTGAGCCGTTGCTACTGTTGTGTCTGGTTGATGGGGAGGGGACCTCTCGTCTCTCTGATGCATAACTTTGGTTCTCCCTGCCCCCAACTCATTGTGGCTTTTTCCTGATTGTTTCAGATGTGAATTGAGATGGAAGGCTTAGGGGAGAAGAAGCCCTGGGGGAAGCTGAGCCGATTGCTTGGAGCGGAGACAGAGGCTGCTTCCGAGCTTTTCCTGTGCAAGAAGGAATGGACAATTGGAAGAAAGAAAGGTAATTCTGTAACCTATATAACACAAGGCTCAATGGAAAGGCCATAGATGAATGGTGTACATTCAACGGAAAAACTTTGTATATTGTTTAATAGCTCTGTTCAGATCTCTGGTTATTTCCTAATAAAAATGATTGTCATTTCTGAAACTGGGATGGCTGCTAATATGCAAACTAGCGGATCTCCCAAACTAGACAACCAGAATAAATTGTCTTCTACGCTTCCCTGCTTGCAGGGCTGGATCTGTGCTTGACAGCTGCTGTGACGTGCAGAAGCGGGGCCTTATCCTTGGTTCCTTGAATTCCTACACATGTATTTTGAGTGTTATCCCCACGCCCAGTGTTTTTTATATACAAAGGGCTGCTGCTTTTCTCAAATGGCATGGGGATTATGCTGTCTTCATTTGAGATGCACCTAAGGCTTAGCAGTGTTCCTAAACGATAAGTTCACTTTTCATAACCGGTTAAATGTTAAACCCATATTCAGGGTGAATGCCCCCCCCCCCCCCCTCCATCCCGCTGTGACAACCGACTGGGGATCTTCTCCGCATGTCTGCTGCCACAATTAAAAAAAAGACTTGGCCGTGCGAGGCTCCACTCACCTGGCCGCATCTTTCATTAACTGTGAATGGAAAACTACAAGCAGGCCAATAAACTGACAGTTCTGCAGGAGACATGCATTGCATCAGCGATCTGATCACTAGTGCAATGCTTTACAGGCTCCAAAAACAAAAAATAATAAATACTTTTTTTTTTTTTTTTTTTACTTGAAATAAAATGTGCATTTATTATTTATTTATTTAATTTATTTTTTTATGCCAAAAGGTGAACCGATCCTTTAAGACTGATGATGGCCACTTTGCAGATTAGCTTTTTATAGTCTTTATTTTATTAATATTATTATTATTATTATTTATTTGTGATTCTCTTAATACCCTGTGTGTTTTTTTTTTTTTTTTTTTATTACATAATTGACAGACCAATTTTTGAGCTTCTCAAAGCCTTTTTATTTAGAGTTAGCTATACCATTCTTTTGCTGGCCCATTTAACAGTATCTGTACATAGAGGCTGTTGTAGGATTTTTTTCGTACAATACCAGATTTTCGTTTAATCAGTACCGTTGTTGATCGAAAATGCAATACAAATACACTACAGCACATTACATTGCTTCCGAATTTTTATTCTGTCGTACGAGCATTTTCGTGACTTTAGTAAACTCTTCAGGTTCGATCTGAGATTAGCATGCAAAAAATAAAGCACGATCATTCGTCCGATAATCTCATCGTGTGCCCCAGGCATTAGTGAATGGATAAGCAAATATGATATACTTTCCTATTTTAACCACTTACCAACCGGCTCCTGTACATATACGTCAGCACTTTGAAGATGGATATCTTGATAATGGCAGCAGCTGCTGCCACAACCGAGGTATCCATCTTTACAGGAGCCAGTTCTGTGTACGATAATGGTGGTCTCTGCGGCAGATTCGCCGCGAGATCACTGTTATCGGCGGCGGAAGAGGTGCCACCCCCCCTCCCGCCGCTCTCCGCCGCTTACCAGAGCCATCGGTAGCGGCCGAGGAGATCGGGACCTCTTACTGCTTAGGTATGGAGACGAGTAAAGCTAAGATGGCCGCCACCCGTCTCCATGCCATAGGAGGGCGGAAGCGCCCTCAGCTCAGCTCCACCCATATGTCTTAAAGGCATATTTTTTTTTTTTTCTTATGTCATTTTTTTTCAAACGATTTTTTTTTTTTTTTTAATTGCATTTTATTTCAAATATGAGATCTGAGGACTTTTTGACCCCAGATCTCATATTTAAGAGGACCTGTCATGCTTTTTTCTATTACAAGGGATGTATACATTCCTTGTAATAGGAATAAAAGTGATTCAATTTTTTTTTTTTTTAAAAAACAGTGCAAAAATAAATATAATAAAGTAAAATAAATAAGAAAACATTTTTTAAAGTGCCCTGTCCCGGCGAGCTCGCGCGCAGAAGCGAACGCATACGTGAGTAGCGCCCGCATATGAAAACGGTGGTTTTCTAGTCCTAGACCTCCTCTGTAGCGCAAAACATGCAACCTGTAGAATTTTTTAAACGTTGTCTATGGAGATTTTTAAGGGTAAAAGTTTGACGCCATTCCACGAGCGGGCGCAATTTTGAAGCGTGACATGGGTATCAATTTACTTGGTGTAACATTATATTTCACAATATAAAAAAAAATTAGGCTAACTTTACTGTTGTCTTATTTTTTTTTTATTAAAAAAAAGTGCATTTTTTCCAAAAAAAGTACGCTTATAAGACCGCTGCGCAAATACGGTGCAAAAAAAAGTATTGCAATGACCGCCATTTTATTCTCTAGAGTGTTAGAAAAAAAAACAATATATAATGTTTGGGGGTTATAAGTAATTTTCTAACAAAAAAACCTGTTTTAAACATGTAAACACCTAAAATCCAAAACGAGGCTAGTCCTTAAGTGGTTAAACTTATTTATTTTTATTTTTTTTCATTGCTTCAGTTACTTCCTGGTCTTCATGCCTAGGCAAATGTCATACATACCACGAGTCTTCAGTAGGGGAGGAAAGGCTTTCTCGGCTAAGCAAACCCTCTCCTGCTTGCACATCTGAGCTAAGGGCAGGTAGATTCCAGGAAGTAAATGCTACATGAATCATCTGCCCTTACTCAAGATGGCCACAGCCAGAAATGCCAGGGGGGTGTTTTTCAAAGTGATTTCTCTGTAAAATCAAGCATGGAGACATGCATGGATGGGTGAGTTTGCTTTGAATATTTGTGATGCTCAGATGAAGTGTAGTTCCACTTTATAGTCGAATTTTACAGTCTGCCTGAAAACAATTACTCCATCCCTTCTTTCTCAAATGGTTGGAACTAGTTTTGTTTTTATTGGCTGACCTCCACCAAATTGGGAAAGCATAGATGAATAAAGTTAAAGTATGTAAAGTATATTTCTACAGAAAGTATTTATTTACAACTTTTATATGTAGACATTCCTTGACAGTTGTGGTAGAGAGGAAACGATTAAGGGCTGACAACAGCCTCTGTGCACAGGTAATGAGATAATGAAGAGGAATGGAATATTTATATTTTAAACATCCCACCTGCATCTGTAAGCTTCTCATCACTGAACCTGGCAGTCTAGGAGGAATTACATCAAGGTTCTGACTGCTTTTACCCATCAGGAATCCAACACTACTGCTGGCTTCTGAATGACCTTTTATTGTAGCTAATGAAGCCTTGTTTACTTAAAGTAGTTGTAAAGGTAAAAGTTTTTATTTATTTATTTTTTTTACCTTAATGCATTCTCTGTATTAAAGCGGGGGTCCACCTATCTATCGTTTTTTTTTTTTTTTGAGTTCATTCACAAACCTTTTTTTCTCAGCATTACATACTCACATATTGTGTGTAATATGTCCGCCTGTGTCAGATTTCATCGGAAAGAATAACTTATATTATTCACTGCAGGCGGTTTCCGTCTTCATTGTGGGCATTTGAAGCCCACAAGCATTTATTTCCTGGATGTGGTGAATGCTGTGCTCCCAGCAATTACCGCTCGTTCCCGCACATGCTCAGTGGCATCCTGGGAAGCCTGAGACTAGCTCCCAGGAGTCTGGGAGAGGCTAGAAACACGCCTACTCCCACGGGAGGAGAACCAGGAAGTGCAAAGAAGAATAGAAAAATAAAAGGTAATTACGGCGATTTAAATTTTTTAAACGGCATGTCAGCATCTAGGCAAGGAAGAGAATACATACAGATATTGTTCAAAATTTGGGTGGAACCCCGCTTTAAGATACAAGAACCTTTTACTAGTAGCCCCACTCTCTGCCCTTCCCCCGCACCCCCACCCCCCCAATACTCACCTGAGCTTGATCTCAATCCCAGCGCTGTACACATAGTTTTAATGAAAAAATATTTAAAGCTTTACAATCACTTTAAGATTATTACTGTCTAATTCCTTCATGCTAAAATTAGTCTACTTTTGGGTATATAGTGCTCCTAAACTCCCTGTATTGCTCTGAGGTAAATTTCCACTCCCCACCCTGCTTTTTTTTTTTTTTTTTTTTTTTTTAAGTAAGCCACAAATACCAGCCTTTCCAACGTGCTTGACCATTTTTTTTTCCTCTTGAATGTGATTGTGCAGCAGTCATACACAGCACCTATAGATATAAGATCTGATTGGAAACTGTCACCTAATGTCTTTGGGTGACTTGGTTAAATAATTATTGTGACTCTTGTCATAAGCAATCATATTTTATGGAATGTCTACCACAGATGGAACAAGAACTGTTGCTGCTAGGCATATATGTTGCTCCTTGTTAACTGAATCAGTGGGTGATTTGTTAAGGGGAAAGTCATTTGAAGTTGAATTCTGTATTCCTAACTCTGCTCTGTATCATATGGTAGGTCTCATCTGATTATGTGTCCCTACAGGCTGTGATCTGTCATTCCCTGGAAACAAGTTGGTGTCTGGAGAACACTGTAAAATCATAGTGGATGAAAAGTCTGGCCTTGTTTCACTAGAGGACACTAGGTAACTTGGCATTTAATTGTTTCATGGCTCAGCCAACTGAACCAAACCCAAACTGGGTATTTTTTTTTTATTATGAAGTCTACTGTATATGACTTTCTTGTAGTTCAGTTTCCAGTCATATTGTGCTACTTCTTAGTAGATAGCTGTTGGGTTACTGTGGGTTATAGCACTCACATAGACATAGGTATGTTCTTTACTACACATTAAGTGGCCACTCTATGGGGTTTGCCTGCTTAAAGTGTAACTAAAGGCTAAACTTTTTAAAGTTTTGGATAGAGCGGAAAGAGATTTGAATACCTGTCAGTTTTTATTGTTGTGTCTCTGTCTCTGTCTCTCTCCCCCCTCCCCCCCACAAATTTTGAGTTGAGAACCAAGAGAAAATCTTCCAATGAGGATACTAGTTCTGGTTACACCCTGATTTTCTCTCCATTTGGCAATCAGACAGGAAATGAAGGGATATCTCCCCTATGAGGAACAGAAGGCAAAAAAAAAAAAAAAAAAAAAAAGGAATGGGTTATAACGCTCCCTTACTCTATCCAAAATGATTTTAAAAAATGCCTTTAAAGTGTAGACAAACTCTCAACAGTACACTTCCCTTATTTGCTCCCCTTTTTCTAATGCTGCCGCTCTTTCTTGCTAGTGTAGGCAGCATTAATTGACAGAAGAGCTGCTGGGGGCCAGACCGCTCCCGGTTGACTCCATGCAGCTGGGTTTTCAGCAGGTGACATAAGGGGAATTTAAGGGAAAACACTCGCAGCTTAACTATGCAATCATCTCTGTGATTTGGCTAGCTGCTAAGGAACATGTTGCATTCACAGTAGTGGGGAATAAGTTCGTGTTGACTGGGCTGTGTGAATTATCAGCTGATAAATCCCACTGGTCCATCAGCATCAACTTATATGTAGTTACATAGTAGGTGAGGTTGAAAAAAGACACAAGTCCATCCTATGGGTGTGATTATATGTCAGTATTACATTGTATATCCCTGTATGTTGCGGTCGTTCAGGTGCTTATCTAATGCTTGTGAAAGGGCATTCCACATCCTTGCCGCTCTTACAGTAAAGAACCCTCTACGCAGTTTAAGGTTAAACCTCCATTTCTTCTAATTTTAAAGAATGGCCACGTGTCTTATTAAACTCCCTTCTGCAAAAAAGTTTATCCCTATTGTGGGGTCACCAGTATGGTATTTGTAAATTGAAATCATATTCCCTCTCAAGTGTCTCTTCTCCAGAGAGAATAAGTTCAGTGCTCGCAACCTTTCTTCATAACTAATATCCTTCAGACCCTTTATTAGCTTTGTTGCCCTTCTTTGTACTCGCTCCATTTCCAGTACATCCTTCCCGAGGACTGGTGCCCAGAACTGGACAGCATACGCCAGATGAGGCCGGACCAAAGTCTCGTAGAGTGGGAGAATTATCGATTTATCCCTGAAGTTAATCCCCTTTTTTAATGCATGCCAATATTCTGTTTGCTTTGTTAGCAGCAGCTTGGCATTGCATGCCATTGCTGAGCCTATCATCTACTAGGACCCCCAGATCCTTTTCCATCCTAGATTCCCCCAGAGGTTCACCCCCTAGTGAGTAGATGGCATTCATATGTTTGCCACTCAAATGCATTATTTTACCTTTTTCTACATTAAACCTCATTTGCTATGTAGTTGCCCACCCTATTAATTTAAGATCTTCTTGCAAGGTCTCCACATCCTGCGGAGAAGTAATTGCCCTGCTTAGCTTAGTGTCATACGCAAATACAGATATTAATCTGTTTACCCCATCCTCCAGGTCATTTATCATCAAATTAAACAGAATTGGTGGCAGCACAGAACCCTGGGGGACCCCACTTCCCACCCCTGACCATTCAGAATATTCCCCATTTATCACCTCCTTCTGAACTCACCCTTGTAGCCAGTTTTCAATCCTTATGCTCCCCCTATGGTCCATGCCAACAGACCTTACTTCGTATAGTAAACGTTTATGGGGAACTGTGTCAAATGCTTTTGCAAAATCCAGATGCACCATGTCTACAGGCCTTCCTGTATCTAGATGCCAGCTCACCTCCTCATAGAAGGTTAAAAGATTGGTTTGGCAAGAACTATTCTTCATGAATCCATGCTGATTACTGCTAATGATACCATTTTCATTACTAAAATCTTGTATACAGTCCCTTATCCCCTCCAAGAGCTTGCATACTATTGATGTTAGGCTAACTGGTCTGTAATTCCCAGGGATGTATTTTGGCCCTTTTTTTAAATATTGGTGCTACATTGGCTTTTCTCCAATCATCTGGTACCATTTTCAGTCAGTAGCCTGTCCAGTACAAATTTGAAACAATGGTCTGGCAATTACTTGACTGAGTTCCATAAATACCCTCGGGTACAAGCCATCCGGTCCCGGTGATTTATTAATGTTAAGTTTCCCAAGTCTGTTACTAATTCTGTCCTCTGTTAGCCATGAGGGTGCTTCCTGTGATGTGTCATGAGAATAAACGCTGCAGTTTTGGTTACTGAGAAGAAGAAATTCAATACCTTTGCCATCTCCCCATCTGTTGTAACCAGATGTCCTTCCTTTTTCCTCCATTCTGTATGGGGCCAATATGGTCTGTCCTCCTTTTTTACTGTTTATATACTTAAAGAATTTCTTGGTATTTTTTTTTTTTTTTTTGCTCTCTTCCGCTGTGTCTTTCGTGTTCCATCTTAGCCGCCCTAATTACACCCTTGCATATCTTGTTGCATTCTTTGTAATGTCTGAATGCTGATGATGATCCCTCAGCCTTGTATTTTTTGAAGGCCTTCCACTTTGCTTTTATATGCATTTTTACAATGGAGGTAAGCCATCCAGGACTTTTATTCACTCTTAAATTTATTTCCCAATGGGATGCACTTTCTAATGCCCTTATTTAATATGCTCGTAAAGCAAACCTATCTCTCCTCCATGTTTTTTGTTTCTAAGATGTTATCCCTATTTATTTCTGCTAGCAAGGTTTGTAGTTTAACGAAGTACTATGGGAAAATTCCCCCAGGGGGGTTTTAATGCAGCAAGATGTCTAAATCGAAGTAAAGGAATTTATTTAAAAAATCTTTATTAGAAAAGATTACAAATACATGTTACTATTAAAATGTAGACTCTGGTTTCGGGACACAATACATATGCCATGATACAGCGATGCAAATAATACAGCATTACATAATTGTATGGATCCAACGCGTTTCAACCTATTCAATCATGGTCGTCTTCTGGGGGATGGCTTACTCCATATTAAACATCTCAGTTTTCAGAAGACCTTTTACATCGTGCACTAAATTTCATGGACACAATGATGTTATGTTTACCGCTGGGAGATAGAATAAATGACCTCATAACCAGAAATGTTAAAATCAGTTGAATGATCCAATGGACTCCATGATTGTCCTCGCCTCTCTAAGAAAGAAATTTGGCCCGAAAAGGCCTTACAAGAAGCCAGACTTTAACACCCTCAGAGAAAAAGGAAGGACAGCACCTGCAGCAAATTCCCGAATAGTGACAATGTATCAAAGGAAGATCAAAATCATTGAACTCTTGGTACTCTAAATATCTGACTTGTTTATTATTAAGGTGTACATCCGCTGTAAATCTTTTTAGCAATATAAATAAAAATAATGTAACAAGTATTTAAAATGAAATATTTAAAATGAAAGGGATAATCTATTGAATAGTGATGTTAACAAAATTAGTGCTAAGTGAACTGTGTATAGAGGGATAGACTGTGTGATAGTGAAAAAAATGATCTGTGCTCAAGAAAATTCATAATTTAAAGATAGTTGATGGTGACACACCGCTATGCGCTAGCAGGAATATAGAAGCAACAACAATTTGAAGTGAATGATATCGACCTGCTAATTATTAACGAAGCTGACCATAAGGATAAAGAAAAAGAGAAGATGACATAATTCACCTTAAGTTCTGATTTAACTGAATGTGAATCATCAATATCATTGAGGTGTAATACCTGACTGCAAATATAAATGAAAGGTAAAGTCTATGAACAAAGGAGAGAGCCAAACAATAGTATTGAATATAAATTTAAATTCGGCTCCCTATACACAGTTCACTTAGCATAATTTTGTTAACATCACTATTCAAGGGATTATCCCTTTCATTTTAAATATTTCATTTTAAATACTTTGTTACATAATTTTTATTTATTTTTAGGACATAAATATCACTGTAATGAGTACACATATTGCTAAAAAGATTTACAGTGGATGTACACTTTTAATAATAAACGAGATAAGTCAGATATTTAGAGTACCAAGAGTTCAATAATTTTGATCTCCCTTTGATACATTGTCACTATTGGGGAATTTGTGGCAGGTGCCGTCCTTCCTTTTTCTCTGAGGGTTTTAAAGTCTGGCTTCTTGCAAGGCCTTTCGGGTCGATGTCCTTACCTCTCCAAGAAAGGAATATCATGGAGTCAATTGGATCATTCAAATGATTTTAAAATTTCTGGTTATGAGGTCGTTTATTCCATCTTTCAGCGGTAAATATAACAACATCATTGTGTCCATGAAATTTAGTGCACGATGTAAAAGATCTTCTGAAAACTGAGATGTTTAATGTATTTAGCGTAAGCCATCCCCCAGAAGAAGACCCTGATTGAATAGGTCGAAACGTGTTAAATTATGAATTTTAATGCTGTATATCTATATGGTTGCATCACTGTATCATGGAATATGTATTGTGTACCGAAATCTGAGTCTACATTTTAATAGTAACATGTATTTGTAATTTTTTTTTTTTTTTGTTCTAATGAAGATTTTTTTTTTTTTTTTTTTATAATTCCTTGAATTTCAGTTTCTTGTGTTTCCTATTTGTGTGATTTATACTGAAGCCAATTGACCTGTGATCGCAGTTTCCTCAATTGCCCCGTATTTCCACATCCGTGATCAGGTCTGTATTGTTGGTAATCAGTAGATCTAGTAACGCCTTGTTTCTAGTTGGTGAATGAAATTGTCCTGCAAGACATTTAGGAACTGGTGAGCCTTGGACGAATGCGTGGTTCCCTCCGCCCAGTCTATGTCTGGATAATATAAATATACCATTATGATAACACTTCCCATCCTTGCTGCTAATCCAAATTGTGATAGGAGGTCTGTCTCCCCCTCCTTCCTCAGGTTAGAGGGCCTATAGCATACGCCCAGTATTATTTTCCCCTTAGCTTCATCCCTTTGGAGCTCTACCCTATAAGGATTCCACCTCTTATGCTATTGTGAGTCACACGCTTGCTCAGATAAGTGAGCTTTTCATCGGTTTGACTCCTATCTTCATGTCGCCTGCTGCTGTATTAGTCAGTGAAGTCGTCTGGGGTGTTGACCCCTGTCAGGGTGCTGTGTGCAATAATTCCACCTTCATCTGCAGTCAGTGATGGGTCCTGTGGGATTGCCACACAGTCATTAATCCAGTGCTCCCTTTTATGATTTTATTTTGCAAAGTGAGAATCCAGAGGGGGGTTGGTTTCTTCAGTGCTAGCTGTAACTCCCCCATATTGGAGCACCCATAATTTGGGATTCAGTCTGGGCTTGGAATATATATATATATATATATATATATATATATATATATATATATATATATATATATATATATATATATATATATATATATATATATATATATATATATATAATATAAATATTTTTTTTTTTTTTTTTTTTTACATTGACTTGATGGTTCTTTAAATTTACAATTGAAAGGCTTTTGTTATACCTTAGATTTTGCCAGAAATGCAGAACAGCCTTGTTTCCTCCTTTTTGTGTTTTTTAAAAATTATTTTATTACCACCTTTTTACCTTTGTACAGCAGATCACATACTTGATGTGGAGAGAGATATGCATTTGTTTGTTTAGCAAACGCACCTGAGCAGGGCTGATGCCATTTTCTTGTGATTTAAGTCTATAAAACCATTAGTTTTGTCAGCCCACAGCAGAAGATTATTAGCAAAGTGCTTTTTTTATTTATTTTTTCAGCTCAGTAGATTTATTACTTGCAGGGTCTTTAAAGGAATTATAACATAGAAAATGTGTAGTACAGAGATGGTTGAGTTCCTGCAGTTGTCAGACACCACAGTCTCTGGATTTTACAGAGAATGGGGCCAAAAACTAGAAAACTGGGTCAGCAGCAGTTCTGTAGTCAGAAATGATAATTTAGGAGAGATGAGAGAAGTATGGCGATACAAAATCTACAACAGCTAAAATAACCACTGTGTAAATAACATTTACAACTTTGAAGAATATGAACTATTGCAGCAGGATCCTTTAGCATCAAGAAAAAAAAAAGAAAATTAAGTTGCAGTGGTTTTTCGTAATGTAGTAATTAAATGTCTAAAACACTTCCCATTTAAGAACTCTGTCCTTGGTTAGATTGTCACACGTACCAATGGAATTGGCTGCTAAGGCTAGGCGCCATCACAGGACAATAGATTGCATGTTGCCTCTGAACTGGAAGTTCTAGGTCTTCTTGACGTCTGCAGAGGAGCAATGAGCCGTGAGAGCAAATTTAGGTGAGTATAAGGGGGTTGGTGGATGCTCTTTGCAGAAACAGTCACTGTGCCCTTCATAGCTAAGCTGACTGTATTTTTAGGTCCAATATCATTTTTTTTTTTTCCTTTTAATTTTGGTGATGTAGTTGTTTCTTACCTTACCTGCTTTATTCTTCTGTGCATATACACTATATTACCAAAAGTATTGGGACACCTGCCTTTACACGCACATGAACTTTAATGGCATCCCAGTCTTAGTTCGTAAGATTCAATATTGCGTTGGCCTACTCTTTGCAGCTATAACAGCTTCAACTCTTCTTGGAAGGCTGTCCACAAGGTTTAGGAGTGTGTCTATGGGAATATTTGACCATTCTTCCAGAAGCACATTTGTGAGGTCAGACACTGATGTGGATGAGAAAGCCTGGCTTGCAGTCTCCGATCTAATTCATCCAAAAAGGTTTTCTTTTGGGTTGAGTTCAGGACTCTGCAGGCCAGTCAAGTTCCTCCACCCCAAACGCGCTCATTCATGCCTTTATGGACCTTGCTTTGTGCACTGGTACGCAGTCATTTTGGAACAAGAAAGCGCTATCCCCAAACTGTTCCCACAAAGTTGAGGGCATGAAATTGTCCAAAATGTCTTGGTATGCTGATGCCTAAAGAGTTCCCTTCACTGGAACTAAGGGCCAAGCCCAACACCTAAAAAAAACAACCCTACACCATAATCCCCCCCCCCCTCCACCAAATGATTTGGACCAGTGCACAAAGCAAAGTCCTTAAAGAGTCCTGAACTCAACCCAATAGAAAACCTTTGGGATGAATTAGAGCGGAGACTGCAAGCCAGACCTTCTTGTCCACATCAGTGCCTGACCTCACAAATGCGCTTCTGGAAGAATGGTCAAACATTCCCATAGACACACTCCTAAACTTTGTGGACAGCCTTGCTAGAAAAGTTGAAGCTGTTATAGCTGCAAAGGGTGGGCCAACGCAATATTGAACCCTACGGACTAAGACTGGGATGCCAATAAAGTTCATATGTGAGTAAAGGCAGATGTCCCAATACTTTTGGTAATATAGTGTATGTGTGTATGGAGATACCACATAGATGTAACATAACATAGCAAAATGGTAAGTCAAAGTTCACAGGTTATTTTAGGTCAGCTTTTTACACCATTTAAGATGAGACCCAACTGTATCAGGGATCTGATAATTTTAGCTCCGGGGCTTAGTGCTGGATTGTGGCTATCACTAATAGTCAGCTGTTTTACCATGTAAATTCCTTGAGAAACCAACAGAGCTGCCTAGACTAGGTGCAGTTTTAGAGTGGCACTGGGACAGAAAAGTATAGTCCATCTTTTATAAAACAACATCTTGGAGTTAGGTGTTAAAAGGATAAAACCAAGTATCATTCCTTCGTGTCTCTGTAAAGAACTGAAAGACATTTAGTTGGCCTCAAGAACTGGAGTTTACCGCCTTAGAACACCTGCCAGTTTAGATTGCTATCTGTGTCCCCTTTAGGGAGATTCATTCTCTGTTTGTCCTGTTTACCTTCATTGAAAGTGAAAGTAAAAGAAAATCCAATTTTTTGGGTTGTCCCCAGAAAAGTAATAGAGGGGAAATCTTCCAATGGGGACACTAGTTCTGGTGACCTGGGGGGCCCCAAGAGATTCTTTTCAGGGATTTTTTTCTCACTCCCTGCTAGGCTACTGGACAGGAAATTAAGGTAAATCTCCCCAATGGGACAAAGGTGGCAAAAATAATCTTTAAACAGTGAAAGTTCTTTTAGAGGCAGTAATGCTTTAGCGGTGTGAAATTAAGAGATACATCGCTGGAGAGGCAAGTATAATGCAACTTGTTTTGCAGGGGACTGTGTCTAAGATCATTTTGGGCACTGTTAAACAACAGTGTTTATGACCTATCTAGTTTAGTTTAATGTGTTCACTTGTCATCCATCCAAGACAAACCTGATGCCGTATCTAAACTAAATCATATTTTTCTCCCTGATTAGCAGCCTGGCAAGTTGTTGATTTTTATATGGTATGTTAATGGACTACAAATACTATTATGTGTTTTTTCAGTAATTACAGTTTGAATGTCAATCTTGTTATCCACTTTTTGCAGCACAAATGGCACTGTGATCAACCAGCAGAAGGTGGTAAAGAAACAGACATATCCCTTGAAGAATGGTGATATTATCTATGTTGTGTATAAGAAAAATGAGCCAGAAAACAGTAAGTTGCATGTTTTTTCACGCTAAAAAATATAATTGCTGTTATGATAGCTTAGTGAAGAATATAAAGGTTAAGTTCACCTTCTGAATGTGTTACATGTTACCCGTATTTAGGGTGTAACAAGTTCAACAACCCCCCCTTTCCCTGTGACAGCAGATGGGGGTGATTCCTCTTCCCCAACAGCAGCTTTCACATTTTAAAATTCTCTCCTTGCACAGCCACATCATTTATTCACAGGGATCTGTGAATAAACTACAAGTCCCGCCTGCCATTACAGCAGACAGCTTGTAGTTCTCAAAGGACTGAGAGGGTGCTGATAGGAGGCCTCATAGTCCATTGACACTCTTTCAGCTTTCAAACATAAAGCCTGTACAGAATGATGGGCAAGAAAGCTGCAAGAGCCTGACATTGCACCGTGATCCACTGATTGCAGGTGCAATACTTGGCAGGCTCCTGTAGAAAAATAGTAAATCCAAATTTTTTTGACCTGCAAAAATATGTGCATTATTTTTTTTTTTTCTTGTTAAAAGTGATCTTGGTCTTTAAAAAAGATTTTAGAACTGTAGACGCTATAGAATTTTATATATTGGGAATTCACAAAATGTAAAATTACTCCTCTTCTGCTGCTGTACATTCATACTTCTTTTGTTATCTTTTAAAATAAACTTTTAATATAAGTACCATTAAAAAAAAAAATCTATGGTAGGTCTCCTAAATACCATGGCCTAAAATGTAACCAAACTAATAAATTTAAAGCTCGTAAACCTGCGTGTAAAGCTGATCTCTGGGCTAAAAAATATTCTCCAAATACTAGAGGCATGTACAGTATATTCTCTGGGACCTTGGTGCTCTTTATGTATTTCTCCCAGATCTACAGTGAGGGAAAAAGTATTTGATCCCCTGCTGATTTTGTATGTTTGCCCACTGACAAAAACATGATCAGTCTAAATGGTAGGTTTCATTTAACAGTGAGAAACAGAATAACAGCAAAAAAAATTCAGAAAAACGCATTTCAAAAAAGTTCTAAATTGATTTGCATTTTAGTGACTGAAATAAGTATTTTGATCCCCTATCAATCAGCACAATTTCTGGTTCCCAGGTGTCTTCTATACAGGTAACACTCCCTGAAAGGGAGTGCTCCCAATCTCAGCTTTTTGCCTGTATAAAAGACACCTGTCCACAGAAGCAATCAATTGGATTCAAATCTCTCCACCATGGCCAAGACCAAAGAGCTGTCCAAGGATGTCGGGAACATGATTCTAGACCCACACAAGGCTGGAATGGGCTCCAAGACCATCGCCAAGCAGCTTGGTGAGAGGGTGACAACAGTTGGTGTGATTATTCGGAAATGGAAGAAACACAAATTAACTGCCAATCTCCCTCGATCCGGGGCTTCATGCAAGATCTCCCCTCCTGCAGTTTCAGTGATCATGAGAACGTTGAATAATCAGTCCAGAACTACACAGAAGGATCTCAAGGCATTTGGGACTATAGTATTCAAGAAAACAAATGGTAACACACTACGCCATGAAGGACTGAAATCCTGCAGCGCCCGCAAGGTCCCCCTGCTCAAGAAAGCACATGCACAGGCCCCCCTGAAGATTTCTTATGAGCATCTGAATGATTCTGAGGAGAACTGGGAGAAAGTGTTGTGGTTAGATGAGACCAAAATCAAGCTCTTTAGCATTAACTCAACTCGCTGTGTTTTGGAGGAGGAGGAATGCTGCCTATGACCAAGAGCGCCATTCCCACAGTTAAACATGGAGGTGGAAACATTATGCTCTGGGGGTGTTTTTCTGCTAAGGGGACAGGACAACTTCACCGCATCAAAGGGATGATGGATGGGTCCATGTACTATCAAATCTTGGGTGAGAACCTTCTCCCTCAGAGCAAGGGCATTGTGGATGGGTATTCCAGCATGACAATGACCCAAAATACACGGCCAAGGCAACAAAATATACACTATACCCACTGTTCCTGGTAGCAAGATGCGTGTTAACTTGCCCAGAAGTTGAAACTCATGTTCAGCCTATGCCTATGATCCAAGGTAGCTCCCCAAGGACTGATTTGATAAATGAAAACTTGGGTAGAAGTCTTCAAAATAAGTAGCCTGTAAAGAAAATAGCTTTTTCACATATCTAACTATCGGCCCATTTGCTTAAAAACTTCACGTTCTAGCAGACTTCCTAGTACCACGCATCTGTGTGTGGAAAAGTGCATTCGCCTCTCGCTATTGTGGATCCTTCCAGGGATTCCCTACGTTACTATTGTGTCCTGCGGTCACTAGGGGCCAGCAAGAGGAGCTGCAGGGGGGTGGGGGGAGCCATCGTTTAAGTGGCCTGAGGCAGTGTGCCAGAATGCAAACTGGGATGCTCAGCGTACATTTTACAGGGTATTGCAAACAGGCAGGTAAGCCTGCCTGGTCACAATTTTTTTTTATTTTTCCAACTTTAGTTTCATTTTAAGATATTATAGACCATAATGCACTAGTGCTCAGATCCATAAAAGAAAAGCTCTACAATGTTACAAATGTGGCTTTTTATTTTTTTGACTCTGTGCAAGAGGCCTCAATATTTTGTATCACAAAAATCTTGCTTATTACCGTAAAATACAGTATTTGTTTTCAATGTAAAATGATTCAGTTATTAATCTATTTATTTGTTTCCAGATGTTGCATATCTGTATAAGTCTTTGAATTCAGCACAAGACAATATGCAAGAACTAGCAGGTATGTCTGCTGGACTGCAGATGGCTGTCTTCTACAAAGTTGCAGCATATTCTCCAACATTCAGATGTCTATCAGATAAACATGGATTTAACAATTTTTAGAGGTTATTTAATAAAACTAAAATTTACACCCCCCCCCCCCCCGTCCTACTGTAGACAAAAATAAGACCTTATACTTGCATTTACCGGCTCCTTCCTTTTCTGAATGGACAGAGTCATTGAGGCAGATCACCTTCTGTAGGTAGTCACTACTGGGGACAGAGGGTTCCCAGACTGTTCTGTGGGATCTCTGTCAGGGAATTGGTCCTCCCCTCCTTGAGGGATATCAACAGTTTTCTGGTAAATTTTCCCAAGATGCCTTCCCTTGGCCTGCTCTAAAGCTGGTCAAAGACTGATCAAAATTTAGACTGGTTTAGCAGAGACTGGGCAAATTTTATTCAGTGTGGCCACCCCCACTCAGCAGAAATTGATCATTTAATTGTCACGCAGGGACATGCTGGGAAACTTTTGCTGATCAATGTGTTCTGACATCAGCAGGTCCCACTATATGAATACAATGTCCCCTTTTTTTTTTTTTTGTGGCTGAATGGAGAAAAAAAAAAAAGTACCAGTCTATGGTCAGCTTTAGTCAGACACATGCTTTTAGTGCTTTGACTAAGATTTATGGCCCTTTCTCCTAGACTTTTAATGCTTTGCTGGACCTGGGGGGATTAGGAACGTAGAATAATTTCTATGATCAGGGTAAGGCAGGGTCTGCAGCATTCTTCTGCAGGCCCCAGTGTCACATAGGGATGTCAGGAAAGGGTGTTAAATTTACACCTTTGTTGTCTTTAGGTGGTTCCCATTACACCAGGCTGGGGCTGAGGTTGAATCCTCATTCCATGACTTCTGCCCGTCTGTCAATTTCTTCACTGGCTTCCCCTACCCCACCGTATAAAATTCAAAATGCTAACCACAACGTACAAGGCCATCCACAACATCGCCCCCAGCTACATAACCAACCTCATCTGCAGATATCGCCCAAATCGTCCCCTCCGCTCCTCCCAGGACCTCTTGCTCTCTAGCTCCCTTGTGACCTCCTCCCATGTTCGCCTTCAGGACTTCTCTAGAGCCTCTCCCATCCTCTGGAACTCCCTGCCTCGGTATATCCGATCAGACCCTAACTTGTCCACCTTTTAGGAGATCCCCGAAAATTCACTTATTCAGGGAAGCCTATCCTACACCCACCTAACAACTGTCCCCGAGCCTCCCCATCAAATCATTCCCTGCATCTATTACCTTTTGTACCATCACCCTCTCCCTTTAGAATGTAAGCTCTACGAGCAGGGCCTTCCTGTTCTTTCTGTATTGAACTGTACTGTAATTGTGCTGTCCCTCCTCTACATTGTAAAGTGCTGCTTAAACTGCTGGCGCTATATAAATCGTGTGTATAATATATAATTTACCTATGTTTTAAAGACTAGGCCATACATTTTAAATATGTTGGTTTTCTACTCCCCACTCCATCTACAGATACCTCAGGGATCGCAGAGGAGACACAGGTTTTATCTCCACTTCACGATTCTTCCTTTACCTGTGAGGAACCTCAGCCTTCCACTTCCACATCCAGCCTCTTTAACGCACGCACTACCTCTGCTAAAGAGCCAGATTCTTCCTTGAAGGTTCAGTCATCCATTGATGGTGAGAGCAATGCAGTCAGAAATGCAGTCCTATGCAGTACATGTATATTTTACATTAAAAGTCATTGTAAACATTCCAACCTGCACCTTGTAGTTTTTCACCTAAATACTTTAAGATGTGCATTGACTAGGTAATTTCATGATGTAATTTGTTCCCCTGTACACGCAGCCTATGGTAGAGTAAATCTTCACATTCATGTGTCGGCAGTTTCTTTTATGTAAAACATGAAATGTGGTCACGGCCCTGCACATGTTGTTGCATTACCTCTGTTTTGTGAGAACTGACATTCCTGTGTAGAAACTACATATGCAACACAATCTAATTCCTATGCAGGTTAGAGCTCTACAGTAATTAGAGCTCACACAGACACAAGCCGGCAAAGCAAGCATTCAGAGACACAGAGCTCACCGTGAAGCTGGAATATGTCCCCCCCCCCCTCTTTTTTTTTTTTCTTAGTCTGTCTCCCTTCTTTACCTAAGAGAATGGTCTGCCAGGGAGGGGCCCATGTGACAGACTCTGCCCTTTCTCTGTCCTGCAGTATCCCAATAACATTTTGACCACAACCCAGTCACTTTCCCTTCTATTTATACTCGAAAATTCACCATACTTTTACAGATCATTCTGTGCAATATTGAAATACCCCTTGTTACGGTTTCTTATGTGAGCTGTTGTCACAACTGTACATATGTAGTCGTTTATATGTCATGCATACATTTTTAAAAGTGTATAGTGCCATTTAAGCCTGTCTGTAATTGCATAAAACTAGCTATTTGACACTTTGGTCATGAGTGAAGATAGTTTGCAGAAAGTTAACTTATCGGTTGAGATTCAGACAGATAAATTCACTGATCTCTGATCAAGTAATTTGTACCTCATAAATGTGTGGCTAACTGTTTTTAAATTTGCAAAGCAATAATTAGTTTATTTCTGGAAATTCACTTTCTGACTTCTCCATGAAAAATATGGTACATTTTTATATGTGAGTGATAGATACATTTTTTACTTTGCAATACTTCACTGTCAACCTATGCTTTTAGTGTTTCTTTATAAAACCGGTGTTTCCATTAATTATATGGTATATTTGCATGTGGTAATAGATACAGTTAAACCTTTTGTATTTCACTGTCAAACTATGCACTCCATGGTATTTTAGACAATTTATCTGCTGTGACTGCAATGAAGAATCAACCTGAGCAGCATCCCAGTACAGGACTTGATGGACCGAGCATGCAGACAGCCAGGGTCGCGTCTCTCACAAGTGATGCAGAGCAAGATGGTCAGCCGCCTCCTAAAAAGAAGCTGAAATATGGTTGGTGTTCATTTGTATATCTGTTTCCTTCTGGAACCTTACATGGAAAATATTAAAGATGCAGGAAAAAACAAAACAAATTTTGCTTTTTCTTGCTGTCTCTGGCAGTGCTTGCAAAATTTGGCTCTGAACAGTTGGATAGGCTGGTCTTTCGTAAGATGTAGAATAGTAGCTATCCAACCAGATGATCTATCCCATAAATGACTGCATTGTCTTTAGTACCACGAGGAAAGCAAATAGTTTTGCCTTGGGGGTTTTGTCTTGAGTTTTTTGTTCTCTTTGCAGCATGGTCTACTGCTGTCTCCTGTTTGTATAGGCACACGTGGATTGAGCTCCACTCACACAGCCTCATCATTCGTTCACAGCAAAGCAGACAGACTTGTCGTTCTCAATGTACTAAGAGTTCTGATCAGTGCCCTCATAGTCCATTGACACTTCCTGCAACTCAGCAACTGTCTTCAGTACAGAGGTAAGGGCAGAGAGCTGTATGAAGTGTCTGCAGGAGCCTGACATTGCACCCGTGATCCACTGATCGTGGGCGCAACGCTCTGCAGGCTCCTGAGAACAACGTGTATTTTATGTTATTAAAAAAAAAAGTGAACTTTAAAGTGGTTGTTATAAGTTGCACTATATGCAATTTATACCATCTTCGGTGTTTAATAATCCTGTGTCTGAGTGTTTTATAAAAAATAAGCCGTTTTTTACCTGTTTTCAGAGCGCCGCTCACATGGCCCGCCGTCTCTCTGCTCCGCCCGCCTGACAGCTGCAGCATGCGAGGCCAAGATTCCCCCGCTGACGTCGGGAGGGGAGGAGGAGAGAGGCGGCCGGTCACGAGAGCTCCGAGCGGTGATCTGAAAACAGGTAAACAATGGCTTAATTTTATAAGATGCAGTCACTGGGGCACACAGGATTATTAAACACAGGATGGTATAAAACCTTTAATGTAACTTCATTAGCAGGAGGGGAGGGACGGGCACTGACACAGAGCTGACAGGCTGGGAGGGAAGGGGGGGGGGGTAGAGAGGACACAGGAGAGACAGGAGAGCTGCGGATGATGAAGGAACGTAAACTGACCAGGGTGTCAGGGCTCAGAAGCCATGATAAACCGTGGTCAGTTTACAGGGGGGAGGACAGAAGCTGGCAGGATCAGCCAGGTCTTTCAGGTGATTGAAGGGGCCAAATTGCACAGCACAAGCACTGTGTTGTATAACATTAAAGGAACAGGATCCTTTTTTGTTTTTTGTTAGGGTAACAAACGCTTTAACCTTTAGGCCACTTTCACACTGAAGCAGCGGCTGCATTGGTGGTAAACGCAGCCAGTTTAAGCAGCATTTTACCATAGTTTTAGCTGCACTTTTTGGAGGCTAGCGGGGTGCTTTTAACCCCAGCTAGCGGACGAAAAGGCTTAAAAGCGCCCGCAAAGCACAGCTGCCGTATCGCTTTGCGGACGCTTTGGCAGCGCTGGCCATTGATTTCAATGACAGGGGCGTTTTGGGAGCGGTGTATTCACCGCTCCTAAACTGTCCCAAAGATGCTGTTTTGCAGGTCTTTTTTTTTTCCCCGTCCTGCAAGCGCACCGCTGCAGTGTGAAAGCACTCGGGCTTTCACACTGAAGTGACAGGAGAGGCGCTTTGCAGGCACTATTTTTAGTGCTAAAACGACTGTAAATTGCCTCAGTGTGAAAGTGGCCTTAAGGTGAAACTGGGCTCACATTGAATACCCAGTTATTTGCAAGGGAAATTAAAACACAGCTCACTTTATTTATGAAGCATGTACATTGTGTGTGAACAGCCTCTTATCCTTCATAAATAAACCCCAGTCAATTACCCCTGAGATACCCCAGTATTCAAACTTTTAAAAATCCAGGCATTATGGTAGGAAAGGGTTAGGGTTATCAGCGGGGATGTGCAGTATTTGAACTGCTGCCGGCACTTATGGTAGGAATATTTGTGGCTGTCTAAGGGTCAGTTGCTACTAAATATTGACAGAAAAGTTTTACCCAGAACATCCAATAATAATTTTATGATGCTTATGATTGCTAGCATGCTGTGTAGGTTTTCATATTTTTTGTTCAGCTTTGACTTTTTTCTTAAATGTAATATCCTGCTTACTGACACTATAAATTTTGGATGTAATTGCGCTGAAGATGTGCTGCTGAATTCTTGAACTGCTTCTTGTTGTATTTCATCTGAAAGGAGAAATTCAGTTCTTTTCATGTTTGTAAACTGCTTTAGATATTTTGTAATAGTAAACTGCTGCCTTGCATACATTTCTGAAAAATATAATTTCTCTTCATTGCAGCCATAGTAAGTGTTCCATTTGCTTTTCAGAATATTCTTCACTAAGACTTCTATAATTTGTTTACTGCCTCTCTCAGAAATCTTACATAGCTTGATGTCCACTTATGGCCAGCGAGGTGTGAGAAGTACACCCTTGGCAATTATTTTAGGTGTACTGTACTGGGAGTTCCATCTTCGGTAAAGTACTTGCATGTCTATGGGAATGTGCAGTGGTGCAGTTTTTACAACCCCAATTCCAAAAAAGTTTGGATGCTGTGTAAAATCTGCATAAAAACAAAGCAATCATTTTGAAAATTCATAAACCCACATTTTATTCACCATAGAAGATAGAAAACATAACAAATGTTTAAAATAAGAAACTGTACTATTAGAAAAAAATTAAGGTCATTTTGGAATAGGGAAACAAAAAGCTGGTACTAACAAGGAAGAGCTGGAAGAACATTTTGCAACAAATTAGGCTAATTAGCAAGAGGTCAGTAACATGATTGGGTATAAAAATAGCATTTTAAAGTTTTTCAGAAGTAAAGATGGGCAGAAATTCACCAATCTGTTAAAAATTGTTGGACAATTTCATAATAACGTTCCACAATGTAAAGTTGCAAAGACTTTAAGTATATCATCTTCTACAGTACATAATATCAAAAGATTTTGAGAATTTGGAGAAATCTCTGTGTGCATGGGACAAGGCGGAAATGCAATCTTGGTTGCCCGTGATCTTCAGGCCCTCAGATGGCACTGCATTAAAAATGGGCATGATTCTGTGATGGACGTCACTACATGGGCTCAGGAATACTTCCAGAAATCCCTGTCTGTGAACACAGTTCATCATGTCATTCAAAAATGCAAGTTATATATACTGTACCTGAACATGATTAAGAAACACCGTCATTTTCTCTGGGCCATAACTCAGTTAAAGAAGTCTGTTGCAATGTGGAAAACTTTGGTCTGTGGACAGACAAATCAAAATTTGACATTTTTTTTTGGCAATCATTGGCCCTGCTTCTTCGGAATTAAGAGGAGAGGGACCTTCTGGCTTATTATCAGTGCTCTGTTGAAAAGCCTCCATCTCTGATTAATTGTGCATTAATGCATATGGAATGGGCAGCTTGCACACCTGGAAAGGTACCGTCAATGCTGAAAGATATATCCAGGTTTTAGAGCAGCTCCCATCCAGACATCTTTTTTTCAGGGAAGGCCTTGCATATTTCAGCAGTACAATGCTGTTATGGAATTATTTCTGATAGAGACTCTAAAAACAGAAGTTAATACTGCAGCTGCAGGAACAGATTCACAGCACGCAATGGCTGTGTGTAAAATGTCTGTTCAGAGCCAAAGTTTATTATTACATGTTGTTGTTGTTTTATACATAGATAAGAAAGGGGTGGTGTGAGATGATGTTAAAAGCTAACAAATAGGAATGTATTATTAACCACTTCCCATCCCGCATATGGTCATATGACGGCCGCAAGGTGGCTCTCTCATCCTGGGCTAGGGGGCGTGTGCCTGCTGCTTCACTCGGGGGCTGATGTGCGTGCCCAGCGTCTGCGATGTCCGCCGGGCACCCACGATTGTCAAGGGAGAAGAGACCGATCGTGTGTTCCTTTTCTATAGGGACACTGATCGGTCACCTCCCCCAGTCAGCCCCCCCCCACAGTTAGGGAGTGATTCTAAGTAACACATTTAAACCCTTGATCGCCCCCTAGTGTTAACTCCTTCCCTTCCTGTGACATTTATACAGTAATCAGTGCATATTTATAGCACTGATCGCTGTATATTTGTCAGTGGTCCCAAAATAATGTCAAGTGTCCATTTTGTCAGCCTCAATATCACAGTCCTGACAAAAAACGCAGATCGCTGCCATTACTAGTGAAAAAAAAAAAATCTATCCCCTATTTTGTACGCGCTATAACTTTTTTTTTTTTAACCAAAATATGTAGAAGAATGCATATCGGCCTAAACTGAGAAAGAAATTGTTTTTTTTTTGTTTTTGTTTTTTAAATATTGCGGAGGTGATCAAATACCACCAAAAGAAAGCTAAATTTGGGGGGGGAAAAAAAAAGGACTTAAATTGTTTGGATGCAGCGACGCACGACCGCACAGTTATCATTCAAAATGTTACAGTGCTGAAAATTCGTCTGGGCAGGAAGGGGGTGAAAATGCCCTGTATTGAAGTGGTTAAAAGCTAGCGAATAGAACAATTGCAAAAGTAAAACCTTGAGGGGGGAGTAGAGATGGAGAGCTAGCAGATGATGTGTCTGTGTGTTAGGTGAAGGTTACAGAACACATTTCAACAGCGTGAACAAAATGGAGTCTCTTTTGTGCTTAAATGAACAATACAGTGAAAGTCCATGTCAATGCTAAACCGCATACTCCATCTAGGACAACAGCATAGCTTCATAGAAGAGTCCCAGTACTTAACTGGCCTACTTGCAGTCCAAAACGTTCACCATCTGAAAATATTTGGCACATCTTGAACAGAAAAATATGACACAGACGACCTAGGACTGAGCAGGTTGAATCCTATATTGGGCAAGAATTGGGCAACATTTCTGTACCAATACTCCAGCAACTGATCTCCTCCAGTTTCTAGACATTTAGAGTGTTGTTAACAAGAAGAGGGGATGCTACACCGTGGTAAAACATGGCCCTGTCCCACGTTTTTTGAGGTTTATTGCTGCCTTCAATTTTAAAATTTGACTTTTTTTTTTCTCAGTTTAACCACTTCAATACCAGGCACTTACCCCCTTCCTGCCTAAGCCAATTTTCAGCTTTCAGCGCTGTCGCTGTTTAAATGACAAATGCGTGGTCATGCTACACTGTACCCAAACAAAATTTTTATCATTTTGTTCCCACAAATAGAGCTTTCTTTTGGTGGTATTTGATCACCTCTGCGTTTTATTTCTTGCTAAACAAATAAACCGACAATTGAAAAGTTTTTTTTTCTTTTGTTTCTGTTATAAAATTTTGTAAACAAATAAGTTTTCTCCTGTACTGATAAGGCAGCACTGATGGGTGGCATTTATAGGCTGCACTCATGGGTGGCACTGGGCACTGAAAGGCTGCACTGATGGGTACTTATGGGTGGCACTGCTGGGCAGCACTGCTGATGGGCACTGATTGCCATCTCCCTCGTGGTCCAGGGTGGCGTGCCTTTTGGGGTACCTTTTTGTGGGCATCCCTGGTGATCTGGCAGCATCCCTGGTGGTCCTGGGTGGTCATCTGCGGGGGGGGGCTGCGCTGATAAACAATCAGCACAGACCCCACCCTGTCAGGAGGGTCTATCAGACGCGAGTGAGGAAAAGCGGATCAATGGCTCTTCTGTTTACATGTGATCAGCCATGATTGGACATGGCTGATCACATGGTAAAGAACCTCCGTCAGAGGCTCTTTACCAAGATCGGTGTAGCGGTGTGTCAGACTGACACGCTGCACCACTGATCAACGCGATGCATGCCCCGATGGGCACACGCCGACAGTTATCCTTCTGGACGTCATATGACTCCGTCAGGGTATCTGAATCACCGCCTGGCTGTCATTTTGCTATAGGCTGGACGGGAAGTGGTAAAACATTTGGGTTTCTGAGATTTGCAAATTATTGCATTCTGTTGATGTAGATTTTACACAGCATCTCATTTTTTTGGGATTTGGGGTTGTATTGCACCTTGGAGACTGCCCACATAAATATAGCAAAGGAAGATTCTCCAAGGTAAGGTCATTTTGAAAAATAGGAGCAAGCAAATGCAGTACCTACAAACAAGAAGGGTAAAATCGGTCAAAAAATGTACAAAAATACTTAAGATATAGTGGACCTTAACACAAGTTGTCCCCTTTTCTCTTCAAAACTGAAATTTGCACTTCGTGGGCAGTGAATAATTATATAACTTTAAAAAAAAAAAGTTTTATTTTCTTTAAGAAATGGAATGTGCAAGTAGTCATGCCCCTCCACTGTCCAGTAATGTAAAGATCACATCAGAGGATGCTAAACCATCTAGCGTGAAACCAGACAAGATGGAAGAGACGCTGACCTGCATAATTTGCCAAGAGCTGCTTCATGACTGTGTCAGGTAATGCCAGATAAGGAAATGTATGTATACTTTGTATATTGGACAGAAATAATTTTAAGCCAGTACTATACCTTTTTTTGCTTTTCTGCTAATGGCTGCACAGAAGAAAAGGGTGACAGGTTTTTTCAATGGAAAAGGAATAGTACAGAAAGCAGTCACCAAGGTTGAAAGCTGTGGAGTTGAGTGAATGTTTGTTTATTAATTTCATGATACATCTTATTTAATTGGTCAAACAGATTTTGAATAAAAAATAATCTATACCATGATTCACTAATACCTAGGCAAGACTGCTTATGTTTGCAAGCTCTGTATATCTGTAGGCTATATAACTGGACAGTAAGGGTAAAGCAAAGCTCAGCAGAATAGTTCATGTAAAACTGTTTTTAATCAATAAAAATGATAAAATTGCCTTTACAAATAGTGACTTTATCACGACATAAAGCCAGGAAACTCACCCTTTTAAAGGAAAAGCATACTATGTAACAGGAAATATGGCAGCAGTAATGGAAATGCTAAAGAGGATGAACTGTGGAAAAAGGCACTACAACTAGTCCCAGGATGTCAGCTGTAGAGGGGTACTAACATGGTACCCTAAAATATCAATGGCCTCCACTTACATCTTTCAGGGCCATTCCCATGATTTGGGTCAGACTGCACATACCATTAACATCAGACTGTGGGCTCAATTCACAAAGCAAAAATTGTATGCGATATTTAGATCACATGACTTATTTGATCCAAATATTGTATGCAATATAGAAAATCTCTTTTCATTGTCAGTTTGTTTATTTTTTGTGCAAAAATAAGAAACCCGCAGTAAATACCTCATGAACTGATGTAAAAGTCAATTCACAGAAAAAATACATTTGTTAAATAAGTCATGGTCTAGTTATGTGTTGTTTAACGAATGTATGAAATTAATACTTGGCTGGACTGTTGACAGCAGAATGTAAACAAAGCAGCCTGGACAGTTGAAGAAAAAAAAATGGGTCTGGTATGGTTTTTAAGGGAGACTCAATGCTAAAATATCTGAATTGAGCCCTGTTTTTTCTAAATGTCCTGGGACATTTTGTAAATACTTGTTGATCCTGTCAGTAGTAGTACTTTCTTTGATCCTTCTGCAGTAAAATCACTGCTGCAGCATTGTCGCTCTTACTGCTATTGTGGTTGCTTAGATGTTAGAACAAATCATAGTCCTTTCAGTGAAGAGCTATGCCTAGCTCTGTTCACAGCCTACAGGTTGACAGATACTGCTTTATCTGCAGGCGCTTTAGAGGAATGATTTAAGTGTCCTTCTCCGTCCTTCCCACATTATATATCACCGTTTAGCAGGGCACATAAGAAATATAGCTTCTGAGCTGCATTTATCATTACAAAAGAGGTACAGTACATTTCTTTTAATTTAATGCACCAAAATGCCTGTTTGTCACTCTCTATAAGGGAAAAAAAACTAGAGGCTTTTATATGGACCCTAATTGTGTCTGAATCGTTGTTTCTGTTCTGTTAGTTTGCAGCCTTGTATGCACACATTCTGTGCTGCTTGCTATTCTGGCTGGATGGAGCGCTCTTCCCTCTGCCCTACCTGCCGATGTCCTGTGGAACGTATCTGTAAAAACCACATACTTAACAATTTAGTGGAGGCCTACCTACTCCAGCATCCAGGCAAGTTTTAAGAACATGTGGCTTACCAAACCAGTGCTTGTATTTCATTAAGATAGGGGATGGAAATTCTAGCTGAAGTAGAAGACATACAAATGCATAGAATGAGTTCCTGTTAACACAATGTGCATTGTTGGTGCAGGTAAGAGCCTATTCATGTTTGTGCATTTCAAGTTGTAATCCCATTCTTGTGTATAGGTAGTTTCTAGCTACTTGTAGCAGTTTACTGTTTTAAGCCCTTTAAGCCCTTTTTGCTGCTGCTGCTGCTGAAAAGTTTTCAAGGTTTTTTTTCATGTTTTGTAAACGCATATATTACGTGCTTCAAAACCATCAACTATATTTCTGCTAGCGTCTGTTGGGGGACACAGTCCATGTTCTGCTGATGGGTATAGCTGCTTCCTTCAGGAGGTTAGAAACTCCACCCCATCTATATACCTGCATAATACTGTATAAGCTCAATTTACCTTAGTGTACTGAGGAAGTAGGATGTCTCAATGCTGCCATTTTGTGTCCTCCACATGGCATGTGCTCATGCTGTGGGTGTTTTGTGGTCTTTGTCCCATTCTTTAGGGAAAACAATAAAATCGCGCTAATTAAATAATCGAATGTGAATTGAAAAATTAAACTATAAGATTAATATATGAACAAACATATAATAAATACAGTGATATAATCTAAAACAACTCACTCACTCATGTGTATTTTCACAGTACTGTGCCATAAAAAGTGCAACATGTGAGAAACTGATTTAAATCTAATAAACAATATTTAGAAAAACCAAGGGGTTTGATTCCCGTGAATAAAAAGTCCCATTGAATAAAAGTGATTTGTGCCAATTAGGTCTTGAGAAGAAGAAATCCGCCACCGATAAAGAAGGGGTGACTGCTTACCGGAGCCCCATGATCCCCCACTACAGAGGATCAGGGGAAGCTGGTATGTAAAAACTCCTGCAGAGTATGACCAACGAGACAACTGCTGGGCTAATTTAGAGATGATAGCTGTTTCTAGACCTCCTCTGTAAGGCTCCTGATGTTCCTAGCTCTCCTCATAGAAAGATGGACTCAACCATAGCAAACCAACATGGCAGCAGCAAGCCAAGTGCTCACATCTGGCCTTTTGGCCTTCATATGTTTGCTCATATAGTAATCCTATAGTTTGATTTTTCAATTCACATTCGATTATTTAATTAGCGCGATTTTATTGTTTTCCTTATATTCTGCACTGGACTTATGTTATTCAGGAGAATTGCTGCTGTTTATGACCTTGTTTACTTATTCACTTGTCTATTTGTTTATAGTTTGGGTTTCTGTTAGCGCAGTTTGATCCCCTTTTTTTCGTCCCATTATTTAGACCATCCGTGTACCTGAACTTGGTGTTTTTGGGGCATGGCTGTACAAACCACCCCCTAACTGGACCCTCTAATCATTGACATCAAGGTCCTACCAATGTTTGCACTTATATTCATGTGATGGCTCTTCTATGGTGGCGATTTTGTCTTCCTATTTCTACCTATGTCATAGATCATATATTTTGACTTTGGTCAGTGTGCTACTAGATATCTAGCATATACCTACATAATACGTTTTGTGCTTTCTGATTTTTGTCTGAGTTGTAAACTTTATTAATACTGCAAGGCAGATCCTGAATAAGCCCTCCTTTTGGGCAAAATGCGTAAATCTGTATACATTCCACTATCTATACAAGCACAGTTGGTTGTATTATATGTCTGTTTTGAACATACCAATTTGCACAGAGTTTTTTTTACTCCTTGTTTTTTAATAATTTTGTAAAAAAAAATATATATTTTGTGATTTTATGTATTTTACCATAGCGGTCTACTGTTTCTGGGCACTTTAAAATTCCCTTCTCCCACAGTCTCCCAGTCTCAGGTTGACACAGACTTTTTCCTAAAGGGATGCCACTTTACCATCCTAGGCTTTTTGGCACCAGGCATCTATTTCTCAGGTATGCAAGGCAACTACTTGACCTTCACCTCATATTCTAGTTTCTGTTTTACCATGTGACTCCTAAGGCACTGGAAAATGCCATCTCTTGATGCAAGGTGCACCAAGCAGTGTTGTGATCTGTGATCTTTGAGGCTGCCTTAGTTTTTCGCTTTCTTTTTTGAGACTGCTTTTAAATGTCCCATTAACAGAAGATTGACTGACTGGCTGTGTACCCCAACAAATACAATTTATTGTACTCCATGTAAAATCCTTTTAAACCTGAAATTCGTTAGGGGTGACGGGCAGGTTCTCTTTCATTACTACTAACTGCTTGTACATGTAGGGAAATAGTCAGTTGCAGGAGATGTGCCCTTACCTTTGCCTAGTGTTCAACCATTCATAGATTGCAGCTATAGTTATTAGTTGACAATTATTTGACTGTGTTCCCCAATGAAACTCTGTGTCTCACACTGTGTTGAAGTGATCTACAAAATGAATAACCATTTTTAAAAATGCCATGCATATAGGGCCCATCCTTTGTGGTTAAAGGGAAAACTAGTAAGGGCCCAATCACACATATAATGCACGTGCATACTGTATGTGCTGCAACACTCATGCAAAGATGTAAATGTATGGGAGTTTGAATTCAAAATGCATGAATATAACTGTGCCATTATAGTCCATAGCACTGGAGGGAGCTGCACAATGAAATAGAAGAGATCAGGACAGTTCCGTTGACTTTCAATATAAATGTATTCATTAATTATATCTTGAAATAGGCTTGACACTGTAGTCATTTTTGTTTTGTATTTTTGCTACAAAATACAGAAAAGTGTCGCAGTGAGGAAGACAGACGGAGCATGGATGCTCGCAATAAGATCACTCAAGATATGCTACAGCCTAAAGTACGACGATCATTCTCTGATGAAGAGGGAAGTTCAGAAGACCTACTTGAACTATCGGATGTCGATAGTGAATCCTCAGACATCAGGTTTGTAACAGGAAAAAATCCCTAAAATTGGACATTATGCTGCATATAATGTTAAAAGTGCAAAAAATGCGATGAAACTAAAATTCCAGCCCAATAGAAAAAAAATCCTATATACTCATCAGCCACTTTTTTAGGTACACCTTGCTAGTACCGGGTTGGACCCCCTTTTGCCTGCAGAATTGCCTTAAAGTGGTTGTAAAGCCACTATCGTGCCATCCCCTCGGTTACATAGTTGGTGAGGTTGAAAAAAACACAAGTACATCCAGTCCAGTGTGTGTGTGTGTGTGTGTGTGTGTGTGTGTGTGTGTGTGCGCTTATATGTCAATAGTACATTGTAAACCCCTGTATGTTGTGATCGTTAAGGTGCCCATCTAATAGTTTTTTTAAATTATCAGTGTTCACTGCTAAAACCACTGTTTGGAAGAGAATTCCATATCCTTACCGCTCTTACAGTAAAGAACCCTCTATGCAGTTTAGGGTTAAACCGCTTCTCTTCTAATTTTAGTGAATGGCTGCGTGTCTTTTTAAATTCCCTTTTGCAGAAAAGTCCCCCCCCCCTCCTCTGCTAGGGTAACCAGTACGGTATTTGTACATTGAAATCATTTCCCCTCTCAAGCGTCTCTTCTCCAGAGAGAATAAGTTCAATGCTTGTAGTCTTTCCCTGTAGATGAGATCCTCCAGTCCCTTTTTATTAGCTTTGTTGCTTTTCTCTGGACTCTCTCCAGTTCCCTCCTGAGGACTGGTGCCCAGAACTGGATGGCATACTCAAGGTGCAGCTGGGCCAAAGTCTTGTAGAGTGGGAGAATTATCTTTTTATCTCTGGAGTGAATACACTTTTTAATGCATGCCAATTTTCGGTTGGGTTTGCTTGTAGCAGCTTGGCATTGCATGCCATTGCTGAGTCTGTCATCTACTAGGACCCCCAGGTCCTTTTCCATCCTAGATTCGCCCAGAGGTTCTCCATATCTACAGGCCTTCCTTTATCTAGATGGCAGCTCACTTCCTCATGGAAGGTTATTAGATTGGTCTGGCAAGAACGAATCTGCATGAATCCAGGTTGATTACTGCTAATGATACTGTTTTCATTATTGAAATCTTGTGTATAGTCCCTTATCATCCCCTCCAATAGCTTGCAGACTATTGATGTTAGGCCAGCTGGCCTGTAGTTCCAAGGGATATATATCGGCCCTTTTTAAAATATTGGTGCTACATTGGCTTTTCTCCAATCGGCTGGTACCATTCCAGTCAGTAAACTGTCCATAAAAATTGGGGACAATGGTCTGGCTATCACTTAGGACTGAGTTCCTTAAGGACCCTCTGGTGCAAGCCATCTGGTCCCGGTGACTTATTAATGTTAAGTTTTTCAAGTCTATTCCTAATTATGTCCTCTGTTAGCCATGAGGGTGCTTCCTGTGACGTATCATGAAGATAAACATTGCAGTTTTGGTTACTGAAGCCCCCGATTCCCTCGTGAAGACTGAAGAGAAGAATAAACTGAAATGTGTGTGTCACTGGCGCAAAACTTGTCTTATCAATTAATATAAAAGTGATATCTGTGGCTGCTGCATCCAAAAAATTCTCGAGGGGAAAAAAATTAAAAGTGCTATGTGTGTGGATGCGCTGCTTACATTTGTACTCTCTATCTTATCTATGTGTATCCTATCTTTTAGACATAATCTTATTCACCATCCACCTATAAAAATTCATCACATTAAGCAACAACCATATGCAAATTATATAAATCATATAAAAGTCCGGTGACATATATCACATGATAATAAAGTCCCTTCATATATGCTTGCAAATCTTCCGTTAGATTGCCGTGATCGGCGTGCTCTTGTGTTTGATCAATTTAAAGTGACTTAGTGCTTCACCACCACCTGTGAGATTGGCCACTCACCAGATTTTTCTTTAAAACTGCACCTTTGGTTCATTCATAGGGATAACCACTCCACTCAAAGGGAACTTCTCCAATAGCTATACTAGGACCTTAATGTTCCTCATAAAAATGGATGAAAACGATCATCGCACAATAACGTTTAAAACTTTTATTTTATAAAACATAGAAAAACTTTGCACTCACATATCCAAGTGCCATTGAGCCGGCACAGAGCTTTTCCAGCAGTTAGGGACGGGTGGGCGCTGCAGCCCGGTTCGCCTGGTGTGTGCTGTGCAGCCTCCGTGTGCCGCTTGCGTTCCCCCCTTGTGTCCGTTCGCGTCCTCACCAACCACGCTCGTTCCCGGTCACGTGGGTGCAAATATCTCCCAGCAGCCTCTACGCGTTTCGCATTCCAATGTGCGTCATCAGGAAGCGAAGAAGAAGAATAAATTCAAAACCTTCGCCATCTCTCTGTCTATTGTAACCAGATTCCCATCATCCATACTTTATGGGGCCAATATGTTCTGACCTTCCTTTCTTACTATTTATATAATTTAATGAATTTCTTGGGATTTTTTTTACACTCCTCCGCTATGTGCATTTCATGTTCTATCTTAGCCGCCCTGATTGCACCCTTAAATTTCCTATTGCATTCTTTGTAAAGTTGGAATGCTGACGATGACTCAGCCTTGTATTTTTTTGAAGGCCTTTTTCTTTTGCTTTTATATGCATTTTTACGTTGTAGTTAAGCCACCCAGGACTTTTGTTAGCTCTTTTAAATGTATTTCACATTGGAATGCACTGGCCAATACCTTTTTATTTAACATGCTCTTAAAGCACTCCCATTTTTCATCTGTGTTCTTTGTTCCTAGGATTTTATCCCATTCAATATTGTCTAGCAAAGAGCACAGTTTAGGGAAATTGTCTCTTGTGCAATTCAGTGTCTTTGTATTACCCTTGTATTTCCTATTTCTGTGATTTTATACTGAAACTTCTTGACCTGTGGTTGCTGTTTATGAAATTGCCCCTTATTTTTACCACATCCGCGATCAGTTCTGTATTGTTAGTAATTTTTTTTTTTTTGTGCATTTACCATCTGACCCATGAAATTGTCCTGCAAGACATTTAGGAAATTGTGGGCCTTAGACGAATGTGCGGTTCCTTTCGCCCAGCCTGTATCTGGATAATTAAAATACCCCATTATAATGACACTTCCCATCCTTGCCGCTATTCCAAACTGTGATAGGAGGTCCGCCTCCCCCTCCTCCCTCTGGTTAGGGGGCCTATAGCATACTCCCGGTATTACTTTCCCCTTGGTTTCCTCCCTTTGAAGTTCTACCCATAAGGATTCCACCTCCTCCCTTGCTACATTAGTGATGTTGCCCCTCACATTCACTTGTACATCATTCTTGATATTGGCTCCTAAGTTCCTAAAATCGTTTTTTAGGACACTCCATCTTCCTCTGATGTTATCATTGGTGCCAACGTGTATCATGACAGCTGGGTCTTCCCCAGCCCCACCCAATAATCTGTCCACCATATCTGTGATTGCCGAACCCGAGCACCCGGTAAACAACATACAGTTCGGCACTTCAGGTCTTTGTGACAGATTGTCCTCTCAGTCCTAATAATTGTTTAACCACTTCAGCCCCGGAAAAATTTCACCCCTTCCTGACCAGTGCGTTTTTTGCGATTCGACACTGCGTGGCTTTAACTGAAAATTGCGCGGTCGTGCGACGTGGCTCCCAAACAAAATTGACGTCCTTTTTTTTTCCCCACAAATAGAGCTTTCTTTTGGTGGTATTTGATCACCTCTGCAGTTTTTATTTTTTGCGCCTCTGCGGTTTTTAAACAAAAAGCGACAATTTTGAAAAAAACGCATTATTTTTTACTTTTTGCTATAATAAATATCCCCAAAAAATAATTATAAACATTTTTTTCCCTCAGTTTAGGCCAATACGTATTCTTCTACATATTTTTTGGTAAAAAAAATCGCAATAAGCGTTTATTGATTGGTTTGCGGAAAAGTTTTATAGCATTTACAAAATAGGGGATAGTTTTATGGCATTTTTATTCATAATTTTTTTTTTTTTACTAGTCATGGCGGCGATCAGCGGAAAATTCAATGGGACTTACCTGTACGCCCATTTGCCCAGCCGTGCCATTCTGCCGACGTACATCGGCGTGGGAAGTGGTTAAATAAGGACATGTGCTGCACAGTATGTGTTAAAAAAAAAAAAAGATGCTGATTTCTACCACCTTTCAGAGCATCTTCCGGCACTCGCGTGACTCCTCAGCTCTCTCTCTCCTCTCCTGGGCTGACGGCTCCCGCTGACGTCAGCCGAGAGGAGGAGAGAGCCGAGGAGTCATGTGAGCAGTAAGGCAGAGCGCCTACCATTAAATAGTTAAATTACCAAGTGTAAAGTACCATCATCCCAATAATCTACAACAAAAGAAGGTAGGGAGTAGGGGAAGCCGCAGTTCGCTGCTTCTGTCGGCAAATATCCCAACCCCCCACACATAGGGGAAACCACAGGGGACTATTTCGGTACTGGAGGTAGTAAGGTATTGGTACAAAAAGGTGAAAGAAAAATAGTAGAATAAAAACTAGGTTTTTAATAGAAAGCCATTTTAAAAAAGATAAATTTATCTCGAAAGTACAATAACAAATACAGTTGTAATACAGAACAAAGCAATACATACAACCACATGAATTGCATCCAATGATAACAGAGATTGCAACAGTGACTTGGATTCTCGACCGGTTTCGCGGTATTCACCGCTTCCTCAGGAGAGTAAAGTCTATAATGTAGCATAAGGACAGATAATAAGTATACAGAGATTCACAAATGCATAACATTTTTGTAATGGTGGCAACGAGGTCATTAAATAATACATTGAACCATAGTATACAAATTGAGTATAAGAAAGGACAGGCTCACCCGTTCAGGTTTTCTCTGTGGATATGTGGGGCCCCATACAGTTCTCCCTGCAACGAACACAGGGGAAAACAGAACAGTCTCTGGTGGGTAAAATATTTAAATGGTTGATTTGTGTGTGGGTCACTGAACCACAAAACAAGGTAGAACGTGGTAGGGTGTAGGGGTACCCATAAGGTAGCTCTAAGTTTGGAACCCAGTGTGCAGAGAGAAGAGACTAGAAATGGAGTAGTTAGGGGAGAAAAAAGGAAGAGAGAAGGAAGGTTAGGAAAAGGGAGGGGGGGGGGGGGGGGAAAGGGGGGAGGGAGGAAAAGAGGGGAAGGGGGAGGGGAAAGGGGGGAAAAGGGGAACAGGGGGGGTTTTTTGGGTGGGGGGGAAAAAGGAAGAAAGGAGGGGGGGGAGAGAGAGGGGGAGGGGAAAGGGGGGGAGGGAGAGGGGGGAGGGGGAAGAAAGGGAAGGAGAGGGGGGGAGAGAAGTGGAGAGAGAGATAAGGGGGGGAATTGAAGAGAGGGAGGGGAGGGGGGGGGGAAAGGAAAAATAGTGGGGGTGGGGTGGTGAGAAAGACCAAGGCTAGAACCAGGTGAGAATAGGTAAGACTAGGAAGAAAAGAGAAAAGGAGAATGCACACAGATAATAAGGGCCATAACTTACCCCTGCAACGTGGTCAACGAGGGTGGTAAAATAGAGTAAAAGAGGAGCATACACTGATGAGGATCGTGGTGAACGAACGTTTAAACGATCCAGGCGCTCATGGGTAAATAATGAAAGCTCCACAAGGGTGGACCCTTATAATGTGATCAAGATGGGTAGTAGCCGCAGCAGCTGTAATAGAGTAAGGTAAATTTATACTCTAAGATACTAGAGGGAGGGGAAGGAGAAAAGTGCCCACAAAACAGGGGGACAACAACGATAGCTTGCTACAGTAGAAGGTATCAAAACATAGGTTGTAAGTATAGGTAGCAAGTACAAAGAGTGTAAACGTGACAAGTTATCTGTAGTCCCCCACAAGGAAGAAATAGTAAAATACCAGTATGAGACCATACACAGGCGCTGCAAGTGGCCACTGTGCATAGAAAGACAATAGTGACCAAGCGCAGCATGGATGGAGAGACAGCGGGGAGAGGTCAACCACCAGGGAGGGATTGGAAAGGAAGGGGACGGGAAGGGGAGAGAGAGGGGAGGGGGAGGTGAGACTTACCCAGATGCTGCTACCTCGTTGAGCGCGACGCCAGAGGACTGTAGGCTCGTACAGCGGCCGTGTAACGGCCGCTATAAAAGCACCCCAACCCGGAAGTCAGGGACGGCATGGCAAGGGCGGTCCCTGACGTCACCGGGCAGCTCGCCCGCACTGCGCAGGTGCACTAAGAGTGCTACTGCGCAAGCGCGCGCTCCCAACAAGGGGAATCTAGTTCCCAAACAAGGAGACACAAGCAGCCGAAAGGCTGCCAGGGCGAGCATGTGTCCGTCGCCTAGGAGAAGAAACGGGGCGGGACACACCAACAGGGTCTGACAACGGGGGAGGGAGCCTGACCTTGAACAGCAACATAACAGAACAAAATAATACAGCATAATGAAATAAAGAAAAAAACAAGTGTTATATACAAATATTGTCATGTGAGCGCCGGGAGATGCTTTGTTATAAGGTAGAAATCGCCATCTGTGCGGCACATGTCCTTATTTAACAGAGGGGATGGCATGATAGTACGATAGTTTTAAAGCAGCAGGAGTGGCACTGTCGCAAACTGACAGGCAGGGAGGGAAGGGGGGAGAGGACAGTAGAGCTGCAGATGACGGAGGCACATAAGCTGACCACGGTGTCGGGGCTCAGCAGCCATTGTAAACCGCGGTCAGTTTACAGGGGGGTGGGCAGAACCAGGCAGGATTAGCCGGGTATTTTTTGGTGATACAGGGGGTCCAAATTACATATCACAAGCACTGTGCTGCATAACATGCTTTAAGGAAACATATACAGTTGGGGACGGAAAGTATTTAGACCCCCTTAAATTTTTCACTCTTTGCTATATTGCAGCCATTTGCTAAAATCATTTAAGTTCATTTTTTTCCACATTAATGTACACACAGCACCCCATATTGACAGAAAAACACAGAATTGTTGACATTTTTGCAGATTTATTAAAAAAGAAAAACTGAAATATCACATGGTCCTAAGTATTCAGACCCTTTGCTGTGACACTCATATATTTAACTCAGGTGCTGTCCATTTCTTCTGATCATCCTTGAGATGGTTCTACACCTTCATTTGAGTCCAGCTGTGTTTGATTATACTGATTGGACTTGATTAGGAAAGCCACACACCTGTCTATATAAGACCTTACAGCTCACAGTGCATGTCAGAGCAAATGAGAATCATGAGGTCAACGGAACTGCCTGAAGAGCTCAGAGATAGAATTGTGGCAAGGCACAGATCTGGCAAAGGTTACAAAAAAATTCTGCTGCTCTTAAGGTTCCTAAGAGCACAGTGGCCTCCATAATCCTTAAATGGAAGACGTGTGTACATGATTGAGGGGAAAAAATGAACTTAAATGGCTGCAATATAACAAAGTGAAAAATTTAAGGGGGTCTGAATACTTTCTGCCCCCACTGTGTATGTGTGTGTGTGTATATATGTGTGTATGTGTATGTGTATATATATATATATATATATATATATATATATATATATATATATATATATATATATATATATACTTTTTTGGCAACAAACGCTTTTATTCTTTGTAGCATAGATTCAACAAGGTGTTGGAAACATTTCTCAGAGATTTTGTTCCATAGTGGCAATGGCATCACTGCAGATTTGCCTGCTGCACATTCATGCTATAAATCTCCCGTTCCTCCACATCCCAAAGGTGCTCTATTGGGTTAAGATCTGGTGACAGTGGAGGCCATTGGAGTACAGTGAACATATTGCCATGTTCAAGAAGCTAATTTGAGATGTTTTGAGCTTTGTGACATGGTGCATTATCCTGCTGGAGGAAGCCATCAGAAGATGGGTACACTGTAGTCCTAAAGGGATAGACCTGGTCAGCAACAACACTTGGGTAGGCCGTGGCATTTTAAACAATGCTCAATTGGTACTAAGGGCCCAAAGTGTGCCAAGAAAATATCCCCCACAACATTACTCCACCACCACCAGCCTGAATATTTATATAGGGCAGGATGGATCCATGCTTTCATGTTTTTTATCCCAAATTCTAACCCTACCATCTGAATGTTGCAGCTGAAATCGAGACTCATCAGACCAGGCAACATTTTTCCAATCTTCTATTGTTTAATTTTGGTGAGCCTGTGTGAATTGTAGCCTCGATTTCCTATTCTTAGCTGACAGGAGTGGCACCCGGTATGGTTCAATGTATTGTGCATTCAGAGATGATATTCTGCATACCTTGGTTGTAACAAGTGGTTATTTGAGTTACTGTTGCCTTTCTATAATTTTCTAACCAGTCGGCCCATTCTCCTCTGACCTCTGATATCAACAAGGCATTTTCATACTAACAACTGCCGCTCACTCGATATTTTCTCTTTTTCTGACCATTCTCTGTAAACCCTAGTGATGGTTGTGCTTGAAAATCCCAGTAGATCAGCAGTTTTTGAAATACTCAGCCCGTCTGGCACCAACAACCATGCCATGTTCAAAGTCACTTAAATCCCCTTTCTTCCCCATTCTAATGCTCGGTTTGAACTTCAGTCATCTTCACCACATCCTAAATACATCAAGTATGCCATGTGATTGGCTGATTAGCAATTTGTCTTACCAAGCAAATGAAATTAAAAAATAAAATATGTTGCCGGTGAGTGTATCTCTAACAGAATAAATCAATTCATCAGTGTAGGCAGACTAATAAAGGTGAATGAACAATTTCTATATCTACATATAATAAATTAATGCAAACATATAAAATAAAAGTAAAAAAAGTTTGTGTGTCTTCATAAAGTAAAAAAGTTCCATCCATAAACATTCCTTGTGTGCAACAACATTTCTTCTGATGAAATGTTAACACCTCCACACTCAATCTATGTGAATTCACTCACTTTACTATTGACCTCCTAACTAGAAGTCTATTGGTTATGTTCATGACTATGTTAAGCCATGTGTCAAATTATTACCCTCTACAGCTTATTTATTATTGTACTATTACAGTAATATCTGCAAATGGTTTGTTTAAAAATCAGTGTTATCCACAACAATTTTAAGCTGAGCATTCATTTCTTTTATTGATCCTCCAGAATATAAAGGAATACCATGTATTGAATATTACCACTCAATATTTTTTTCCTTGGAATTTTGGAGCACAGCTTTCCATACATGGTTATCTTCTCCTTTTGGTGCTTTTCAAGTAATTTGCCTTTGGTTACATTTTCACCCTACAGCCAACCCTACACTGTCTGCCGACAATGTCCAGGATATGGTAGACACAATGTGCAGCCCCCACCTTATCCTCCACCTCTTGAGACTGATGCATCACGGTCTGCAGGTGATGCTCCATCTACCTCTGCTACGTTTCCTGCAGGTTAGTGTTTTACCAGTTGACCTCTCACAGCTGTTTTAGAGCCAGAGAAATGTTTACATTACAGCTACAAACCTGTCGATTTGGCAACTTGAGATTTAAGATGCATTCTATTTTCATGGGATGGGAGGATAACCCAAGACTTTTTTGTTTCTGTTTTTTTTTTTTTATTATTTGTGGTATTATCTTGAAATTTCACTTCTCACAATGGCAATAAAAATTTAAAATGCATTTTTCCAGTTTGACCAGTTTTTGTTTTTAAAGCTGCCTTGCTATGAACAGATTGTTGCTATGAAGCCTGAAGTAGTTTGTAAAAAGTTGAATACCTACAATGTCCAGTAGGCAGCATTTTTTTTTTTTTAAGACTGTGTCAAACAATGCCTTTCCCCTATTGTGTGCTAGGCTTGCTCCGGCCAGCAACTACATAACTACTGGACACCGTAGTGATGTAGCTGCTGCCAGGGCAATACATACACAGGGCACTCTTACCCCCTTCCTACCCAGGCCAATTTTTAGCTTTCAGCGCTGTCACACTTGTGACTGACAATTGTGCGGTCATGCAACACTGTACCCAAATGAAATTTTTTTTTTTTTTTTTTTCACACAAATAGGGCTTTCTTTTGGTGATAATTATTCACTGCTGGATTATTTTATTTTTGCTTAAAAAATAAAAAAAGACCAAAAAATCCTTGAAGAAAAAAAAAAAAAAAAAGTAACGAAAAAAACATCCATCCGGGCAATTTAAATTTTTCCCTAAGTTCTGCAAAAGAAAGAAGTGTACCGGTTACGAATATGTCACGCAGGGTCTTAACCCCATATCTAACCCAGAGCTGAAGGTCAGGGATGGAACAAAGATGCAGAAGATTTGGGTTGCCCCACAACGGGTTAAAGGGAGACCATCTATTAGGTTTGCAAAATCTGCTCCTAATTACTCCCCAGACCCTAACCAAGTTCCCTAGCTCCTGGAGGGATCCCAATATAGCGGCCTCAAGGCACACCACTGCATTAGCCCAGGAGAGACATATACCACCAGCAAACAGTGACCAAGACAGCCACTCCAAAATAGACCCGCAGATCTGGCAGCATCAGTCCACCACACTGCACCGGGAGAATTAAGTTTGACTTTGCTAACCTGGGGGGGGTGGGGCTTCTCCCTCACAGGTCCCCATACACCGATCTACATCCTTAACCACTTGCCAACCGCCTAACGACTATTTACGTCAACACAATGGCACGGGTGCCAGTGCCAGCGGCGGTCGGCTTTGGTCTGGGAGCGTTTCGAGATGAGGGGGAGTCAAATGGGGAGTAAGTACAGCGCTGCTCCAATGGTGTTATAAAGGTAATTATACAGTAAGCGGCTAACACTCCTCTAAGACAAAGATAGAAGTAAATAAATCAAAAAATATATATATATAGTGTAGCGCTGTGTGTATAAATAAAAATGTGTGAACAAAGGATTAAGCTCGAGCCATCTTTCAATGGCCAGAAAATAAACAAGGAATACTTCAAAATTGGATGAAAAGTGACTCAATACAAAAAGTGCACTATATGTTACAAAATAACATGTAAAATATAATGATAATAACAATACACCAGTGAAATATGAGAACAAGACCAAATAATAAATGGATAAGAAATCAACCAAAAAAGTCCATAAATATTTAGAAAATGTGTTCCTGATAGAAATCAAAAACCACCACCAACAGTTTTTGAGGATTAACTGATGAAGACAACAACGGAATGTTTCTGGTGGGTGAGAAGGTAAGACACCAAATGAAATGAGACGTCTGAGTATGTGACAGGACCATCACCAAAGCATCTGAGGAGGCTTACCGGAAGCAGGGGACTTGAGAAGACATACGTCTCTTACAAGTCTCAAAAAGCTTGTTTAGCCGCCAGGGCTGGCAAGATGGATCATCGGGTATTCACAACTTCAAATAGGGGGGGAGGGAAGATCTGTCAACAGCTTCAACCGTCCAGACGTATCAGCAGGCCAACCGGATGTTTATTTAAAAACCATGAGAGAAATAAAACTCACATGGCATGATATCGTTTAAAAAGCATGCATTTATTAGAACAATAAAAAAAGGAACACTCACATGATATAAGATCGTAAACAGCTCAAATTGTATCAAACGCGGTGATCATAGGGGGTCCACCTAACATGTTTCGGCTAACAAGGGTCCACACCCCAGATGAAGGCTTGTTAGCCGAAACATGTTGGGTGGACCCCCTATGATCACCGCGTTTGATACAATTTGAGCTGTTTACGATCTTATATCATGTGAGTGTTCCTTTTTTTATTGTTCTAATAAATGCATGCTTTTTAAACGATATCATGCCATGTGAGTTTTATTTCTCTCATGGTTTTTAAATAAACATCCGGTTGGCCTGCTGATACGTCTGGACGGTTGAAGCTGTTGACAGATCTTCCCTCCCCCCCTATTTGAAGTTGTGAATACCCGATGATCCATCTTGCCAGCCCTGGCGGCTAAACAAGCTTTTTGAGACTTGTAAGAGACGTATGTCTTCTCAAGTCCCCTGCTTCCGGTAAGCCTCCTCAGATGCTTTTGGTGATGGTCCTGTCACATACTCAGACGTCTCATTTCATTTGGTGTCTTACCTTCTCACCCACCAGAAACATTCTGTTGTTGTCTTCATCAGTTAATCCTCAAAAACTGTTGGTGGTGGTTTTTGATTTCTATCAGGAACACATTTTCTAAATATTTATGGACTTTTTTGGTTGATTTCTTATCCATTTATTATTTGGTCTTGTTCTCATATTTCACTGGTGTATTGTTATTATCATTATATTTTACATGTTATTTTGTAACATATAGTGCACTTTTTGTATTGAGTCACTTTTCATCCAATTTTAAAGTATTCCTTGTTTATTTTCTGGCCATTGAAAGATGGCTCGAGCTTAATCCTTTGTTCACACATTTTTATTTATACACACAGCGCTACACTATATATATATATATATATATATATATATATATATATATATATATATATATATATATATATATATATATATATATATATATATATATATATATATATATATATATATATATATATATATATATATATATATATATATATATATATATATATATATATATATATATATATATATATATATTGAGATGAGGGGGGGGCCATCCGATCGTGGCCCCCCCTCGCGATCGCTCCCAGCCAATGACAATCATCCCCTGCCTCTGTGTAGTAGGCAGAGGTTGTGATGTCATCTCTCCTCGGCTCGGCAGTTTCCGTTCCGGCGCCGAGGAGAGAAGACCTGTGAGTGCACCAACACACACACACAGTAGAACATGCCAGGCACACTTTACACCACCGATCACCCCTCTTCCCCCTCCCCCCCCCCCGTCATACTTACACCAAGCAGGTTTTTTTTTTTTCTGATTACTGCATGGTGTCAGTTTGTGACAGTTAGAAGTGGTAGGGCAGTTAGTATTAGCCCCCTGTAGGTCTAGGGTACCCCCCTAACACCCCCTAATAAAGTTTTAACCCCTTGATCACCCCCCGTCACCAGTGTCACTAAGCGATCATTTTTCTGATCGCTGTATTAGTGTCGCTGGTGACGCTTGTTAGTGACGTAAATATTTAGGTTCGCCGTCAACGTTTTATAGTGACAGGGACCCCCATATACTATCTAATGTTTTAACCCCTTGATTGCCCCTAGTTAACCCTTTCACCACTGATCACCGTATAACCGTTACGGTTGACGCTGGTTAGTTCGTTTATTTTTTATAGTGTCAGGGCACCCGCCGTTTTTTACCCAATAAAGGTTTAGCCCCCTGCTCGCCCGGCGGTGATATACGTCGCCCCAGGCAGCGTCAGATTAGCGCCAGTACCGCTTACACCCACGCACGCAGCATACGCCTCCCTTAGTGGTATAGTATCTGAACGCATCAATATCTGATCCGATCAGATCTATACTTGCGTCCCCAGCAGTTTAGGGTTCTCAAAAACGCAGTGTTAGCGGGATCAGCCCAGATACCTGCTAGCACCTGCGTTTTGCCCCTCCGCCTGGCCCAGCCCAGCCCACCCAAGTGCAGTATCGATCGATCACTGTCACTTACAAAACACTAAACGCATAACTGCAGCGTTCATAGAGTCAGGCCTGATCCCTGCGATCGCTAACAGTTTTTTTGGTAGCGTTTTGGTGAACTGGCAAGCACCTGCCCCAGGCAGCGTCAGGTTAGTGCCAGTACCGCTAACACCCACGCACGCAGCGTACACCTCCCTTAGTGGTATAGTATCTGAACGGATCAATATCTGATCCGATCAGATCTATACTGGCATCCCCAGCAGTTTAGGGTTCCCAAAAACGCAGTGTTAGCGGGATCAGCCCAGATACCTGCTAGCACCTGCATTTTGCCCCTCCGCCTGGCCCGGCCCAGCCCACCCAAGTGCAGTATCGATCGATCACGGTCACTTACAAAACACTAAACGCATAACTGCAGCGTTCGCAGAGTCAGGCCTGATCCCTGCGATCGCTAACAGTTTTTTTGGTAGCGTTTTGGTGAACTGGCAAGCACCAGCGCCCTAGTACACCCCGGTCATAGTCAAACCAGCACTGCAGTAACACTTGGTGACGTGGCGAGTCCCATAAGTGCAGTTCAAGCTGGTGAGGTGGCAAGCACAAGTAGTGTCCCGCTGCCACCAAAAAGACAAACGCAGGCCCGTCGTGCCCATAATGCCCTTCCTGCTGCATTCGCCAATCCTAATTGGGAACCCACCACTTCTGCAGCGCCCGTACTTCCCCCATTCACATCCCCAACCAAATGCAGTCAGCTGCATGAGAGGCATTTTCTTTATGTCCTCCCGAGTACCCCTACCCAACAAACCCCCCCAAAAAAGATGTGTCTGCAGCAAGCGCGGATATAGGCGTGACATTCGCTATTATTGTCCCTCCTGTCCTGACAATCCTGGTCTTTGCATTGGTGAATGTTTTGAACGCTACCATTCACTAGTTGAGTATTAGCGTAGGGTACAGCATTCCACAGACTAGGCACACTTTCACAAGGTCTCCCAAGATGCCATCGCATTTTGAGAGACCCGAACCTGGAACCGGTTACAGTTATAAAAGTTAGTTACAAAACAAAGTGTAAAAAAAAAAACACAAACAAAAATATAAAATAAAAAAAAATAGTTTTTTCGTTTTATTCTCTCTCTCTCTCTCTATTCTCTATTGTTCTGCTCTTTTTTACTGTATTCTATTCTGCAATGTTTTATTGTTATTATGTTTTATCATGTTTGCTTTTCAGGTATGCAATTTTTTATACTTTACCGTTTACTGTGCTTTATTGTTAACCATTTTTTTGTCTTCAGGTACGCCATTCACAACTTTGAGTGGTTATACCAGAATGATGCCTGCAGGTTTAGGTATCATCTTGGTATCATTCTTTTCAGCCAGCGGTCGGCTTTCATGTAAAAGCAATCCTAGCGGCTATTTAGCCTCTAGACTGCTTTTACAAGCAGTGGGAGGGAATGCCCCCCCCCCCCCACCGTCTTCCGTGTTTTTCTCTGGCTCTCCTGTCTCAACAGGGAACCTGAGAATGCAGCCGGTGATTCAGCCAGCTGACCATAGAGCTGACCATAGAGCTGATCAGAAACCAGAGTGGCTCCAAACATCTCTATGGCCTAAGAAACCGGAAGCTATGAGCATTTTATGACTTAGATTTCGCCGGATGTAAACAGCGCCATTGGGAAATTGGTAAAGCATTTTATCACACCGATCTTGGTGTGGTCAGATACTTTGAGGGCGGAGGAGAAATCTAGGGTCTAATAGACCCCAATTTTTTCAAAAAAGAGTACCTGTCACTACCTATTGCTATCATAGGGGATATTTACATTCCCTGAGATTAACAATAAAAATGATTTAAAAAAAAAAATGAAAGGAACAGTTTAAAAATAAGATAAAAAAAAAAAAAAAAAAAAAGCACCCCTGTCCCCCCTGCTCTCACGCTAAGGCGAACGCAAGCGTCGGTCTGGCGTCAAATGTAAACAGCAATTGCACCATGCATGTGAGGTATAACCGCAAAGGTCAGATCGAGGGCAGTAATTTTAGCAGTAGACCTCCTCTGTAAATCTAAAGTGGTAACCTGTAAAGGTTTTTAAAGGCTTTTAAAAATGTATTTAGTTTGTCGCCACTGCACGTTTGTGCGCAATTTTAAAGCATGTCATGTTTGGTATCCATGTACTCGGCCTAAGATCATCTTTTTTTATTTCATCAAACATTTGGGCAATATAGTGTGTTTTTAGTGCATTAAAATTTAAAAAAGTGTGTTTTTTTACCAAAAATGCGTTTGAAAAATCGCTGCGCAAATACTGTGTGAAAAAAAAAAAATGAAACGCCCACCATTTTAATCTGTAGGGCATTTGCTTTAAAAAACTAATGTTTGGGGGTTCAAAGTAATTTTCTTGCAAAAAAAAAAAATTTTTTTCATGTAATCAGAAAGTGTCAGAAAGGGCTTTGTCTTCAAGTGGTTAGAAGAGTGGGTGATGTGTGACATAAGCTTCTAAATGTTGTGCATAAAATGCCAGGACAGTTCAAAACACCCCCAAATGACTCCATTTTGGAAAGTAGACACCCCAAGCTATTTGCTGAGAGGCATGTCGAGTCCATGGAATATTATATATTGTGACACAAGATGCGGGAAAGAGACAATTTTTTTTTTTTTTTGCACAAACTTGTCACTAAATGATATTTTGCTCAAACATGCCATGGGAATATGTGAAATTGCACCCCAAAATACATTCTGTTGCTTCTCCTGAGTATGGGGATACCACATGTGTGGGACTTTTTGGGAGCCTAGCCGCGCACGGGACCCCGAAAACCAAGCACCGCCTTCAGGCTTTCTAAGGGCGTAAATTTTTGAATTCACTCTTCACTGCCTATCACAGTTTTGGAGGCCATGGAATGCCCAGGTGGCAACCCCCCCCCCCCAAATGACCCCATTTTGGAAAGTAGACACCCAAAGCTATTTGCTGAGAGGTATAGTGAGTATTTTGCAGACCTCACTTTTTGTCACAAAGTTTTGAAAATTGAAAAAAGAAAAAAAAAATTTTTTTTCTTGTCTTCCTTCATTTTCAAAAACAAATGAGAGCTGCAAAATACTCACCGTGCCTCTCAGCAAATAGCTTGGGGTGTCTACTTTCCACAATGGGGTCATTTGGGGGGGGGGGGGGGTTGTGCCACCTGGGCATTCCATGGCCTCCGAAACTGTAATAGGCAGTGAAGAGTGAAATCAAAAATTTACACCCTTAGAAATCCTGAAGGCGGTGATTGGTTTTCGGGGCCCCGTACACGGCTAGGCTCCTCAAAAGTCCCACACATGTGGTATCCCCATACTCGGGAGAAGCAGCTAAATGTATTTTGGGGTGCAATTCCACATATGCCCATGGCATGTTTGAGCAATATATCATTTAGTGACAAGTTTGTGCAAAAAAAAATAAATAAATTTGTCACTTTCTCGCAACTTGTGTCAAAATATAAAATATTCCATGGACTCAACATGCCTCAAAGCAAATAGCTTGGGGTGTCTACTTTTCAAAATGGGGTCATTTGGGGGGGGGTTTATGCCATCTGGGCATTTTATGGCCTTCAAAACTGTGATAGGTAGTGAGGAGTAAAATCAAAAATTTACGCCCTTAGAAATCCTGAAGGCGGTGCTTGGTTTTCGGGGCCCCGTACGCGGCTAGGCTCCCAAAAAGTCCCACACAGGGGGTATCCCCATACTCGGGAGAAGCAGCTAAATGTATTTTGGGGTGCAATTCCACATATGCCCATGGCCTGTGTGAGCAGTATATCATTTAGTGACAACTTTTTGTAATTATTTATTTTTTTTCATTATTCAATCACTTGGGACAAAAAAAATGAATATTCAATGGGCTCAACATGCCTCTCAGCAATTTCCTTGGGGTGTCTACTTTCCAAAATGGGGTCATTTGTGGGGGTTTTGTACTGCCCTGCCATTTTAGCACCTCAAGAAACGACATAGGCAGTCATAAATTAAAGGGTGTAAAGTGTAAATTCCAGAAAATGTACCCTAGTTTGTAGGCGCTATAACTTTTGCGCAAACCAATAAATATACACTTATTGACTTTTTTTTTTTACCAAAGACATGTGGCCGAATACATTTTGCCCTAAATGTATGACTAAAATTGAGTTTATTGGATTGTTTTTAGAACAAAAAGTAGAAAATATCATTCTTTTTCAAAATTTTCGGTCTTTTTCCGTGTATAGCACAAAAAATAAAAACGGCAGAGGTGATCAAATACCATCAAAAGAAAGCTCTATTTGTGGGAAGAAAAGGACGCAAATTTTGTTTGGGTACAGCATTGCATGACCGCGCAATTAGCAGTTAAAGCGACGCAGTGCCAAATTGTAAAAAGTGCTCTGGTCAGCAAGGGGGTAAATCCTTCCGGGGCTGAAGTGGTTAAAGAGGGAATTGGACACCCAGGTTGGGCAGTGACGGAAAACATAGAGAAATTTTGGGAAGAAAAATTAATTTTCAGAAGGTTAATATGTCCCATGAGATTCAAACGCAGAGAAGTCCATGCGGCACACCTCTCCGGAAGTTTTGGACAACAGTGGAAGAATGTTGCGTTCGAAAAAACTTGCCAGGTCCCTCCGATCCTGGATGCCCAAATACCTAAATTGTTCTTCCCATACCAACGGGGTGACCGATGCATCGGCACACGTCTGGGGATCTAGAGGGGATAACATGGACTTGTTGACTTCAAGTTGATGCGAATCCCTAAATAGTGACCAAATTCATTAAGTCTAAGGCAGCCTTTAGGGAAGTATCTACAGCCTGTAAGTAAAGGAGAGCATCGTCGGCGTAGACAGAGATATTCTCTTCCAAGGACCCCACCCTCAGCCCCTTAACCTTTATTATTATTATTATACGAGATTTATATAGCGCCAACAGTTTACTCAGCGCTTTACAATGTATAAGGGGGACAACACAATTACAGTACAGTTCAATACAAAAGGTACAGGAGGGCCCTGCTTGTAGAGCTTACATTCTAAAGGGAGGGGGTGGTGGTACAAAAGGTAATAGCTGCAAAGAATGATTTGATGGGGGTGGCTCAGGGACAGTTATGTGGGTGTGGGATACCACACCTTACCAGATAACCTTACCAGAGGAAACCCCACTCTACCGAGTCAAACACCTTTTCAGCCTCGAGGGAGGCAATGTATCCTTCCCAGGCATGAACCCAGTTTGATCCACATGATTGATGTCCTCAAGAACCTTAGTATGACGATTTGCCAAGATCTTCAACGTTAAAAGGAGATATTGGTCAGTATGAGGAGCATTCCTCAGGGTTCTTACCCGGCTTGGGCACCAGCACCGCCACCGCCTCTAACATGGAATTGGGCGAGGACCCCAAAATTAAAAAAAACTGTTCAAACAAGGCAGTAAGTCCCGTAGAAAGTAGATCTAACTGTTGCGAATAAAACTCAGTGGGGAGTCCATCCATTCCTGGGGTCGTTCCAGGCTTAAGTTGAGTCATAGCTAGCTGAACTTCCTCCAGGATGATAGCCTGATCCAGGTCAGAACTAGTCCCAGAGTCGAGAGTGGGGAAGGCAGTTCTGTCAAGGTAAGTATGCAGGTCAGAAGTATTATAGGCCACACGAGAAGAGTATAAGAGCCGGTAGTATTGAAATGACCTGTCATTTATGTGAGTGGGCGACCGCAACAGTGTTCCCCTAGGGTCTCTGATACCACTAATATTTGTTGCAGCAAACTGACCCTTAGCTAACCACGCCAATAGTCTACCATTTTTTAGTTCCGTGTTCAAAAATTCTCTGTGTAGTATTTAACAAAGACTTCTGAGTCATTTCCATTCGAAGTAAGGACACCCGTTTTAAGAGCATATTGCCAAGCCCCATAAGTATTGGGGTTAGGGTCGTCTACAAGAGCAGCCTCCTTCCGACTAACCTCCTTCTTCTCCAACTCATTCAGGGACTGCTCGGATGCTTTGCGGGCAACTGCCACGTGGGAGGTGAACACTCCCCGAGTCCAAGCCTTAAAGGCATCCCATGTTACCGTAGGGGTAGTAGATTCTGCGTTAGTCAACCAATACTGACAAATTCCTTCCTGAACGTTCTCCTAAATAGCAGGGTCCTCAATCCAGTATCTGCACAGTCTCCACAACCACTCCTATGGCGGCCCTGCTCCAAAGTGACCCTCACCGGGGCATGGTCTATAACAGTGTTTCTCAACTCCAGTCCTCAAGGCGCCCCAACAGGTCATGTTTTCAGGATTTCCCTTAGATGAAACAGCTGTGGTAATTACTAAGGCAGTGAAACTGATCAAATCACCTGTGCAAAATAATGGGAAGCCTGAAAACATGACCTGTTGGGGCGCCTTGAGGACTGGAGTTGAGAAACACTGATCTATAACACCCCTGGGGAGGATAGTGGCCTCCGACACTCTACGCAGCATGGTCTGGGTAGCATAGATCAAGTCAATTCATGAGAACATCCAGAAGGATGCAGAGTGACACGAAAACTCCCAAAGGGTAGAGTGAGAGTGTCGCCAGACATCCACAAGAGCAAATGTGTTTGCCCACTGGGCCAAGGCGCTGGACCACCAAGGGGTGGGAGAGAGTCCATCCAGGTTTGGAGAAGGGGTCATATTAAAATCTCCCATTAGAAGTACATCATTCACCCCATAGTGAATGGTAGCAAGCATAGAGACCTCAGCTGGAGGCGGTAAATGAAGACCCAGCAAAATCATGGTTAAATTTGCTATTAATGCATGCATCACATCGTAACGATCCTCTGGGTCTGTCCTGATATCCAGAAGCTGAAAAGGAAGCGATCAGTGTACTAGTACACTAACTCCCCTGGAGTACGTTGCATGGTAACGCGAACCAAGCCCGCTTAAGGCCCAGTATGCAAGATCCTATAAAATGCATCTTTTTCAAAATACAGATCTGAGGATTGAATTATTTAAAGATATTTAAAGCTAGGGTGACAACTGGGCCGCTGGCAAGAGGGAACGCAAAAGTTCCTCAACCAACACTGGGGTTTTTACCCTCAGTCCCCTCCGGTAGGCCAATGATACGGAAGTTATTTATCCGGCATCTATTCTCAGCATCTTCGGCTCTATAATCCAGCGTCTTCATATTAAATTGTAGAGTGCGGAGTGCTCCATCATGCTCTGCCACTGTGTCCTCCTACATGGCCCACCCGCACCTCATTAGTTGTTAGGGGGGAACGGACCTTATGCAGATCCTGGTGGATAAGCCCCATGTCCAGCTGCACCGCCTCAATTTTGTTGGTGACCGCTGTCTGACAGGAGTATATCACCGCCAAGACCTCCGGAATCCCTGGTGTTGATTTGGCAGGCTCCGCCGAGGGATCTGTCTGAGACGCCATATTGGCACGTGGCTGCTGATCGGGGCTAGGCTGAGGACCGGACTGGATGAAGTAGATATTCCCGGAGGAAAACAAATTTTCTTACCCCCTTTCCTACTACCCGAGGATTTGTTAGGCATCCGCAGTCGTTACAGCAGCGTGGGAGGCCACAGCAACCCTGGTAAGGATAAATGCAAGCGTTCACTTCAGCAGAGCTCTGGGAAAGACGTCCGGTCGTTCTGTCATCTTGGACACGCCCTGGCATTCCCTTGTTTACATGTGATCAGCTGTGATTGGACACAGCTGATCACATGGATAAAGAGCCATGTCATTAGTTCTTAACCACTTCAGCCCCAGAAGATTTGGCTGCTCGATGACCAGGCCATTTTTTGCGATGTGGCACTGCGCCGCTTTAACTGACAATTGCGCTCCCGTGCGACGTTGTACCCAAGCAAATTTGACGTCTTTTTTTTTCCCCACAAATAGAGCTTTTTTTTGTGGGTATTTGATCATCTCTGCGGTTTTTTTTATTTTTTTAAAATTTTTGAGCTATAAACAAAAAAAAAGCGACAATTTTGAAAATTAAAACACAAAATTTTGTACTTTTTGCTATAATATCCCCAATTTTATTTTTGAAAAGCAAATTTTTTTCTCAGTTTAGGCCGATTATGTATTCTACATATTTTTGGTAATTAAAAATCGCAAGAGGCGTATATTGATTTGGTTTGCGCAAAAGTTATAGCATCTACAAAATAGGGGATAGATTTATGGCATTTTTAACCCCTTCCCGCCGACCGTACGCACATATGCGTACTCGGCTTTCCGGGGTTATACCGGGATGATGCCCGCAGCTGCAGGCATCATCCCGGTACCGTTGTTTTCAGCGGGCGATCGGCTACCCATATATAACAACCGATGCGGCTAAAAGCCGCTCGGTTGTTATACCGGAGGAGCGGGAGGGGACATCCCCCCCTCCCGCCGCCTCCCGCCGCTGTTACCGGGCCTCCCGTGCAATCGGGAGTCCCGGTGTCCGTTCGGCTGCCTTCGGCGGTTGGGGGCGGACTGGAACGAAGCTGCGAGCGGCTTCATTCCAGCCTTCTTGTTGAAAACGCGGAAGCGACGTCATGACGTCACTTCCCGTTTACTCGGCTGCCAATGGCGCCGAATTTAAAAAAGTACACAGTATTCAGAATCGCCGTTTTCGGCGATCTGAATACTTTGAAGTGTAAAGGAGGGATGGAGGGTCTTTTAGACCCCCCACCCCTCCATAAAGAGTACCTGTCACCACCTATTACTGTCACAAGGGATGTTTACATTGCTTGTGACAGCAATAAAAGTAAAAAAAAAAAAAAAATTTAAAACACAATTTATAAAAGTACAAAAATAAATAAAAAAAAAAAAAAAAAATTTTTAAAGTGCCCCTGTCCCTGCGAGCTCGCGCAGCGAAGAAAACGCATACGGAAGTCGCGCCCGCATATGTAAACGGTGTTCAAACCACACATGTGAGGTATCGCCGCGATCGTCAGAGCGAGAGCAATAATTCTAGCCCTAGACCTCCTCTGTAGCTCAAACCTGGTAACCGTAAAAAAAATTTAAAGCGTCGCCTATGGAAATTCATAGGTACCGTAGTTCGTCGCCATTCCACGAGTGCGTGCAATTATAAAGGGTGACATGTTTGGTATCTATTTACTCGGCGTAACATCATCTTTCACATTATACAAAAAAATTGGGGTAACTTTACTGTTTGGATTTTTTAAAATTCATGAAAGTGTCACTTTTCCAAAAATTTGCGTTTAAAACACCGCTGCACAAATACCGTGTGCTAAAAAATATTGCAACAATTGCCATTTTATTCTCTAGATTCTCTTCTAAAAAAATATATATAATGTTTGGGGGTTCTAAGTAATTTTCTAGCAAAAAATACGGATTTTAACTTGTAAACACCAAATTTCATAAATAGGCTTAGTCATGAAAGGGTTAACCTCCCTGGCGGTGTGATTATTTCGGATTTTAGGTGCTGAAAGCGGTACAATTATTTTGCATGGAAATTTGGCGTTTTATATTGTAGGTCTGTAATTCTTAACAATAACACACTTAAATCTGTCCAAACAAGAGTCTAGTAGATATCCCGGGTATGATAAAGTTTGAAACACAAAAACATAAATTATAATATAAATAAAAAAAAAAATAAAAATAAAAATAAAATAATAATAAAATAAATTTCCCCACTATTCACTATCGCTCAATTCTGCAAGTGTTCTAATTTACTATCGCTGTTTTCTAGCTGGTCTAAAACCATTTTTGACGTAAAGAGACACTTTTTGGTTGCTATGGACAATCTCCAGTTTCCAGGCAGAAAGAACAGTATATATAACATAAAACTGCATGCAGGGCATAGGACAAAGCACTGGGGACAAAAGGGATGTGAAATAATTTCATACAGTACTGTAATCTGTAAGATTACAGTACTGTATGTGTTATGCTTTTTACAGTTTTTTGAATTTGCCGCCAGGCTCCGCCCCCGTGCGTCGCGACGCTCGCAGGGAACGGAGCCTGGCACGGAGAGGCTTCGGGCAGAGGACAGAGCCCACGGACACTGCGGGGGACATCGCAGGATCCCGGGGACAAGGTAAGTAACGCCGCCCCAGGATCTTGCAATGCGATCCCGAGTGTGGCTCGGGGTTACCGCTAATGGGACTGAATTTTAACCCCGAGCCACACTCGGGAAAACCGCCAGGGGGGCTACAAATTTTTTTACTAGTAATGGCAGTGATCTACGATTTTTCTTTTTTTTTTTTTTTTTTTTTTTTTTTTTTTTTTTTTGGGGGGACTGCGATATTGCAGTGGACAATTTGGACATTTGACACATTTTTGGGACCTTTGACAATTATACAGCAATCAGTGCTATAAAAATGTACTGATTACTGTATAAATGTCACTGGCAGGGAAGGGGTTAACACTAGGCCATCAAGGGGTTTACCGTGTTCTAACTGTAGGGGGGATGGGACTGTCTAGGAGGAGGGAGAGATCGGTGTTCATATATAGTATGAACACACAATCTGTCTCTTCTCCCCTGAACAAACCGGGATTTGTGTGTTCACACACACACAGATCCTGGTTCTCGCTGTGTCACGAGCGATCGTGGGTGCCCGGTGGTCATCGCGCCTGGTGGGCACTTGCTTTGACTTCGGGCACACGCTGCGGGCGTGCTTGCTCCTTGTGGCCAAAAGGCAAAGCGACCTAAGGTAATGTCGTTTTACAAAAAGTATAACTGCTGACTATTAATAAACAGCCACTCCTCTGTCTCACGGTCCAGCGATGCGGCCGCCCGAAGCCTCCTTTCTCTCCCCTCTCCTCTTCGCGGTGCTGACATTGTGAGTGCTGCGCTCCATCAATGTCATGTGTCCCAGAACATTGCCGGGAGGGAGGGGCCGCCTAGGCGGTCGGAAGGAGGAAGTGCGACAGGAAGTCCCACTCCAAACCAGGTACCCAGACCCCCCAAAAAATTACATGTAAATTGGGGCATGTCAGGGGGCTAGGAGTACTTAAAGCGGAAGTTCCACTTTTGGGTGGAACTCCGCTTTAATAAAAATTTCTCATAGCTTTGGACTGCGATTCCAGTATAAGAAAGGAGTGTTACTGGGCAATAAAAACATGATGGATTCCAACTCTAAAAGTTTTTTTTGTCCCATTTGTAGAGGTTTCTTTTTATATCTTGCCCCGACAGGAAGTGATGTGAAATCTCCTCAACAAGGACATAGATGACAATAAAAATACTATAGGTTTAAACCCTTCCCTGCTCTCTGTGTAGAAAAAAAAATACCCTCTTGGGTGATTCATGTACATTGCAAGGCTTTTCACAAACTTTGTTGCAGATTCCTACCTCTTCTGCTTTTATGCTGAAGAAATCACTGTTTTTCCACTGTCCTTTGGATACCAATTTTTTGAATGGGACTAGTTCATTATAATCACCTGGTGCATTCTAAGTGTTCTGAGGAGAAAATCTGCAGGGTTTGCATCTCTTTGGAAGATGATCTCACCTAAACTTTTATTGCAGGGAATGCCTATATGTCACAGCTGTCTTTTTTAATCAAATCACATTTGTGTTTTTAGTTTGTGAAAGCTGTTCTGGAATTATTGACTATCGCCTATGTTTTTTTTTTCTTTAGTGACACAGGAATATGTATGCTCTTCCCAAGGAAGTCATGTGATCTGTACATGCTGTTTCCAGCCAATGCCGGATCGGAGGAGTGAGCGGGAACAGAGCCCTCATGTGCCACCTCAGCAATGTAAGATGTAACTTCTAAATACATTGGCATTTTAACTAATTTGGAAAGGTGTCCATTTCAACTGCTCCATGTTGGGTGCTATTGTTGCCATAATATACCTTAGTTGGCCCTGTCACCAAAACACATTAATCTACTTGCTCCATTATTCTGTATGCCCTTTTACTTGCAGCCTGATTTCCACCAACTTTCTACTTTCCATCTCATTGTTTTGCTTTCACAGGCACTGTATGTTTGCAGTCTTTCTGTCACATGTACTGGGGATGCACCCGAATTGGCTGTTTTGGTTGTCTGGCTCCATTTTGTGGTAAGCAGCTTTTGGCTGTGTGTTTTTTGTTTTTGTTTTTGTTTTTGTTTTGTTTTTTGTTTTTTTAAATTCATGATTAAGATGTTGCTAGTTGTAATTAAATGGGAACTCCAGACAAATGGTTAAATATACAGTTGAAACACACATACTGCTTTACCTGCTATAGGATTTGTAATTGTTTGCCAGCCATGTGATTTATTTACCTTTTGGCACGTTGCAAGGCTAGGCAGGGGGTCACATTTATTTTTCTGGTAAAGTAATTGTGCTCTCAGGTTCAGTAGTGTAGTTTCCTATGCCATCTTTCCACCCCCCACCCTGCTCAGTGGAATGAATGAATCTGCTTAACCACTTCTGACCTTAGGAACTGTAAAACTGGGCTAGGATGCATGTGATTTTCTGACTAGCAGAAATTTTACATAGTTAGGTTGAAAAAAGACACAAGTCCATCCAGTTCAACAAAAAATAAAATAATAATACACTCTTTACGCAATCCCTTACCCACAGTTGATCCAGAGGAAGGCAAAAAACCCTAGCAAAGCATGCTCCACTTTGCTACAGCAGGAGAAAAAAAATCTTTCCTGATCCCCCAAGAGGCAAAAGGATTTTCCCTGGATCAACTTTACCTATAAATGTTAGTACCCAGTTATATTATGTACATTATGGAAAGAATCCAGGCATTTTTTAAAGCAATCTACTGAGCTGGCCAGAACCACCTCTGGAGGGAGTCTATTCCACCTTTTCACAGCTCTTACTGTGAAGAAACCTTTCCATATTTGGAGATGAAATCCTTTTTTCCTCTAGATGTAAAGAGTGCCCCCTTGTCCTCTGTGATGACCTTAAAGTGAATAACTCAACACCAAGTTCCCTATATGGACCACTTATGTATTTGTACATGTTGATCATATCCTCCCTTAATCTCCTCTTCTCAAGATGGAATAGATTCAGTTCCTCTAATCTTTTTTCATAGCTGAGCTTATCCATGCCTCTGCACTTTCTCCAGTTCCCTGATATCCTTTTTGAGAACTGGTGCCCAAAACTGAACTGCATATTCCAGATGAGGTCTAATGATTTGTACAGGGGCAAATTAATCTCTCTATGTATGATGCATGCATATTCTTAGCCCCCAAGTGCATAAACCTTTATCAACATTAAACCTCATTTGCCACTTAGTTGCCCAATTAGTGCGTTGAGGTCAGCTTGTAAATTGGAGACATCCTGTAAGGACGTTATTCCACTGCATAGCTTGGTGTCATCTGCAAAGACAAAAATTTTACTTTTAATCCCAGACCCAATATCATTTATAAAGATATTAAAAAGTAAGGGTCTCAGCCTTGAACCTTAGCACTTAGCACTGAACACCACTGATAACCTTAGACCATTCAGAGCAAGAGTCATTAACCACTACACTCTGAATTCTGTCTTTTAGCCAGTTTTCTATCCATTTACAAATTGATCTTTCCAAGCATGTAGACTTTACCTTACACATGAGCCGTGTGTGGGGAACTGTCAAACGCTTTTGCTAAATCCAGGTATACCACGTCCACAGCCATCCCTCTGTCCAAGGTTTTACTTACCTCCTCATAAAAAGAAATCCTGATTGTTTGACAACTTATGTCTTTTAATGAATCCATGCTGTCTGTTGCTTTAAAATATTTTTTCCCCTGAATAGTGGGATTCTGGTTGAGGGTATTCGGTCTTCTATTTACTCTCTTCCATGTGTCCACCCACAAAGATGCCAAGTTGGCCTTACTCCATTGTCCGATCCCAGGCCTTTTCTCCTATCAGCAGAAATTGGCCACCTATTTGTTTATCGCTGCGACACGTGCAATAGCAAGGGCCTGGAAGGGGCTGTCTCGTTTGGTGAAGAGCATCTTAATGAGTTTCATCATTAATGAGATGTCTAGTATCCTCCACAACTCCCACGCTAAATTCCTTAGGTGTGGAGCCCGTGGTGGTCCTACGCTCTTCCAACTTTGCAATTGAGCTCAGTCACCCTAAGTCGACCCCCGGTCTCATCCGGAAGGTTATCAGGAACCCCTTTCTCAAGCTTAACTCACAGGATGCCCTTTTACCCCTTTTGTTATTTTTATACATGCGTAATTATGGTGAGCTGTTTAACCAAGAATACATACACTGATCAGCCATAACATTATGACTGCTGACAGGTAAAGTGAATAACACTGATTACATTGCAGTATATTCTGAAAGCAGAAAAAATGAGGGTGAGGGGGGTCCACACCCTGTAAAAGTAATCAGTAGGCTGTAGATCACTTTTGCTGTAAAGCCCATTGCCGGCTGCAAATTTTGATGCCAGGATCATGGCTGCAGTTGCAGCTCCTGGTATAACCTTGTTCCCTAGGATGTATGGGTACATCATAGGGATGGAAAGTATTATGCCGCGTACACACGACTGGACTTTACGGCAGACTTTGTCCAGCGGACTTTTCGACGGACTTTGCGACGGACTTTCCAAATGAAGGGACTTGCCTACACACAATCAACCAAAGTCCGACGGATTCCTACGTGATGACGTACGACCGGACTAAAACAAGGAAGTTCATAGCCAGTAGCCAATAGCTGCCCTAGCGTCGTTTTTTTGTCCGTCGGACTAGCATACAGACGAGCGGACTTTTCGACCGGACTCGAGTCTGTCGGACAGATTTGAAACATGTTTCAAATCTAAGTCCGTCAAACTTTTGAGAAAACAAAGTCTGCTGGAGCCCACACACGATCGAATTGTCTGACAGACTCCGGTAGGCCGGACCAAGTATGCCGGAAAGTCCAATCGTGTGTACGCGGCATTAGATGCTTGTTAGTGACTGGCTTGCTGTGGCATGAGTGAAGTACAACTTTGCATACTTTATTAAGTACACTAATTGTTTTGCTCTTTTTCCACAGAGTTAAATCTTGGAGAAAAATGTTTAGACTCGGTTTTAAACAACAATAATTATGAGTCTGACATTCTAAAAGTAAGTTTACAAGTTGCTGATTTTGTTTCTTTCTCCCTTCCTTTTATCGGCCCTTTTATGTGCTTATATCTGATTGATTTTTTTTCTTACATTTTCTATGCAAATGAGAAATTCCTGTTGACTTTTTTCTTTGCCTCCTTTAGTGTTTTATTTTACTCAAAATTCAGTTGATTCCTAATTAAAACTACATTAAAGGATAAGTTCCCCTTTAGTAACATGTTAAACCCATATTCGGGGTGTAACATGTTACAAATCCACCGGCCCCCGCACCCCCTGGCTCTCCGTTGTGGCAGGGGATCTTCTCTCCGCGCTCTGTCACAATCCGCAAAGAATGTGGCCGTGTGGGGCTCTGAGAACTATCATGGCGCTGTTTGAGCGCTGTGGTAGTTCATTGATGCTTCCTGTTGGTGTGTAACTGCTTGGCTGTGCGAGGTACAAGCAGCCAGCTTACACACAGAGTCTTCAAGAGCCCTGCATTGCACCCACGATCCGCTGATAGTGGGTTCAATGCTTTGCTTTTAAGGCTCCAAAAAAACGTAATAAATGCACATTTTATTTACCTGCATAAAGATGTGCATTAATTTTTTTTTTTTTTTTTTTAAAAGGTGAACTTATCCTTTTAAACTGACACCTAACAAATGTTGCTTAGGGGCTATACAATGTGGAGCAGGTTTATGAATAGTCTGCATCTTGTCAATTTATTGACGTTTTCTTTATGTTAAATGGATAGCGTGGAGAGGGATTGTAACACCTGTCAGTTTTTATTGCTGTCTGTGCCCCCAGTAAGGAGATTCACCCCCTTTTTTTATTTTGTCCTGTTTACCAGTCTTATTGAAAGTGAACCCCAATTTTTGGGTTGTCCCCAGAAAAGTAATAGAGGGGAACTCTTCCAATGAGGACACTTGTTCTGGTGACCTGGGGGTCCCCAAGGAATTCCTTTAATTTGCAGGGATTTCCTCTCACTTCCTGTTTTGCTATGGGACAGGAAGTGAAGGGAAATCTCCGCACTAGGACACATTAGCAAAAAAATTACACTATACAATTTTGGGGGAAAAAAAAAGATTTGCCTATAGTCTTTTTAAGTTTAAGTATTACTTAAAATTGAGACACTAATCTTGTTTAAACATATTTTAAAGCATAAGATTAGAATAGCAAAAAGTTAATTTTATTTCAGTAATTCAATTCAAAAAGTGAAACTCATATATTTTATATAGATACGTTTACACACAGTCATATATTTCTTTTAATTTTGATGAGTATGGCTTACAGCTAGTGAAAATCCAAAATTCACTATCTCAGAAAATGTAATTATTACACAAGACCAATATATAAAAGGATTTTTTAATACAGAAATGTTGGCTTACTGAAAAGTATGTCCATGTATAGTATGCACTCAATACTTGGTCGGGGCTCCTTTTGCATGAATTACTGCATCAATGCGGTATGGCATGGAGGCGATCAGCCTATGGCACTGCTGAGGTGTTATGGAAGCCAAAGTTTCTTTGATAGCGACCTTCATCTCGTCTGCATTGTTGGGTTTGTGCTGAACTATCTTCTTTTTGACAATACCCCACAGATTCTCTATGGGGTTTAGGTCAGTCGAGTTTGCTGGCCAATCAAGCACAGGGATGCTATGATCATTAAACCAGGTATTGGTACTTTTGGCAGTGTGGGCAGGTGTCAAGTCCTGCTAGAAAAGGAAATCCGTATCTCCATAAAGCTGGTCAGCAGAGGGGAAGCATGAAGTGCTCTAGAATTTCCTGGTAGAGGGCTGTGCTGACTTTGGACTTGATAAAAGACCGTGGACCAACACCAGCAGATGATATGGTGCCTCAAATTATCACGGCTTGTGTAAAGCTTTGCATTTCATTTGGAACTCAAGGTCCCAGAGTTTGGAGGAAGCGGGGAGAGGCACAGAATCCAAGTTGCATGAGGTCCAGTGTGAATTTTTCACAGTCAGGTTGTAATAGATTATACCAACACCAGCAGATGACAAGGTTCCCCAAATCATCACTGAGTGTATTTAGGCAGCAGTGTGCAAGAGGCATAACAGAGTTATGTTGCATTTCACTGCAGTGGCATAGCGTAGGTTGTCAGTACCTGGGGAAAGGCAAGTAATTTGCACTTCCTAAGTCCTTTCCACTAGTACAGTATTAACCACATGCCGACCAGTCGCCGCAGTTGTACTGCGGCAGAATGGCACGGCTGGGCAAAACAATGTTATGTAACGTCACTTCGTCCTGTGGCCACTAGGGGGTGCGTGCGCGCGCGCCCCCACTCGCTCCTCGAGCCGTTGTGAGTGCCCGGCGGTCTTGATCACCGCCAGGCTCCAGCAATAGCTCAGGGAACACAGAGAACACGGAAGGAAAAAAATGTTTTTTAATATATTTTTTGGGGATATTTGTTATAGCAAAAAGTAAAAAAAAAGTGTTTTTTTTTTTTTTTTGTTTATCGTGCAAAAAATAAAAAACGCAGAGTTGATCAAATACCACCAAAAGAAAGCTCTATTTGTAGGGAAAAAAGGACGTCAATTTTGTTTCGGAGCCACATCGCACGACCGTGCAATTGTCAGTTAAAGCGACGCAGTGCCGAATCACAAAAAGTGCTCTGGTCTTTGGCCAGCCAAATGGTCCGGGGCTGAAGCGGTTAAACTGTGACCGTGGAAGTGAAAAGGGTTCCTCCATTCACAGCCTGTGCATCTGATTGGCTGCCCGCAACCTTTTATTATTGGTTGAATCTGAGATATCTCTTTGACTATAGTAGTCCAAAGAGATATCTTTTCTGATTCAACTAATAATAAAAGGCTGCGGGCAGTCAATCGGAGGCTCAGGCAGTAATAGTGCGAGCACTGAACATCACAGTGAAGATAAAGTATACATTTCTGTAAATCCACAAGTCACAGTTTAGTGACCACATAGACTTCTTATGCTGTATTGCAGCTGCTCAGTGGAATGCTGTGCTTTACTGCTGGCTGATGGACCCTACAAGTAGAGCTCCCTCCTCCCTGCACTCAGCTCAGGAAGCATGAGTAGCCACCTTAATTCACATATCAACACCAACAACCATAACTCGGCAGGGTTCACTGCAGGTCTTCTTCCCAGACTCCCTACACAGACCCCTTACTCGGGAGACACACTGTGACATCACTCTCACAGGGAATTCTGAGGCTCACATTGCGCCTCACTATGCATTCTTCACAGCACAAAGTCAAGAAAATGTAATTCTCATTGCCAGGCACAGTTAAGAGAATATAGGAGCAGCACAGCTGCGGAATGACAAGCAATGTAAGCATACATGACATTCACGTGTCAGGAGATAGCATCTCCCTATTCACATTTAGAACATTAGATAAACAGCTCTTCTTTCTCTCTCCACAGCCGATCCTTCTGTCTTCAGCTACTGCTCAGCCACTCTTTTTTTGTTCTAAGCATCAGATGGAGACAATAGCTACATGTCTCATGCTCCTAACAAGCCCAGCTACTGACTACATGCATCTAGCTTACATTTTTTAGTGGCATTATTAGGTCCGTCTCAGCACTGCAGGTTCTATCCTCTCCCTCCTGCCATCAGTTTACAGGTGCCGCCTCCTCTTAGAGTCAAATGTGTCCAGCTGAGGAAGGGGGCAGGTTACAGTGCTGTTCCCCTTTGCTTGGGAGGCGGAGCAACTGTTGGGCCAGCATAATACAGACAGTGTGTCCGTAACGCACATTCAGGGACAGATGTAAAAATCACTGCCAAAGTGCCTGAATGGTCTGTCTGCCCCGTCTGTGCCCCTCTAAATGTTGCTCCTGAGGCAACTAACCCCCCTCTGCCCCAACGCTACGCCACTGTTGCACTGTGCTGCTACTCTAACGTTTTGGAGCTAAATGGGGAGGTGGTTAGACATATACATTTCTTTCACCTGTAGTTTTTTTAAAAGCCTTTTCTGTTTTGTAATGGCCTCCGTTATCTGTGTAAGCTTTTGAAGTGTGTACTGGTAGCATTATCAAAGTATGGTTCAAAACATTATTTTGTGTTTAACTTCATGTGTTCTTCATGTGTTCAGAATTACCTGGCATCCAGGGGTTTAACGTGGAAAGACTTGATACATGAAAGTCTTGCTGCAGTTCAGAGAGGAGTATTTATGCTTCCTGGTAAGTCTACTAAATATTAATAGAATTTTTTACTGAGTAACTGCAACACATGACCACAAGATGGGGCTACCGCTTTTAATATGCATTTTCAGCTGCTTCAAAGCTGCTACATACTATGCAAATCATGCAGATAGAAGTATCTTCTTTCCATTTAGGTGTAAACATGGGTTTGTCAATTTATGATTTGACCTTTCTAACACTATTTATTTATTTTGTCTATTTAAACTAGTTTTGTTAAAGGAAACCTGCCAGAACAGAAATGCTGTCTTTTCTTTCTTTTCTTTCTTTCTGTCTTTTCTTTTCTTTCTTTTCTTTCTTTTCTTTCATTCTTTTTCTGTCATCTTCATCCTTGCTGCAATAAGTCCCCAAGTGATCAGTAATTTTTTTAGTCAATGACTTGCTTAGTAGTAATATGTTATGGTGATGTATTGAAGTGGTTCATTAGGTAATTGAAGAGAGAAATTGAGAAGTAGTAGAGCCTTGTTTTTCTTGCTTCTCTAGATGTTGCTAGAATTGGTTTGAGTGACTTAAGCCTAAGATTGCACTTATGAAGAAGATATCTGTCTCCATGCAGGCCTTTTGGTTTGCTCTTTTGTCAAACTGGATGCTTGTTGAGGTCTATAGGACCCATGTGTCCTTTTTGAAGAGGTCTGGTGTTGGTGGGTTTAATGGAGGTGAAGTCTGAGGTTTCTTAACGGAGCAGGTATTAAAATGTCACTAAACCCACATCACAAAAAACTATGAATAAATGCTATATTACATGCTGTTCACTCATATCAGATTTGTCTTTGTATTCTGCAAAAAAACCTGGTTGATCCTGCTGTATTCTATCTCCACCCTCTGGTCATGGCCCAAATTCAGCTATGGATTTTGCCGCTGTGGTGGCAGCGCTGCACATACTCTGTTTTCTATGCTGAGCATTCCCTTGCCATCTCATCTGAGCAGCCCATGTGACTATGGAGTCACACATGTGGGAGTATACACAGTGGTAAATGACAACCCACACCCTCCCTCTCCCTTCATGCCCACTAACCAGCTAAACACAATGAGGGCAGGATATTACATGTAGTTGAATGGGTGGCTTCACCTCCCTCTTATTCTAAGACACACAGGCTTAAGGGGTGTGACTTGGCCTGTGACTGGCAGAAATTCACCCTCACCATGTTATTGGCAAAAAATATTTGATTTTAAATATATATTTGTATGACAATTTAAAACAGGCTGTTTTTATTTTGAACATGTGACCAGAAACAGAGGACTATAAGCTCCTCCTGCTTATGTTTCCCTGCAGACAGGCTGGGAAAGATCTGGGTCATGTGACAGCTGTATATCAATTTAGGAAAAAGGTGCTTAGATGTGGGTTTTTAATTTTTTTTATTTAAAATAATTACAGTGCCGTCATCCACATACAGAAATTGAAGATACAATGTAAATTAAACAGTGTGTGTTTTAGTATCACTTTTTAAGAGATTGTCTAAAGACAATGTCAGGTGCCATCAAGTATAGGCTTTATTGTGGACAAAAATAGATCCAGCAACATGTTTAATTGCAGACACATGGCTGCTTCTTCAGGCAGAGTGTATCACAAATGTAAAATGTATACATGCAGAAGTTGTCCTTTGGATTGGTGGAAAATATAGGAACAGTACTTAAAAGCATTTAACCACTTGCCGACCAGCCGCCGCACTTATACTGCAGCTGGTCAGCTCTCCTGCGTGAACCGACGTACCTGTATGTCTGTCCATGCATGTGAGATTGGGGGCGCGCCCGCTGCGCACTGCGGGAGCACTAGCGGGTCCGGCGGACTCTCCGCTAGCTGCCTGCGATCGCTGTACACAGAAGCAGAACAGGGATCTGCCATTGTAAACAAGGCGGATCCCCATCTTGACAGGGGACGTCTCGGAGATTTGCTGTTCCCAGTGATGTCATGTCCCAGGCAGCCCAAAAAGAGTCATTTGTGGTCAGATTTGTCCACCGCAATGTTGCAGTCCTGCTAAATATCGCAGATCGCCACCATTACCAGTGAAAACAATAAAAAATTATAGAAGTCCCTAAATGTATCCCATAGTTTCTAGACGCGATAACTTTTGTGCAAACCAATCAATATATGCCTATTGCAATTTTTTTTTAACAAAAATATGTAGAAGAATACATATTGGCATAAACTGATAAATACATTTTATTTTTTTTATATTTATTTTTTTTGGATATCTATTATAGCAGAAAGTAAAGTTTGTGTTTTTTTTTGTTTTTTCTTTTTTTTTTTTCAAAATTGTCACACTTTTTTTTGTTTTTATAGTGCAAAAAAAAAAAAAACGCAGAGGTGATCAAATACCACCAAAAGAAAGCTCTATTTTTGGGGGAAAAAAAGGACATCAATTTTGTTTGGGTACAGTGCCGCACGACTGTGCAATTGTCAGTTAAAGCGATGCAGTGTTGTATCACAAAAAATTGCCTGATCATTAAGGGGGCAAATCCTTCCGGGTCTGAAGTGGTTAAGCTGTTAATTATATGTAGTTAGTGAAGAAATAGTGTCACATTTACACCCATATAGGTTTAAAGCCCAGCTCCAACCAAAACCATTTTTCCTGGTTAGTGGGGAAAGTTTAAAGCCACTGTAGCAGTCTGAGAACTGTGGAGAATACCTGTTCCATTTGTGTGCATTATATCCCTTTCAGAGAACGTCAACTGCACAAATTGTATGTATTTGCACGAATTTGCTTAGTAGTGAAGTAAAGATGAGAATTACAGCTCCAAAGCCTGCATCCTAAAATACATGTTTGCTAAATAAGACAATAACCCAACTGACAAAAGCAGCCAGTACTCGGGGAACAGCTTGCAATTAGCTCTTTGTTCTGTCTTTGCACTCAGATTGAAGGGAACATACATCTGCAGATTTTGTACAGAGTCATTAGAGACCTATTATTCTTGGCCTATTCCCCAAACAGTCATTCCGTTCTAATATGAACAGCCATCTTCTGAGATGTATTTTTCAGCAATAATAATTTTTTTCCTAATTATTTTTGTCTTTTTTTTTTTTTTTTGTGACACTGTTTGTGCATTGCAAGGGTCACTACAATGACCCACCCAATAGCTAATGGTAAAGGAGAACACCGGGCAAAAACTTTTTTCCATGTCCTTGTTGCTGATCTACCTTCACTGACTGTGCCATCCATTGTCTTGTTGGCTCAGTAGTTCCTCTGTAATAGCCTGATGATTTTTGAAGTAAAACCGTTAATCCCCAGTGATTTCCTGTTTTGTAAGACCTATGGCTGCTATTCCTCCCATTCCCCCAGCAAACAGTCTTGGGACAGCCCATTTGTAGTTCTCTCTAGCAAGCAGGGACTTGTAATTCAGTCCCTGCTTGCTGTAGTGGGCGGAGGGGGTCTCACAGACCCCCGGTCTGTACCACCCATGGAGGTGGTGGTGTTCTCCTCCCCCCGCCCTTGGCTGTTTAGTCATCTGTCATTGCTGCAAGGGGATTGTTAGTCAGTTGGTTGACACAGAGCGGGGATCTCCCGCTGTAACAGATCTTGTAGGGGAAATGCTGGTCGTTGTAAAGTCCCACCTCCTGGACCGTCTCCTGTGATGGACTGCACACTGGTCCAATTCCGATCCAGGAGGCGGGACTTCACAGCAACCGGCGTTTCACCTACAAAATCTGTCGCAGCGGGAGATACCCGTTCTGTGTCATCCGGCAGGCTCTTCTAATGATCCCTGCTGCACTTATGGGCACTGATGAGGCTGCACTGTTAGGCAATGAACACTGTCCACAGCTTTACTGACACCTTCCACAGCCAAATGTCTGTAGGAGGGGTTTCCACCATCCCTGCAAAGTTTCATTTTTTTATGTCTTATTTTCAGTTTGATGTGTATTATATGTGACATTACATATCACAGAGACCGGTATTGAAGTTTGAGATTTCCATACATTAGAGGGTTCCACCATTATTTTGTTAATGATTAGTAAGTTAGCACTGCACTTTTTTTTTTTCTCATGCCAATATTTACTTGTGCCACATGCTGATGTAAAGCAGCATTGCCTGGCTTTCTTTCTGTGTTGCGGCTAGGTATGTGCTCCTATACACCATACAAGCACTGATTGCTGTTTAGAAAGATCTCAAAGCTACAGCAGGAGGAGGAATATTTGTAATACCGAATTACAGCAGAGTACAGCGGGTAAAATATATAATTATGGGCATGTGTCTACAGTTTGGTAACGATTACATAAAGCAAGTTAGGGTAATATGTTTATCTCCTGTTGTGGCTGGAGAGAGAGGGCACAAACATGCTCTACATTTATAAGACTGTAACCTACCTATCCTGCTGTGTGTTACTGAATAGTGTGGCTGGCTGATTTATGTTAAAGTGGGCTTGTTCAAATTTAACATGTACTGCCCTAGTGTATCCACCCACATTCACTGCAGTTCACAAAGCACAATGGGAAGTGTAGTTTTCATTAAAGTGGACTGAGAGGAGAAGATATGATGTAATCGTTGTTGTAACAGCTCCTCATTGGCAGAATAGATGCTGCATCTTTTGAATTAGAGAGAGTTGACTTCCTGAAAATTCAGTTAGACTTTGATTTTCAATGGTAAGGCATTTCACAAATGTAATACCTGTTTAGTGTTTTGTGTAGTGGGGTGTACTAATGGGGGATTTTTTTTCCGATCCTGGAGTTCTGCTTTAATAATTGTTTGAACAAAACATTTTACAGAATTTAAAAGTTTTCTCACTTGTAGAGGTTTTATTTTTTTTATCAAGTGATGCAATAGGTTTAATTCTGTTGACCAATTATGGTCAGAATCAATGTGGTGATTCGCATCTTGCATAATTTAGGTCTTTATTTACAGTTTCACTAATAATAAACTGACTCTTTTACATAATGTGTTTGCTTTTCTTTTCAAATGCTTGTGCACACAGATTACCGGATTAATGGATCGACTGTTCTCTGCTACTTCTGTGGGTTGCGTAACTTTAGAGATCTAACCTACCAGTACAGGCAGAACATACCACCTGCTGAGCTTCCAGGTAACTGTTCCAGTTTGATATTCTGTATTGCAACTGATATATATATATATATATATATATATATATATATATATATATATATATATATATATAGAAATTAATTATGGAAATACAGCCTTCAAGATCGGTGATGAAAGCCTCCATATATCTCTAATAAATGTAGGTTTCTCAGTGCAGAATTTCTAGGATTGCCTTTCCTAAGAGAAACCTGCGGACTGCTATTGTTGACATGCTAGTTGTCTAGCTTCAACAGCTTTGAGTCACTCACCCAAAACAAGTATTCAATGATCTAAATACTTGCTCCAGGTCAGTGACTCAGACTATTAAACCAGAGAAGCAGTATAATGGCCAGGCAATTACCTTTTTAGAGCATAGGAATTAGCCTCTAAGCCCTGGTTCACACCGGTGCGGCTTTGAAATTACGTTACTTCAGCACGATATCAAAGCTGCACATCGGTGCGATTTGCACTGGTGATTTCATTGCGTCTTACTACTTAATTTAACAAGTCTATGAAAGTTGCAGTGAAATCGGTCAAAAGTAACGCAGGAACTTTTTTCATAATTGCTGTGTCGTGAGTCACAGTGATATGAACAGTTCCATTGCCAGCAATGGGGTTAGACTTTTCATTTGATTTGGAACTGTCAAATCGCACAAGTTGTACCGGTGTGAACGGGTGCTAATCTATATGTTACTTCAGTTAAGGAAAATTTTTGAATAGCTAAAAGTCAGTACAACTTAATATATTAAAGTAATCTAATTTTTGTACCTTTATATCTAAGATTGAACTGCATTCATTGTTATAATCAGATAAACTCTAGCCTTGCTATTTTGTAATATTACAAAATGGCAAGTTCAGAAAATTGCATATTCTCTACCTGCCAGCCTCTGTTGTAATCATATTGAGTTTGGTTATTATTGTTTGACTTCTTAGCCCTCGTTCACACGGGGAGTGTCCGTGTTAGGCCCCTTTCACACGAGGCGGACTCCGTTTCCACGGAGCCCGCCTCGGTCCGCCAGCTCAGCGGGAGATCAGTTCGTTGATCTCCGCTGAGCCGGCGGATGACAGGTCCCTCTCTGCTCAGGTCCCTCTCCGCTGCCGCCTATGGAGGGATCGGACGAAAACGGACAGTATGTCCGTTTTCGTCAGATCTCACCCGATCCGCCAACGACTGACCTGGACGTAGAGCCATCCGTCTGCTTTTAGCGGATCGGACGGGGTCGGATGTCAGCAGACATGTCTCCGCTGACATCCGACGCTCCATAGGCTAACATGGATCGCCCGTTCAGGTCCGCCGTCAAAACTGACAGGCGGACCTGAACGGTCCGATTGTGTGAATGGGGCCTTAAATGCGTTTAGTAGATGACATTTCTAAATGCATATACTGGCCTATAATGATTTTTTAATGGTGACATTCACACTGTGTGTTTATCTGTGTTTTAGGTGCAGTCATTTTAGCTGGGTTTAGAGAAAATAAAATTCTGTATGTCCAAAACCTAATGCTACATGCAACTAAAAACTAGGGGTGCACCGAATGGGTTTTTTGGTGCCGAAACTGATACCGAAAATGAAAAATACACTAGGCAAAAAAACGATACCGAAAATGATGGTTTTAAAAAAATATTTTTATATGTTATGTAATATTTTTATAGTATTAGCAAAATTTCCATGCGGTGAACCTCTAGCAGATATGATGCAGGAGATGGTTAGAGACTGGTGACATGGTACAAGAGATGATCAGAGACTGGGGGAATGGTACAGGAGATGGTCAGAGACGGCAGACATGGTACAGGAGATGGTCAGAGACAGCAGACATGGTACAGGAGATGGTCAGAGACTGGGGACATGATACAGGAGATGATCAGAGACTGGGAAAAGGTAGAGGAGATGGTCAGAGACTGCGGACATGGATGCGTCAAAACCTACTTTAATGCTGGAAAATCAAAAATTAAGGAAAAAGTGATGTGGGAGGCAAAAAACGTTGTTTATACTTCCCAGGTGACTTCTCTTGCTTTTAGAAATGCTAAACCAGCAGTGCCAGTGTGAATGAAGCCTTGAACTGATCCTTACAGTTCTTATGCAAAGTCTGTGTAGAATAAGAGGGCCCTTTCACACTTAAAAGCATGGGGGCGTCGCTGGTAAGGCGCCGCTAGTTTTAGCGGCGCTTTACTGTATTTTTAGAGGCGCTTTTAACCCCAGCTAGCGGCCGAATAAAGGGTTAAAAGCGCCCGCAAAGAGCTGCTGCAAAGGCACTTCGGCGGCGCTGCCCATTGATTTCAATGGGCAGGGGTGCTTTAGGAGCGGTGTATACACCGTTCCTAAAGTGCCTCAAGCTGCTTACAGGACTTTTTTTGATGTTCTGCCAGCGCAGCGCCCCTGTGTGAAAGCACTCAGGCTTTTATTTATTCTTTATTTATTAAAATGCTTAACCTAAGCAGCCTTACCCGAAGGCCTTGATGCACACTGGGATTGCAGATAAGGCATTTTTCAGGTGCTATTTTTAGCTCTAAAGCGCCTGAAAAACGCCTCCCAGTGTGTTAAGGTTAGGGAAAGGATTACCATATATACTTGAGTATAGGTCGTTCCGAATATTAGCCAAGGCCCCTAATTTACCACAAAAAACTGGGAAAAACTTATTGACCCGAGTATAAGCCGAGGGTGAGAAATGCAGCAGCTACTGTAAGTGAAAAAGAGGGTCAACAATGCCCATCTGCAGCTACATGTGTCCTCTGCATGTGTCCTATGCAGCCTACTTGTGTCCTGTGCATGTGTCCCTGTGTCCTGTGCATGTGTCCCTGTGCAGCCTACCTGTGTCCTGTGCATGCCTCTGTGTGCCGATCTGCAGCCTTCAAATGGCGATATCCATCCTCTGTGTGCCGCTCTGCATCCACCGATCAGCGTGTCAAAAATAACATTCGGCAGCCATTCTACTATTCAAAAGCCGTGCCGCCTCCTCGTCTGTGATAGGCAGAACTCTCCATTTCCCAGCAGTCAGCCTATCACGGACATTCTCTCATCCCCATACCATGGACGAGGATGAGAGAATGTCTGTGATAGGCTGTACACTGCTGGGAAATTGAGTGTTCTGCCTATCACAGACGGGGGGAGGCGTGGCTTTTGAATAGTGGAATGGCCACCGAATGTAATGTATCACACGCTGGCTGCCGTTTGTCTGCATGACACGCTGATCATGTAGGCAGACGGCGGTGACTCGAGTATAAGTCGGGGGGACACTTTCATCCCAAAAAAAAGGGCTGAAAATATCAACTTGTACTCGAGTATATACGGTAGGTTTAACGTTTTGGTTTCAAAGTTAGGTTAGGGGTTAAAGTGATGTTAAAGTCTTGGTGTTTTTGTTTAAAAAATAAATAGGAAACCTAAGGGGAATACAAAGACACTGAATTTCAAAAGAGCCAACTTCCCTAAATTACGAACCTTGCTAGAAGATATTGGGATAAGGAACAAAGAACACGGAGAGATGGGGTTGCTTTTAAGAGCATATTAAATAAGGGCATTATCCAGTGCATCCCATTGGGAAATAAATTAAAAAGGGCAAACAAAAGTCCTGAGTGGTTTAACTCCAATGCATATAAAAGCAAAGGAGAGAAGACCTTCAAAAAATACAAGGCTGAGGGATCATCATCAGCATTCAAACTTTACAAAGAATGCAACAAGAAATGTAAGGGTGCAAATTTAGGGTGGCTAAGATAGAAAACACGAAAGACACATAGCGGAGGAGAGCAAAAAAAATCCCAAGAAATTCTTTAAGTATGTATACTGTTAAAGAGGGAGGACCTTTACTGTTAAAAAAAAAGAGGGAGGACAGGCGATATTGGCCCCATAAAGAATGAGGAAGGGAATCTGGTTACAAAGGATGATGAGATGGCAAAGGTATTGAATTTATTCTCCTCAGTCTTCACAAGGGAATCAGGGGGGGCTTTGGTAACCAAAACTGCAGTGTTTATCCTCATGACACGTCACAGGAAGCACCCTCATGGCTAACAGAGGACAGAATTAGAAATAGACTTGATAAACTTAACATTAATAAGTCACTGGGACCAGATGGCTTGCACCCGAGGTCAAGTAATTGCCAGACCATTGTTCCTCATTTTTACTGACAGTCTACTGACTGGAATGGTACCAGCTGATTGGAGAAAAGCCAATGTAACACCAATATCTAAAAAAGGGCCAAAATATATCCCTGGGAATTACAGACCAGTTAGCCTAATATCAATGGTATGCAAGCTCTTAGAGGGGATAAGGGACTATATACAAGATTTTAGTAATGAAAACAGTATTATTAGCAGTAATCAACATTGATTTGTGAAGAATTGTTCTTGCCAAACCAATCTATTAACCTTCTATGAGGAGGTGAGTTGCCATCTAGATAAAGGGAGGCCCGTAGACGTGTATCTGGATTTGGCAAAAGCATTTGCTACGCTTCCCCATAAACGTTTACTGTACAAACTAAGGTCCGTTGGCATGGACCATAGGGTGTGTACATGGATTAAAAACTGGCTACAAGGGGGCGTGTCCGGACGTGGTGGGGAGCAGACGTGATCCAGAGGAGCTCCGCCGGTCCTTACTGAATCAGCAGGAATCCTGCCTCAGAAATCCGAGATTTCACTAGCAACTGACTTTTTAGTGCTGTCAGCCACCACCAGCAACAGAGCCGAGGGTTATTGAGGAGGCCGGTCGACTGATAGGCCCTCGACCGGCTTCACGTCCCGGAGGCAATCCGCCATCTTGCGGCCTACGCGGCCCTCGCGATCCCCGGCCTCGGGTGCCGTGATCGGCCGGAGGTGGGCCACAACAAACCAGCCATCCGTCTGGGAGACGGGGGCGACCCGGAGGAGACGAGCGGGGACATCCACGCCACCCCGGAGGCCCTCGGCTGGCTCCATACTCTGGAGGGGATCCGGTCAGCGGTGAGTGGCGAAGGGGACCGGGGGAGACCAGAGGGGACCTGAAACAACCTGCAGAGACTAGGCTGGCTGCACATACAGGCCGCCTGCCGCCATCTTGGGGTCTTCAATGATAAAAACACCAATCCCTGCACTCAGGTGCAGTAGTCAGCAGAAGGGGAGCTGTAACCCGGCCTGGGACTAGTGAAGTGTTTCAGAAGGGACTGCAACCACAGACAATAAGAGAAGCCACAGCAGAGGTCTATATCCTATCTACGGCCTAAAGGACAATCTGCACCGCATACAATCAGATACCAGACTTTTGGGGGTTGCATAGCTGTGGACTTAACTAAACCATGGAAACGTAAGGACGCACAGCCAGGAGCTCTGCACTAGGACGGACCGAGAATCTCCCGTAGAACCGCTCAGACGAGCCAGCTTCCCATGCCAGGGGGTCGTAAACACCCGTCGACCAGTGAGGAACGGAGGGGACCCAAGATTTCCCACTATTTCCTGCGGCAGCACCAGCTTTCATCACCAGCCGCACGAGGCAAGATGGCGCCGCCACGAGTCCCGCCAGGAGGTACCGCCGCGCCAGCAAGTAAGAGGGGGGGACAGGTAGTGGATTGGCATTGTCATGCGGAGGCAAAGCAGTGGGTGGCAATGGAGTTCGAGGACTCCGAAGGCACGGCCAAAAGCTGGCCCTGGACCACCACTCCCATACCGAAGGCCATCGCTGCCCACCCTACTCTAGGAAGCACGATGCCTTCAGGCATTCCTTGATATCCCCAATACCCTCACCTATGGTGCCAATTCCGGGCAACCCTGATTTTCCACCCAGTTGCGAGGGTCCTGTATTCCCTCACTTAACGAAGGAGGGCAGTTGGCCACACCTCCACGATTTTCTAGACACGACTGGCCAGCTCACGGCGGACGCCGGGTTGGCAGGTTCTGACCCTCCATTAGACTTTTTGAGCAGCCTCCAACTTCGCAATTTCCTACGCCGTTGTGCACGGACTCCGGGTATATCGCACCAGCTTACAGAGCTGGAACAAATCTGTTATCGTAAAGAACCGACCCGCCATTGTCTATCAATGATATACTCCTCACTGATATCACCAGCAGAAGGATTCGTACCCCCCTTTCTCTCTAAGTGGGAAGAAGAACTAGGCGTACAATTCACTGAACCACAGAGAGAAAAGATTCTACATTTTGCCCAGAAATCATCCCTGGCCACCAGGGTTCAAGAAACATGCTATAAGATTGTGACTAGATGGTACAGAGTACCTTCTACTCTGCACCGTTTTTTCCCACAGGTTTCTAGCTCATGTTGGCGATGTGGGGAGGGAGAGGGAACGATGCTCCACGTTTTCTGGGATTGTCCCAAAATCAAACCCTACTGGTTGGAGGTGGCACGCACAGTTGAACACCTTACTGGTGTTGCTTTGGAGGGAGACCCTGGGGCCTGCCTGCTGCATCTCTCTAAACGTCCGATCAAGAAATATAAAGCCTCTCTAACCATTCAATTATTGAACGCAGCCAAGGCATGTATACCCTTATGTTGGAGATCGGAGTCCCCACCTACAAAAACGCAGTGGTATGCTAAAGTGAACGAACTTCGCAATATGGAGCATCTAACTGCCACGCTGTACGACAGGGAGGAGGCCTTTCGGGAGACTTGGAGACCTTGGCAACACTTTACTTACTCTGAATCGTACCTCCAGGAGATGGCTCGGGCTGAATGATTCCGGGGCCTGGGCTGCCTGCCTGGCCAGGGGACGCCACCGCCGCTGTATTCTCTTCCTCTTCTTTCTTTTCCCCTCTTTCCTCCTTTTCTGCCCCCCCCCCCCCAATCCCCTCCAGTTGTGGGGAAAGTTTAGCCAGATAATGAGAATATCTTGATACACATTGCCTATCTATGCTCCCACGACTGGACCCAGCTGGTCGCACGGGGGTAATCCCTTCCGGCCAGCCGGGGAATTTCTTTTTATAAATTTTTTTTTTATTTTAATTTTATTATCACTAGTCAGTCTTGGTTGCTATGCAGACTCAAACGGGTTATTAAGATGATACTTGAGAAGTTTTTTTTGCTTATCTCAGGCTGGGTTTTCGGACTGCCCTACCATAAGGTTGTAACCCTACATACGCTACACTGAACATATAATTAAGGGGCCTGTTTGTTTGCCACTTCTGATTCGATCTATAACCCTCTATGTGACATGCCCATGACTCAACCATCTCTGTATTTGCTGTCATTTGTTACATTTATACCCTGTTAATTAACATGTGATGTCTTTGAAAGAAAAAAAGAATTACAAAAAAAAAAAACTGGCTACAAGGGTGAGTTCAGAGGGTAGGGAAAAAAAGGGGAGTACTCGGAATGGTCAGAGGTGGAAAGTGGGGCCCCTCAGGTTTCTGTCCTGGGACCAATCCTATTTAATTTGTTCATAAACGACCTGGAGGATGGGGTAAAACAGTTCAATCTCTGTATTTGCGGATGATACTAAGCTAAGCAGAGCAATAACTAACACTGCAGGATGTGGAAACCTTGCAAGTAGAACAAATTAATAAGGTGGGCAACTACATGGCAAATGAGGTTTAATGTGGAAAAATGTAAAATACTGCATTTGTGTGGCAAAAATATGAATGCAATCTACTCGCAGGGGGGGGGGGACCTCTGGGGGAGTCAAGGATGGAAAAGGACCTGGGGGTCCTAGTAGATGGGCTCAGCAATTAAATGCAATGCCAAGCTGCTGCTGCAAACAAAGAAAACAGAATATTGGCATGCATTTAAAAGGGGATTGACTCAAGAGCTAATTCTCCCACTCTACACACCTCTGGTCCAGGCCGGCCGCACCTGGAGTATGCTGTCCAGTTCTGGGCACCAGTCCTCAAGAAGGATGAGCTGGAAATGGAGCGGGTACAGAGAAGGGCAACAAAACTAATAAAGGGACTTGGAGGACAGTAGTTATGAAGAAAGGTTATGAGCACTGAACTTATTCTCTCTGGAGAAGAGATGCTTGAGAGGGGATATGATTTCAATTTACAAATACTGTACTGGTGACCCCACAATAGGGATAAAACTTTTCCGTGAAAGGGTGTTTAATAAAAAAAAAAAGAACAAAATATTACAGCGCACACATGCAAAAGAGGCATTTACCTCCTGTAAGGCTATTTAAAACACCTAGACATTTTCAAAAAATATGAGGATTTGATCACACCATATTGCTATATGGTGCTTAAGCCCACTTACTGCGGCAAAGTACCCCATGGTTAGTGGGTCCTACGCTATCCATAGGGTGTTTAATAGGACACGTAGCCGCTCATTAAAATTAGAAGAAAAGAGGTTTAACCATAAACTGCGCAGAGGGTTCTTTACTGTAAGAGCGGCTAGGATGTGGAATTCCCTTCCACAGGTGATGGTTTCAGCGGGGAGCATCAATGGTTTTAAAAAACTATTAAATAAGCACCTGAACGACCACAACATACAGGGATATACAATGTAATACTGACATATAATCACACACATAGGTTGGACTTGATTGACTTGTGTCTTTTTTCAACCTCACCTACTATGTAACTATGTAAAAATGGATGTTGTCAGTGTTTTTTTTTATTTATTTTTTACAATTTAACTTTTAAATATTTATTACAATTCTTTCTTTATTTTTGTCAGCCCTTGGGGGGGGGGGGGGGGGGCTTTGGTGAGATATCAGGGGTCGGTTTAGACCCCTGACATCTCCCCTTTGAGACAGGGAAAGGGACTGAGGACACAGATTCCCCAGAGACAGAGGCTTCTGTTCACTCCTAAACTGAAGCAAAGTAAACACAGTTTACGATGCTCAGTTATGAATGACCGAGTCAGTGGTTACTGACTCTGTTCATTCAGAAAAGGAAGGAGCCGTTAGATCTGGAGCTGATCTGAGACAGGGAGGACCCGGGGAGCCAGAGGAGGACACGGGGAGAGTTGGGATGATTGGTGCAGGCAGTTACAAGCACCAATCTCCCTATATACCTTTCAATAAAGCAGCTGAAAGCCACGGGAGGGCGAGGAGGAGAAGCGGCTGTCAGCTGCTTTATTGAAAACTATACAGGGAAATTGGTGCTTGTAACTGCCCCCACCGCTGCACCAATCACCTGTGAGGCTGCCCAGGTATCTGATAAAGCATCGGAGCATTTACAAGTACTTGTGCAAATACTCGGTATCAGCACTGATACTAGTATTGGTGCAGCCCTACTGTAAATGATTGGAGCTTTAAGGCTGTCAGCAGATCAGACTCTACTCCCGCTGTTTCTCCCTGCTCTGCACATGCTCAGTTGCTTTCCCTTTTTAAGCACTGTCAGGTTTGTAAACTCCCATGTATAATGTTTACCTATAGGTAAGCCTATAATGAGGCTTACCTATAGGTACAGTAAATATCTCCTAAATGTGCACCGTTTAGGAGATGGTTACGCAGCTGGTGATGTCACTGTCGCCTGCGCTCTGAGGGAACGGCATACCCGTATATAGCCGTAACTGTACATCAGCCCTTTAAGGCGCTGTAGGAGGCGTGTGCCCGGCGGGCGCGATGACCGCTGGGCACCTGCGGTTGCTCGAGAACCGGGATCTGTGTGTGTAAACGCACAAATCCTGGTTCTCTCGGGGAGAGGACAGAGATCGTGTGTTCATACTAAGTATGAACACTGATCTCTCTCCTCCCCTAGTCGGTCCCATCACTGCTACAGTTAGAACACACCTAGGAAACACAGTTAACCCCTTGATTGCCCCCTAGTGTTAACCCCTTCCCTGCCAGTGACATTTATACAGTAATCGGTGCATTTTTATAGCACTGATCGCTGTGTAATTGTCAATAATATAATTAATATTAACAATATAATTGTCAATGGTCTCAAATGTGTATAATTTGTCCACCGCAATATTACAGCCCCAATAAAAATTGCAGATCACAGACATTACTAGTAAAAAAAAAAAAAATGCCATAAATCTATCCCCTATTTTATAGACGCTAAAACTTTTGCACAAACCAATCAATATACGCGTATTGCAATATTTTTGGTTAAATACAGTGGGGCAAAAAAGTATTTAGTCAGCCACCAATTGTGCAAGTTCTCCCACTTAAAAAGATGAGAGAGGCCTGTAATTGTCATCATAGGTATACCTCAACTATGAGAGACAAAATGTGGAAACAAATCCAGACAATCACATTGTCTGATTTTTGAAAGAGTTTATTTGCAAATTATGGTGTAAAATAAGTATTTTGTCAATATCAAAAGTTCACCTCAATACTTTGTTATATATCCTTTGTTGGCAATGACAGAGGTCAAACGTTTTCTGTAAGTCTTCACAAGGTTGTCACACACTGTTGCTGTGTTGCTGGTATGTTGGCCCATTCCTCCATGCAGATCTCCTCTAGAGCAGTGATGTTTTGGGGCTGTCGCTGGGCAACACGGACTTTCAACTCCCTCCAAAGGTTTTCTATGGGGTTGAGATCTGGAGACTGGCTAGGCCACTCCAGGACCTTGAAATGCTTCTTACGAAGCCACTCCCTTGCCCGGGTGGTATTTTTGGGATCATTGTCATGCTGAAAGACCCAGCCACGTTTCATCTTCAATGCCCTTGCTGATGGGAGATGGTTTGCACTCAAAATCTCACGCTACATGGCCCCATTTATTCTTTCATTTACACAGATCAATCGTCCTGTTCTCTTTGCAGAGAAACAGCCCCAAAGCATGATGTTGACACCCCCATGCTTCACAGTAGGTATGGTGTTCTTTGGTTGCAACTCTGCATTCTCTCTCCTCCAAACACGAGTTGTGTTTCTACCAAACAGTTCTACTTTGATTTTATCTGTCCATATGACATTCTCCCAATCCTCTTCTGGATCATCCAAATGCTCTTTAGCAAACCTCAGACGGGCCCGGACATGTACTGGCTTAAGCAGGGGGACACGTCTGGCACTGCAGGATCTGAGTCCCTGGCGGTGTAGTGTGTTACTGATTGTAGCCTTTGTTACGTTGGTCCAAGCTCTCTGCAGGTCATTCACTAGGTCCCCCCGTGTGGTTCTGGGATTTTTGCTCACCATTCTTGTGATCATTTTGACCCCACAGGGTGAGATCTTGCGTGGAGCCACAGATTGAGGGAGATTATCAGTGGTCTTGTATGTCTTCGATTTTCTAATTATTGCTCCCACAGTTAATTTTTTTCACACCAAGCTGCTTGCCTATTGCAGATTCAGTCTTCCCAGCTTGGTGCAGGTCTACAATTTTGTTTCTGGTGTCCTTCGACAGCTCTTTGGTCTTCACCATAATGGAGTTTGGAGTGTGACTGTTTTGAGGTTGTAGACAGGTGTCTTTTATACTGATAACAAGTTCAAACAGGTGCCATTAATACAGGTAATGAGTAGAGGACAGAGGAGCCTCGTAGCCTCCCTGGCGGTTTTCCCGAGTGTGGCTCGGGGTTAAAATTCAGTACCATTAGCGGTAACCCCGAGCCACACTCGGGATCGCATTGCAGGATCCTGGGGCGGCGTTACTTACCTTGTCCCCGGGATCCTGCGATGTCACCCGCAGTGTCCGAGGGCTCCGTCCTCCTCCGAAGCCTCTCCGTGCCAGGCTCCGTTCCCTGCGAGCGGCGCGACACACGGGGGCGGAGCCTGGCGGCAAATTAAAAAAAAATAAAAATCATAACACATACAGTACTGTAATCTTACAGATTACAGTACTGTATGAAATGATTTCACATCCCTTTTGTCCCCAGTGCTCTGGCCCATGCCCTGCATGCAGTTTTACATGATATACACTGTTCTTTCTGCCTGGAAACTGGAGATTGTCCATAGCAACCAAAAAGTGTCCCTTTACGTCAAAAGTGGCTTTAGACCAGCTAGAAAACAGCGATAGTAAATTAGAACACTTGCAGAATTGAGCGATAGTGAATTGTGGGGAAATTTATTTTATTACTTTTTTATTATTTATTTTTATTTATTATATTATAATTTATGTTTTTGTGTTTCAAACTTTATCATACCCGGGATATCTACTAGAATCTGGTTTGGACAGATTTAAGTGTGTTATTGTTAAGATTTACAGACCTACAATATAAAACGCCAAATTTCCATGCAAAATAATGGTACCGCTTTCAGCACCTAAAATCCGAAATAATCATACCGCCAGGGAGGTTAAAGAAGAAGATACAGGTCTGTGAGAGCCAGCAATCTTGCTTAATTGTAGGTGATCAAATACTTATTTTCCACCATAATTTGCAAATAAATTCTTTCAAAAATGTGATTGTCTGGATTTGTTTCCACATTTTGCCTCTCATAGTTGAGGTATACCTATGATGACAATTACAGGCCTCTCATATTTTTAAGTGTGAGAACTTGCACAATTGGTGGCTGACTAAATACTTTTTTGCCCCACTGTACACATCGGCCTAAAATGAGGAAATGTTTTTTTTTATTTTTAAATTGGAATATTTATAATGGCAAAAAGTAAGATATTGTGTTCCTTTTTTTTCTTTCAAATTTGTCGCTCTTTTGTTTATAGCGCAAAAAAATAAAAAACCGCAGAGGTGATCAAATACTCTCAAAAGAAAGCTCTATTTGTGGAAAAAAAGGACATCAATTTTGTTTGGGTACAGCATCACACGACCGCACAATTGTCAGTTAAAGCGGCGCAGTGCCGTATCGCAAAAAATGGCCTGGTCATTGAGCAGCCAAATCATCTGGGGCTGAAGTGGTTAAACAGTATAGGCACTTAATTTTTAATGTTTTACATAGCTATACCTGCAAAAGAGGCCAAACTGAAGTGATCTAGCAGGACTTCATTTTCTGACTAGTTCCACTTTAGGTTGAAGTAACCACTGTGCTGGTCCCCTGTTAGGTTTGTGAATGCAGCAAAGAAGTCACTTCAGTACAAACACCGTTTATTATTATTACAGGTATTTATATAGCGCTTTTATTTATTATACATTAGTCACCGCCCTCAAGCAACTTACAATCTAAGGTCCTTACCCATACACATACTAAGGTCATTGTAGACATGAGCCAGTTAACCTACCTGCATGTCTTTGGAGTGTGAGAAGAAACCAGAGTACCTGAATGAAACCCATGCAAGCACAGGGAGAACATGCAAACTTCATGCAGGTAGTGCCCTTAGTGCTAAAAGGGAGCAGTGCTAACAACTGAGCCACCAAGTATGAACTGCTCCAATCCCTGGCAGAGATTTAAATGCATTTAAATTAGTGTAGTAATGGGGAATTTTATAGCTGCGAATGAGCACTAGCATTAGCTGTTTCAGCCTAAAATGGTCACGTTTGAGTAACTATTTTTTTTCCCTATGACTATTATTTAAGTTTTTGTGCTCTTTACAGTGGCAGTGACATCACGACCAAATTGCTACTGGGGACGAAACTGCAGAACTCAGGTGAAAGCCCACCATGCCATGTAAGTATTTCCTTATGCTGAATCTGGTTATTTGTTGTGTTGGTACTGAGGTGTGGTTATAGGGACAAAGAAAGTAGTTTTCTAAAACGGGAGCAGACTGAATCTAGAGCAACTGTGCATAGTAACCAATTCAATTCTAGCTCAGCTTTTTTAAGTAAAGTGGAACTAAAGGCTTAAAGTAGTTATCTTGGCCTCCTGTGTGCATCAGCCCCTCCTAATACTTACCTGAGCGCCATCTTGATCCAGGGATGTTGCACGAAAGACTCGGCTGTCCCACTCTCCCTCCTGATTGGCTGAGACACACAGTGGGCGCCATTGGCTCCTGCTGCTGTCACTCAAAGTCAGTGAGCTAAGGAGGGGTGGGGCTGAGGCAGGGCTCAGTGTTTGAATGGAGAAAGAGCAGCGGCTCGGGTGCCCCCATAGCAAGGTGCTTGCTGTGGGGGCACTCGGCAAGAGGGAGGGGCCTGGAGCACCGGTGAGGGACCCGAGAAGAGAAGGATCTGGTCCACACAGACAAAAGGCATTTGATAAAGAGGGCTATGTCCCTTGAAACGTGTTATGCTTATCCCGTCCTGACATCACCTTAGGATTCTACCAGCTGTCATTTTAGGGCAGGCCATACATGGGTCGAATTTCGAAAGAATTTTCTTTCAGGAATCTTATCCAAGAATTTTCGTTCGAATTTCACACCATTAGTGGGCTGCAGCAACAGCAGATTTTCATGTGGCCATCGAATTTGAGTTATCGGGCATGTTGGTAATTTTTTGAAAAACGATTTTCTAATTGATAATGGGAGAATCGTGCAAGAAATGTATTAAAAAATGCGATGTGCAAGAAAAGTCCTGTAAAGAAAAGATTCCCATGCACGAAAATTCTTTTCTGTAGCAACCGCAGGTAAAATTGAAGGCTTGGTTGGTTGAATTTTTAAATCAATGGTGGCACCATCGGCTCACAAAACGCACGAGATTTCTGATTTTCATAAGAAAATTCTTTCGAAATTCGACCATGTATGGTCAGCCTAACGGTGCAGCTGGAGACGCAGCCAGTCCACTCCACCTGCTGGAGCTTAGGAGCCCCTGCTGCTGCTGCATGCTTGGCAGCCATCCATTGTCTCTGTGTATCTTCAGCTGATCAGCTCTTGTGTCTCAACCTGCTGTGTTACTATCCACTGGTGGACTGGTGATCTCTGACATGTAAGTGTGCTGCTTTTAATAAAGGTGTTTTTGTGCTTTGTGTTAACCGCAGCGCCCTGTTTTTTGCGATTTCCTACTTTGAGGTTCTTTATGCAGGGTCTATTCTGCAATAAAAGACATTTACCTGCCTGTTTGCAATCGTCTGCAAAATGTACACTGAGCTGAACATGTGCGGCTCCATTTACATTTCTGACACACTGTCAGTGTGCCGGGATGACTGCACTCCCTAAATAAAATCAAAAAGGGAAAATGAGCAAATGTATTTTGTATTTAACTCTCAAAATCCTGTAAAATGCCAAGAATTGCAAAGTTGGAAGAAAAACATCTGTGCAATGTTGTAGTGTTCTTTCAGTCTCTATTTTTAGCCCACAGAATACCTATATGTAGTTTGATTAAATCAACCTCCTGTAATTCTCTGCACAGCAGAATTTAGACTTGAAGGGGAAGGTACAGCACCGTACACAGAGAGCTGGCTGAAGAGGCCAACCCTGTGCGCTCCTCCCCCTCTTATTAGTGTGTTGCAGTTTCTTCACTATCCAGTCACAGGTAGAAGTCATCATTGTCCAAGCTATATTGCTTTAACTGTAGAAAAATGTGGTCAGAACCTGCCTGTGCTGTCTGACAAGAATGTCTTCATTGGAAAACTGGCGGAACAGAATTACATTTTCTTTCTGGACAGTTCACATTCATTTTTAATTATTTCATTTTATAACTTTAGTGGTTTGCTTACACTTCTTATTTAAGCACAAAGATTTCACCAGCAGAGTACCAAATTGACACGGGTAGCTTTTAGGTGGTTTAAAGTGTTACTAAACCCAGGACCCTGCATTCACTATATCTGGTCTCCCACAGTACACAGAACATGAAAATGCAAATATTTTAGTAAAAATAAACTGATAAATACCCTTTCTCTTTAGCAGTATAGAGCAGTTGTGTGACTTCAATCAGTGTCTGGTTAGAGCTTGTAGGAGGGGTTTTCATTCTCCCCTGATTGTCCTATGAGGCTGCAGGACCCCTGACCCTCTGTATGGATAGTGTTGATTGGCCCTGTGTTGATCACATGCACCCACACTCTATCAATACTCTCCAAACTGCATGTACAGAGTGCCTCCAAAGGCTCTGTTCTATCAGCAGATAGCTTGGGGAAAGTGGAAGAAGGGGAGGATCAGAGAAGACAATATCAATACACAATGCAGAGGATTAACCCCTTAGGTTCCACAGTGAATATAACCAGCATGCTTTACTGCATATACAGGCTGATTTTACTGTTGTGGGTTTAGTAACACTTTAAGTTTGCAGCATTTATCCAAAATTGAAATGTCAAAGGTTGTATTGATTTTACCATATCCAAAGAAGGCAAGTTTTGAATGATGTTTTCTATCTGCATCTGACACTACTCACCCAATATGCGCTCACAGATAAAAGATGGCCTGCGATTAGCTGTAGAATTTCAAGTGGAACTTTAATGGGGGGAAAAAAATGCTGATGCAGGATTTTTAATGCAAAAGAGACATGACGTTGCTCTTCTGTGTTAAAGTTGCATATTGTCTGTCCATACTGTACACTTAATCTTGGCCCGGCCACTTAAAACGCTCTGGGACATCCCATTGCTGAGAGAAGATGAGTATAGCCCTGCTTTAAGTTTAGGGCAAAGAAGTTGTTTGTAAAATTTTAGTTTTTTACTAACTAAATATAAAAAAGCTATGAAACCACATAAATTTACACTTTTTTTATGTATGTATTTAAAAAAAAAAATGTATTTTTTTTTTTTTTTTTTAGGAAATTCAACCACATTTGTGAACAAACAAGGTTCAAGAACTGAAGAACTGACTTGCTGATAAATTTGATATCGGGGAGAATAAAGTCTCCTTGGCCTTGTACACCCCTTCTCAGAGCAATGGGAGCCTCACCTGGCCAGCAGTTTGTGACCTCAAGGTGTAATTTGCAGCTCTAATACATGCTGGGCTGCTTACACTTTTATTGTTTCCTGATAAATGCCTGTATCAAAAGAGTGGAGTCACCTTAATAAATGCTGAGTTGTGATGGTTTGGAGGCAGTGAAACTGCTATCTTTATGCAATGCAAGATGCCTTTCTTCCAGTTAAATGCATATACATAATGGTTTAACAGCTTTTTGTTGTGCATTGCTATTGTTGGTAAACAATATACTGTTGTACATGATGCTTTTGGCTTTTTGTTTGTTTACTTATTTATAATACTTTTTTGCTTCATTTTCACTACTGTCTGCTTTTGTTTTCTTTTAAAGTAATAGACAACTTTTTACATACTAGTTACACATGATAATGATTAAATCAGTCCACTTCTCTTTTTTTACGATTAAGGGCTAGAGTAAGAAGAAACATCCTGCCTGTACTGAGGTTCCTGTGTATGTGACCTGCATAGCTAAATATTGTTGTTGCTTGTGGAATGTCTGCTACACTCCGAAGGTCCACTTTATGGATAGCTGTGTGTGTGGTGTGATCTGCTTATACATATTTTTCCTCTGATACCTTCCTTTTGAGATCACTGTTGCAATTCCTAGTTTCAGAAATGCTTATAATGCATAGATCCATTTCTATTACAGTTGTGAACAAACGTGCTAAGTAAGTGTAAAGCTAGAGTTAAACGGATGATTTTAATCTCTTGCTCTAGAAAGGTTTAACCACTTGTTGGCAGTCATCTCATTTGCGGCTCACTGAATTCCATGTGCTGCTAATGAGATGACTGTCAACAAGTGGTGATTTAATCTCTTAGTAGCAAGAGATTAAAATTGGTCATGTAGCCCTGGACTGCAATCAGCAACCAAATGAATCCACACCCTGTGCAGGCTTCAGGAACTTTTTTTATTTAAAATTTTGTGGAGTTGCATATTTTTATTTTATAGTTCCAAGTAGACCCAATACTCTGTGCATGAAATGCAGGTAAATTCATTTTTTGACATGTTTCTTACAGGACAGGCTTCAACAATGACAGCATAAACGGGCATGAACACACTGTTGCAAGAGTAAATTTAACAGGGATAACCCTTAAATGGCTAATTGCTAGATTTCACTAAGGCCCCTTTCACACGGGCGCCTCTGTGAAGCAGAATTGGCTTGCTCAGTGAGGAATTTCTCCTGACAGGTCTGTGTCTGCTCCGCTATGCAGAGTGGACGCGGACACAATCCCACTCTCCTCTATGGGGTAATCAGCTGAAAACGTTTCTATCCGATCTGTTCTGTTAGACAGATGGGGGAATAGGACCACCACCTATCTGTTTTTGGTGGATTGGATGGCGACAGATGTCGGCGGACTTGTGTCCACTGACATCCGCCGCTCCATAGAAGAGACTAGCGGGTCCGCCTGAAAAACTGACAGGCAGATGGGATTGGGTCGCTTGTGTGAAAGGCGCCTAAGGCACAGCCTCTAAAATGACTAAAGAATTGGATTAGTGTGATGAGTAATTCCTATATCTGGACAGATTTGGATAAAGCTAAAGTATTCCTATCTTCCATATAGGGATTCATAATGATATAGACAGCTATCTGGTAGAGGTGATAATGTCTGAGTTATTGCTCTGCATAGTTCTATAATGGCCAAGCAAACTGAGGGTGCTTTAACTTCTTGCCGACCAGCCGCCGCAGTTATACTGTGGCAGAATGGCTTGGCTGCACAAATTGCTGTACCGATACGGCAGTCTCTTTTTAAAGCCTGTAGCAGGTGCGCGTGTGGCCGGCGGCCACAATGTCCACCAGCTGTCCGCGATCACTCCACAGAGAGCCAGAACGGGGATCGGTCAGTGTAAACAAACGGGTCCCTGTTCTGACACGGAAGTAGAGAGAGATCTGCTGTTCCTAGTGATCAGGAACAGCGATCTCTCTGATCTCCCAGTGAGTCCACTCCCCACAGTTAGATACACTCCCTAGGGAACATTTAACCCCTTGATCACCCCTAGAGTTAACCTCTTCCCTGCCAGTGACATTTATACAGTAATCAGTGGCTATTTTTAGCACTGATTGTTGTATGTCAAAATTTTCCAATGTGTCCGCTGCAATGTCGCAGTCCTGCTAAAAATCGCTGATCACCACCATTACTAGTAAAAAAAATATTGTAATAAAAATGCTATAAATCTATCTCCTATTTTGTAGACGCTATAACTTTTACGTAACCCAATCAATATACACTTATTGCGTTTTTTTTTTTTTTCTTTTCTTACCAGAAATGTGTAGAAGAATACACATTACCCTAAACTGATGATTTTTTTTTTTTTTTTTTTCATATTTATTATAGCAAAAAGTAAATTTTTTTTTTTTTTCAAAATTGCTGGTCTTTTTTTTTTGTTTATATCGCAAAAAATAAAAACCGCAGAGGTGATCAAATACCACCAAAAGAAAGGTCTATTTGTGGGGAAAAAAAAGCACCTCAATTTGTTTGGTTACAGTGTCACGCTACGGCGCAGTTGTCAATTAAAGTGACGCAGTGCCCTATCGCAAAAATGGCCTGGTCATTAAGGGGGTTAAAACCTTCTGAAGCTGAAGTGGTTAAAGAACCAGTTGAACCCCAAGAATACAACCCCCCTTACTGCCCTTCTTGATGTTTCATATTCAAAAACACACTTTCCAAGAGTGGTTTCATGAATACCAGGGTGAAGTCAAAATCCTTTCATTCCATCATCCCCAATCAGCAGAAATAAACACCATTTAACCTTTACTTGAGGCTCTGGAATGCAGAGTACAAATCAGATTTTCTTTTATCCTGCTACAATACAAGACTCGTGTGACAGCAGTCCAAGACTGAAGATTTCCTCAAGGCAAAGCGTGGTTATATTTCTTATTGCTTGCTTCAAATATATTGTTAGGGTGTTAGTCTATACCAGCCTTTTTCAACCAGGGTGCCTTTTGGGTTCTTCAGGGGTGCCTTGACAAATCCCCTAAAATTATCAACATGCTGGTGGGTCAGGCCTGCCTTTTTTTTTTTGATACACAAAACCACAGGTTTTATTGTGGAACATTACAACCTTGAGCACCCTGTGTGGCCAGCTTCCTAACAATCAGTGCCATTAAAGGTTGATAAGGAGTACATCAGGGACCTAAGGGCATCCTTGCTTGCCATCACAGAAGTATTGGCACCAAAGAGTTCAACAATATATTGCTTTGTCACCTCAAATGTTAGGTGTCCTATGCGTGTAGAGGCTGCTACATTATGTAAACCTATTCGTTTTGAGTTTGTTTTCGTTTTATATTTTGGAATGGGTGCCTTGAGATTGTGTGCATAATTTTAAAGAGTTTTTCAGACACAAAAGGAAGGCAGCGCTGATCCTCAACTATGTGATAATAGTATATTCACATTTGTATTTACCGTATATAACAGATTGTGTGAATTTAGTGATAAAAAAAATAACATATTTTTGGATAAATGGATAAGTCCTGCTAAGGTATAAATAATATGTATCAACAAAGTGCTCAATGTACCATAATCCTATAGTACGTGAACATGAGAATGACAAAGTCCATCTTAGTGATCCAAAAAAGTGTGTGTGTATAAAATATATATTATTTTTCTTTTTTTTGGATCACTAATAGGATGTTCTTTTGTCATTCTCATGTTCACATTATTTCGTGTACTATAGATTACGGCACATTGAGCATATTTTTGAGCACGTTGCACTTTGTTGATACATATATTTTATACCTTAGCGGGACTTTAGGAATTTATCTAAAAATGTTTTTTGTTTTTTTTATCACAAATTTCTCAGTCAGTATATTAACGATCACATAGTTGAGTATCAGCGCTGCCCTCCTTTTGTCTCTGAAAAATTTATTTTTGGTCCTGCCAAAATTTAGGGCAGCTGCGATCCTGTATTGTTTTATTATTCCATGATCGATCTTTGGCGCTGTGTTGCCATCCTTTTTTCTAATTTAATTGGTGCTTTGACTGAGAAAGAGGTTGAGAAACCCTAGTCTAAAATAAACCATGGTTTTTCAACTTTTTTTCCAGTCACAGCATCCTTTTAAAAGTATTTTTAGTCTTGAGGCACCTCAGTCTCAAAGAAAGCAGTTCTGGTCATAGAGAGTGTAAAGCCTCAGACACATGATCGGATTTTCCGATGGGAATTGTGTGATGACAGGCTGTTGGTGGAAAATCCAACCGTTTGTGTGCTCCATTGGACAATTTTCGGATTTTCTCTGGACAAATGTTGGATGGCAGGCTTTAAAATTTTCCGCAGGCAATTGTCTGTTGTCGGATTTTCCGATCGTGTTTACACAAGTCTGTCGGACAAAAGTCCAAAGTACAAACACGCATGCGCGGAAGCAAGGACGAGCTGGAAGCAGTCGGTCTTGTAAACTAGCGCTCGTAATGGAGAATTTAACATTTGTGACGTGGCAAATTATGAAATATCGGCACACGTTCTCTTCTTTAATGGGATAATAATGAAGCTGCTTTGCTGGTGATATTGATGGAGTTATGGCAAACAAATTTTCAAAGGCATTTTTTTTTCTAGTGATATCAAGAATAATATTATTATGATTGTAATTTTTTTTGGTGCAAGTTACCACAACACCATTATCCCATAGTTGCATCTTTGATCTTAAAAACAATGTTGGTGTCCCTGGTTAATTTTTACATTGTATTTTTTAAAATGTAACTGCCTACTCCCAAACTGTCATTTTGAAGTAAAACACATAGCCAAGTGTTATTCTACACAATTTTTTTTATTGTGCTTTAAAAAAAAGAAAATTAGACAATAAAACTTAACCAAAAAGTGCTTTCTATGCATTCAAAAATATACCAAATCAAATCATTATTCAACCAAAAAATAAATAAATAAAAGCCTCATGCATATGTCCTGCAACAATGCCAAGATTGGTGAAAGCAGGGGTCTGTCAGCCAGAGATAATTCAGAAAATCATCTGGATTATTCTCCTGGAGCTCCTGCAGCAAAGGTATATGACATAATTGGTCACGATAAAGCAACCAGTTTTTGGTCCAAGAAATCCTCCTCCTGTTCCTGGACTGTCAAAGCAATAACTCCAAGGTCAATAATAAATAACACGTTATCTCCTCCTATTCCGCAACATGGCTGGTTGACAAACGGCCACTCAGAAATAACTGAACAGGGCGAATCAACACTCGCCAAACTTCTACTAACACGAAATTAGCAGAAGGAGCCCAAAGGGTGGCGCTAAAGAGCTGAAAAACCATGTAGTACGTCACTACGTTCGTGTTTGTTGGCCGATAATTCCTTGCCATTTGTATGCAAGACAAGTTTCTGGCCAGCGCCCTTCGGACAAAAGTCAGAGGTTTTGTCTGTGGAAAATCCGATCATGTGTACGAGGCTTAAGAGTCAGGCCTAAAGTATAGTGTTAGGACTCGTTCACCCGGGTGCATTTAGCCATACTCCCATGCTCAATCGGGAATGCACAGGTGTTCCGTGGATCCCTCAGCAGGCAGTCTCATGCCAGTTGGGAAGCAGCGGTTGCGTGAACGCAGCCGCTGCAACAAACTTGACATCTGTGTGGGTACCGTTTCACTGAAGACATACTGTCTACGGGCAAATATGCTCCTCCCACTGTGTATGCTTAACAGTAATGTAAAGACACACACACACACTCACTCTACGCTTATGCGTATACTCAAACTCTCTCTTTGCTTATGCATACACTCATATAGATTGAGCCTTTCCCGCTCCCTGGCTGACATGTTCAGTGCCCATGCTGCAATGTAAAATGCTTGTTACAGAGTCCTGCCTGGTAGAGGGGCATAACTGCAGCTTTAACCGCTTCAGTCCCGGAAGATTTTACCCCCTTCCTGACCAGAGCACTTTTTGCGATTCGGCACTGCGTCGCATTAACTGACAATTGCGTGGTCGTGCGACGTTGCACCCAAACAAAATTGACGTCCTTTTTTTCCCCCACAAATAGAGCTTTCTTTGGTGGTATGTGATCACCTCTGCAGTTTTTATTTTTTGCACTATAAACAAAAAAAGAGCGACAATTTTGAAAAAAAAACATTGTATTCTTCTACATATTTTTGGTAAAAAAAAATCGCAATAAGTGTATATTGATTGGATTGCGCAAAAGTTATAGCATTTACAAAATAGGGGATAGTTTTATGACATTTTTATTATTTTATTAGTAATGGCGGCGATCTGCGATTTTTATCAGGACTGCGACATTACAGCGGACACATCGGACATTTTTTATACTGTTTTGGGACCATTGGCATTTATACAGCGATCAGTGCTATAAAAATGCATTGATTACTGTGTAAATGACACTGGCAGTGAAGGGGTTAACCACTAGGGGGTGATGAAGATGTTAAGTGTGTCCTAGGGAGTGATTTTACCTGGGGGATGGGCTACTAGTCACATGACAACGATCACTGCTCTCGATGACAGAGAGCAGCAATCTCTGTTATGACACAAGCCAGAATGGGGAAGTGCCTTGTTTAAATAGGCACTTCCCCGTTCTGAGGCCCCGTGACACGATCGCCGGGAGACCGGCAGACAGCGAGTCCGCCGGTCACACTGTACGCCCCTGCTATCCCCGGCTCTTAAAGGGGACATACTGGTGTGCCTATTTGCCCACCGCTGCCATTGTGCCAATGTATATCGGCATGCAGCAGCTGGCAACTGGTTAAAGTGTATGTCCATGCCTGAGTTATTTTTCTCAGTTATAGATAGTGGGAAAGAGTTTAGTGCTACTTGGGGCTCTGATAATTACCCTTTTTTTTTCTGTCTGGTTAAATATTGACAAAGGCCTTGGAGAATAAAATAGTGGTTCATGCATGATATTTGCACAGCTGTTTATCAAATGCAAGTTTTCAGGAAAAACACTAATGAATTTTAGTGCACATAAACAAAATATAATACCTAATTTTTTTGGTAAAATAGAAAAGATGATGTTAGGCTGAGTAAATAGATGCCTAACATGTCATTCTTTAAAATTGCGGAATGGCGGCAAACTACAGTACCTAAAATCTCCATAACCGTCCCTTTTAAAAGCCTTTACAGATCAACTCTCCCTCAGCCAGAGTTTGTGTAAACACAGCCCTTTCGGATCCATATGAATCTGCAATGGGACCTCCCAGGGCTACCCCCCCCCCCCCCCATCTATTTCCTGGTGTCCTTCTCTCTTGCCGCAGTTTGCCACATTCCATGCATTCAGTAACGTCAAAGTCAATACCCATATGTACACAGCTCTCAACATTACTCTCTCCTTGGACAAGGTTCAGCACTTATCAAGCTCCTTTCCATTCCTCAGGGCCATGAAGTCCATACGACATCTTGGCATCCATATCCCAGTCAACTTCTGGCACTTACAGTCCCTGACAAAAGTCTTGTCGCTTCTCTATTTTGTAGAAACTCCTGCTATTAACCTGACTTTTAATTAATCAATTGGTGTTAGCAATAGTTCATATGAAAAGCTAAAGCCCTCCCAAATGATGTTTAATGCACTGAAATAAATTAGTTTCACTGAAAAAAGATTTATCATTTAATCAAGACAGACACGTCAAATTTTGGCAAGACAAAAGTTTTGTCGCCTATACAGAAATTGAACAACTTTACTGAAAATCCAAAAATATGTCAGCAAATTAAGTAGTGGTGCTGTGAGATCCAAATTTAATATCTTGTATGACTTCCATGAGCTTGAAGGACAGCATCCATGCAGTTTGGCAAGGATTCATACAATTTATTGATGAAGTCATCAGGAATAGCAAAGAAAACAGTCTTGCATGCCTCCCAGAGTTCATCAATATTCTTTGGTTTCGTCTTCCATGCTTCATCTTTCATCCTACACCACATATGCTGATGCTCAATGATGTTCATGTCTGGTGACTGGGCTGGCCAATCTTGGAGCATCTTGATCTTCTTTGCCTTAAGGAAGTTTGATGTGGAGATGAAAGTATGCGATGGAGCACCATCCTGCTGCAAAATTTGGCCTTTTTTATGGTTGGGAATATAGGAGGAAGCTAAGATTTCTTGGTATTTTAGACTATTGATGTTGCCTTCCACCCTGCAGATCCCTCACACACCCCCATACTGGATGTAACCCCAGACCATGATTTTGCCTCCATCAAACTTCACTGTTTTCTGGGTTAATCTCAGCTCCATGCGGGTTCCAGTAGGTCTCCTGCAATATTTGCGGTGACTGTGGTGTAATTCAACAGAAGATTCATCTGAAAAATCCACCTTCTGCCACTTTTCCAGAGTCCATCCTTTTAGCAGGCTCTGGCCCTTGGCAAATGCCACACGGTTTTTCAATTGTCTTTTGTTTAGTGCTGGCTTATGGGCACTGATTCGACCATGGAGGCCATTTTGAGACAGAATCCGACAAACTGTTCTGGTTGACACAGGGACTTCAGGTGACCAGGTCTCGTGGAGCTCTGCTGCAGTGGAAAATGGGCCGGCCTTGGATTTTCGAGCCAACAAACGGTCCTCTCGAGCAGTTGTCTTGCGGGGTTAGCCTGACCTGGCCTTGTCCAAAATGTCTCCAGTCTCATCAAATCTTTTTTTTATCCTCTGAACTTGACGCTGAGACACATTGAAGGTGTCTGCCACATCAGCAGTGGATCTGGTCTTCAGCCTCTTGATAATAAACACTTTAGTCTCCGGGTGAATCTTGGGCATGTTTGCAGAGGTCTAGTTGCAGTTGAGAAGGTCTAGTGTACTGGTGGTCTTTTTATACACACCTGAGACCTAATTGATCCATTATTAGTCACAGGTGAAGCTCTTATAACAAGGCGACAACACTTATGTCTTGGCAAAAATTGACTCAATGGGCTTTACCAAGCTGTAATATTAGAATACTTTTTGTCAGTTTCGTTTTGCACTGAAACATTATTACAAAAGCTGTTGGGATTAAAATGACCCATTTCTTGTAACAAAATCTTGATTAGAAATATATTTCAGCAGCACTTCAGGTCAATTTGTACACAAGCGACAAGACTTTTGTCAGGGACTGTATATGCCTCTCTCTTTTACATACTTCCCTAGCTAGGCTAGACTAGACTCGGGCCCCTGTAGTATATCAGAGCATGATCAAGGGATTTGGATGTTTAATTCTCCTCCCTATCTCATCAGCCAAAAAAGGGTTACTACATTTTTTTCTTGCTTGCAGCCAGGAATGTAATTGCCAGGCATTGGAAATCAGTGGATGCTGCCACAGTCACAGAATGGATTGCTCAACTTACTTGCATACAATGTGTAGAGGAGCTGGTAGAAAAATATCATGACAAATTCTCCAAATGCATGCACACTTGGTGTATCCGGATATTCTTTATCGCACTCTACCTAGTTTCAAACTGTTTTCTCTTGATTGAGGATTCCCCATGTGCTAGGTTCAAGCAGTGCCTCTCCTACTTGCATGCCTGTTTTTTTTCCCTTTCATTACCGCCTCTTTTCTTCCTTTCTCCATTTTAATTCTGCAATAGCGTTACTCCCCAAACCATTTGATCTCCTTTCCATAATAATTCATCTACAGACTTTCAAACCTATATTCATATTGTCTTCCTGGGAAAGGCTTTCACTCCATCATTCACCCGTTAACTGTTGATTATCTTCCAAGACCCACACAGAGACTTCTGTGACACCTAACAAGTGACTTTGGACAAAACTCTTTTCACACTCACCATTCAGGGGTCTTGACCAAGGTTGAACATTAACTATTTTCTTGCGTATCCACAAACTCAGGTTGTTTTCCTTTGCAGGATTTCTTGTTATAATTGCCTCATGCTGATGTGAAGTGAATCCAGCTCTTGGATTCTTGTACTGGTGATGTTACTGGGTATTAGGTGTCTGTTTATGACGTGAAAAGAATTCACTACTTCATGCTCTGGCATTCACAGAGGAGATCGTTCTCTGTGTGCCAGTTTATGAAACTTTGTAGATTGCTTCTCCTTTGGAGGAGTGAAGCGATCTACAAGCACTTCAAACAGTGGAGAACGGCTCCTGATACTGGAATCTCGTGAGACTTTACGAGGTTACAGTACAAGAAATTCACAGAAATACCGAGATGTCAGTTTATTAAGCAGTGATAAATTATCACTGCTCAGTACACTGACAGACAGCATGGTTAATGCTAATAAAATAAAGAGTCCCCCTACATTATAAATATATATATACACACACACACACACACACACACACACACACACACACACACACACACACACACACACGTGTTTTTTTTATATATATATATATATATATATATATATATATATATATATATATATATATATATATATATACACACACACACACACACACACACACACGTTTTATATATATATATACACACAAATATGACAGGGGGACATGGTTACTGTCTTGGGGGGGTCTGAACGAGGTAGAAAAAAGTTAAAAAAATCTTCCTCCTTCCCCCTCAGATTCCCTCTTCACTCCCCGATTCTCCACCTCTGAATGTACCTCCCTTTCTTCTGTGATCAGGATACAGGGGTCCTGGGTTTCTCATTCGCACCAGAGAGCCTGGACTGGTGGCAGATGGCAGAAGAGCCAGTAGGATCGCTTCTACAGGAAATCCCATCATCAGCTACAGATTTTGATACTGGTATAACTGCTTGTTCCCGAGGACCTATGGGTGCATCCTAAGGACAGCATACGGTTAAAGTGATTCTAAAGGCTAACTTTTTTCCAATTAAAATAAAAAAATAAGCTAATAATATGTACCAGGTAACCTTTTAGGCCCCTTTTACAAGAGGCGGACTTCGCTTCCACGGAGTCCGCCTCGGTCCGCCGGCTCACCGGGAGATCTCTCCGTTGATCTCCGCTGAGCCGGCGGATGACAGGTCCCTCTCTGCTCACTGAGTGGGGAGGGGCTTGTCCAGCGCTGCTGCTGCCTATGGAGAGATCTGTCTGCTTTTAGCGAATCAGACCGGGTCGGATGTCAGCGGACATGTCTCCGCTGACATCCGTCGCTCCATAGGCTAACGTGGAGCGCCCGTTCAGGTCCGCCGTCAAAACTGACAGGCGGACCTGAATGGTCCGACCGTGTGAAAGGGGCCTTAGATGTCCTAATAGTGTATTTCTTAAAAGCATGTAACCAAATATTTCACAAGGTACACGCACTGCCCACGGCTAAACCACTGCAAAGTTAGGTATCTTTTAAATATCTTTTAAATATAAACTAGTGCAGAGAGAGATAGACTCTTACATTGTGCACATGCATGCTGTAGTGCTTCAAGAAAAAAAAAAAGGTGAAATGAAACTACTTTTTTATGTTTTCTGAATAGAATCAAACAGGTTGCTAAAAAAAGCTTCCTTTTTAAAGAGTTAAGACCTAATTTGCCTGACTGCATCATTACATATATTTATACCGAGAAAACTTTTTGGCTGTTTTTAAACAGATTACGGCAAACTTGGACATGTGGTCTACCACATCTTTGTCATGGTTCAGTAAGATCCATTCAGTTAAAATGAACACTCTCCCCAGACTCCTGTATTGTTTTAGGACCTTGGTAGTTCTCAGAAGAGACTTGACAATTCAAACTAAATTCTCTGCTTCACATGGAGCAATAACAAATCAAAAATCACTATTTATTGTGGGGGGGGGGGGGGTAATTCTTAGTCTCTTGGCATATTACCAAATGGAGCAAATAGCTCTGTTAGCACAAACTATTTTGACAGGACCTACCCCACTGTGAGTTGCCATGAAGTCACCCTTGCTCATCAGGTTCTATTGCCATGATGTGGATGCCTAGTAGACTTCACCCTTTTGTATGTGTCCCACTTTATCTTACACATTACCTATTTGGGATAGGAAGAGAGCTAGGAAACAACTCCACTCCCCCAGCATGTTCCTTTTGTTCCCTTACTAAAGAACCCTGATTTTTTTTGGGGGGGGTTACACCGACACATATTTAGATGGTGGGGAAACAAGGGCAGGAAATTATATCCAAAGTCTGAACTACTATAAAAACAACCCGCAATTGCCCTCTCCTGAAGTGTTTGAAATAAGCTAAAACATACCACCCACCCATTATTGTTGACATTATTTGCTCTTTCTTGTAAAACCAGAGATTCCACAAAGGGCTATATTTCTATACTTTATAATCTTTTAATGGATACAACCTTTATATGAGACAATGGGAGCTTGATTCAAATAAAATGTTGGATTTACCTGAATGGCAGGATATCCAAAATATCTATTAAAGGAGAAGTACAGCCAAAGCTTGCTTGGCTGTATTTCTCCTGTGGATCACAAGAGTGCAGTTCCTACTCCTGTGACCCGTTTTCAGCAGACAGCGGGCTGAAGTTCGCTAACGACACAGAGCCAGTCCAGGCTTGAGAAAGATCACAACAATGAAGTCGGTATCCACCCACATGCCTGCACCTGTGCCCGGCTCAGCCTCTCAGCCAGCCGCTGAAGGCCTGAGTCGGCTGCTCCCACCCCCTCCACAGCCCAGCGCTCCAGGGAGCACGGGGGGTGCAGAGCAGAGAGCCACTGACTGACAGTCACCCGCACTCTGCTCAGGGAGCTGTGAGAACCGAGCAATCGGCGGTGTTAGATCACTCAGTTCTCAGTGTTGGAGTCGGCGGGGGACAGATGCATCATCGGACCGATCCTGCATCCACCTAGGTAGGTATGATTAAAAAAAAACCAAACAAACCCCCATACTTCTCTTTTAACTACTTAACGACCACACTATAGCCGAATGACGGCTACAGTGCGGCTCGATAACCCTGGGAGGACTTACATTGACGTCCTCTCTGGGAACATCCGTAACCGCCGGGTCCTCTGATCCGGTGCATCACGGTAAATGGCCAATGACCGCGGCTGTTTACCATGTGATTGCTCCATCAAATGACAGAGCGATCACATGTAAACAAACCGGCATCACGTCCAGTTCCTCTCTCCCCTCTCTGTATAGATCGGTACAGAGAGGGGAGAGAGGGAGAGATCAAATGCTGCTGCAACGCTGTGGGCTGGATGTGTAGTGCCCACAGCGCTGATTTGTGCCCACTACAGCCATTCAGCCAGCCATCCATACTGAGCCAGTCATTCATCCATACTCAGCCAGCCATCCATCCATCCATACTCAGCCAGCCATCCATGCTCAGCCAGCCATCCATCCATCCATACTCAGCCAGCCATCCATGCTCAGCCAGCGATCCATCCATCCATGCTCAGCCAGCCATCCAACCATGCTCAGCCAGCCATCCATCCATGCTCAGCCAGCCATCCATACTCAGCCAGCCATCCATACTCAGCAATACTCATCCATGCTCAGCCATCCATCCATACTCAGCAATACTCATCCTAGCTCAGCCATCCATCCATCCATCCATACTCAGCAATACTTATCCATCCATCCATACTCAGCCAGCCATCCATACTCAGCAATACTCATTCATGCTCATCCATACTGAGCAATACTCATCCATCCATCCATGCTCAGCCATCCCATCCACCCCCATCCATACTCAGCAATATCCAGCCATACTCACCCATATTCATTCATGCTCAGTCATCCCATCCATACTCAGCCATCCCCATCCACAGCTCATCCATCCCTATTCATGCTCATCCATGCCACTAGAGTGCCTCACAAAAGTGTAATAGGTAGTCAAATTAGATTTGACATTTATGCCCCTAGAATGTCTGACGGTGCTCCCTGCATGTTGGGCCTCTCTATGTGACCAGGCTGTGTAAAAGTCTCACACATGTAGTATCACTGTACACAGGAGGAGTAGGAGAATCTATTTTGGGGTGTAATTTTTGGTATGTACATGCTATGGATTAGAAATATTGTATAAATGGACAACTTTGTGTAAAAAAAAAAAAATGCATTTTCATTTTCTTTACACATTTTCCAGAAACTTGTAAAAAAAAATGACATGTTCAAAAGACTCACTATACCTCATAGATTATACGTTGGGGCGTTTCCATTGCCCTGGTGTTCCCAGGGCCTTCAAAAGTGTAGAGGTAAAAGAGGTAGTCAAGAAATTAGATGTGTAATTTATGCTCCAAGAACGCCTGATGGCGCTCCCTGCATGTTGCGCCTCTATATGTGGCCACGCTGTATAAAAGTCTCACACATGTGGTATGTGGTATCGCCTTACTCAGGAGGAGTAGTAGAATGTATTTTGAGGTGTAATTTGTGCTATGCATATGCTGTGTGTGAGAAATAACCTGCTAATATAACAATTTTGTGAAAAAAGGAAAAAAAAAATCTTGATTTTGCAAAGAATTGTTGGTAAAAATTACAACTTCAAAAAACTCACCATGCTTCTTACTAAATACCTTGGAATGTCTGCTTTCCAAAAAGGGGTAATTTGTGGGGTATTTGTACTTTCCTGGCTTGTTGGGGTCTCAAGAAATGAGATGGGCTGTCAGTACATCAGGTGTGATCAATTTTCAGAGATTGGCACCATAGCTTGTGGACTTGTTTACCAAAGAAATGTAGCAGTTTAAATGTTGGCCAAAAGTTATGAAGAAAAATTACTAATTAGCAAAATTTTATAACAGAAACTAAGAAAAATGCATTTTTTTACAGAATTTTCTGTCTTTTTCTTTTATAGCGTAAAAAATAAAATAACCCAAAGGTGATTAAATACCACCAAAAGAAAGCTCTATTTATGTGAAAAAAAGGACAAGAATTTCATATAGGTACAGTGTTGCATCACTGAGTAATTGTCATTCAAAATGTGAGAGCACCGAAAGCTGAAAATTGGTCTGGTTAGGAAGGGGGTTTAAGTGCCCAGTGGTTAATACAAGCTTGGTTGAATGTAATTATAACTTAGATGGTACACGGTCTCTATTAGGGGTGCCAAAGTGTGCCCACAAAATGTCTTGGTACCTATTTGGTCAGGAAAACAATACAATGTTTTATGTTTGGTGGCAATGCCCTAAAGGAATTAGATTTTGGCTTAGCTATTTTAATCTAATCCACTTGGTAACAGGGGTGAATATACCTAGAGCTCCAGAAGTTGCCCTCTTTCAAAAATTAGGCATAGAGGATATTGAACTTCCTAAACACTTGTTTCATACATACATTCTGGCAGCCAGAATCACAATTGCACCAAACTAGAACCAGTGGTCTCTGAATATGTTAAACAAAAATTTAACTGGATCATGATTCATGAAGCTCTTAATATTACCCAATCTAAATTTGTTGAGAAAATAGAAATCTCCAAGGTCTTTGCTAATCAGTAGCCAGATATTCTACCCAAGGGTTCCATGTTTTGTCACTTTCTTCTACAGGTTGCATTCTCCTCTTATGTTGTAATATACAGATACAGGCTTCCTGTACATAATCTAAGACATGCTGTATAACATCTTTTTTGACATACAATGTACGGTTCTTTTAGTCACAGGTCTTTATTTCGATTTCAAATATCTTGTTGATGTTGGTACACGGAAATGCAATTTTTTTTTTCCATGGTGATATTCTGATTCCTTTCAGCTTTGAACTGTCAATTATTCCCCTTTGTGAAGGGAATTGTTTCTTTTTCTTTTCTGTTCATTTGAAATGGTTGAATAAACAGATTGCAATATAAGAGCTAAGGCCTCCAAGATTGGAGCTGAGGGGGCTTACATTTGCCAAGCAACAGTGTAAACCTTTGTTAAAAAAAAAATAAAAGTTTACATTGCTAACAGTGAAGAAATGTAAACCTTTTTTGTTTCCTCCATTAGCTATTTCAAACTCACTTCTGATTGCTCCAAAATGTACATCCTAGGTAGATTAAGTGCAGTTACTTCTACCCAAATTTTGCCTTTTTGTAAAAAGTCAACAGTTAAAGCGTAACTAAACCAAAAACAAAAATGTAATGTTACAGCTCACCAATCACTGGATGTGGTGACTGTATTAGTTTTCTTTTTTCAGGCTTTTTTCCTATATATTCATCTGGTGATCGGCCAGTAACACACCTCCTGTTTTAGGGTGGCTACATTCACTCCTCCACTACATCTATAGAGTAACTAAGTAAGCACTTTTGGGCAGCAGCATTGTCAATCCGTGGAGAGGGTGGTGTTGGATGGATTAGTAGATTTACATATATAGATATATTTTTTTTTCTTTCCTTTTGGGATAAAGGTTTTACGTGAATAAATAAAACAGACCATTTTAAGTGGTAAATGGTTTATTTCAACTCTCAGAACTGCCAGTTTTGCGGAACAGCTAGGCTGTTAAAGGAAATTGAAATACAACAGACTTACTATCAGGATCACCAGGTAATACGATTGTTACAGTGGGACTGAGAAAAGCAAAGACTGCTGTGTTAATGCTGTCATTTATGTCATTTTTGCTATAGTTAAATTTGTGTTCTATCTGCAGAGGTCAGTGACACATGACTATCAGTCTTTGATGTACAGACTTTGATTGACAGTCTGGCTTCACTTCCTCTTTGCCGTATTGGGTGTTGCCAGCTTACACAGAGGATTGACTTGGTATCAGGAAACAGACTGGAACAGGTTTTGTTCACAGAGTATGTATGCAGAATCGTTTACATTGGAATGTGGTTTCAGTAAACACTGTCAAAGGAAAGTGTTGCTTTAACTGAATTTGAGAAAGCAACACAAAGTTTGTTGCATCTGATGCTCTTCCAACTAGCATTCTCAAGACAACGTTTTGTAGCAGAGTCTTGTACCATGTTAGCCATCAATCAGTGCAGAAAGGTTGTAGTTTAACCACTTGCTGTCCACCAAATGTATATATGCACAGATCAGCATTATGACCATCTACCTAATATTGAGTAGGTTCCCCTTTTGCCACCAAAACAGCTCTGACCCCTCGAGGCATGAGCTCCACTTTACAAAGCATCACACTGCCTCTACTGGCTTGCCTTTTTCCCCATAATATATCCCGGTGCCATCTCTTCTCCAGGTAAGCACATACACACCGGCCATCCACATGATGTAAAAGAACATGATTCATCAGACCAGGCCACCTTCTTCCATTGCTCAGTGGTCCAGTTCCAGGTCAACATAGGTACCCTGACCAGTCTGTAGCTACACAGCCACATACACAACAAATTTCAATGCACTGTGTGTTCTAACACCTTTCTATCAGAACCAGCATTGACCTTTTTTCAGCAAATTGAGCTACAGAAGCTCTTCTATTGGTCGGACTACACAGGCCAACCTTCCCTCCCCTATGTGAGCCTTGGCACCCCATGACCACTGGTTTACCAGTTTTCTTTCCTTGGACCACTTTTGGTAGGTCCTGACCACTGCAGACTGGGAACATCCCACAAGAGCTGCAGTTTTAGCATTGCTCTCACCCAGTAGCCTAGCCATTACAATTTGGTCCTTGTCAAAATCGCTCAAATCCTTACACTTTCCCATTTGTTCTGCTTTCAACACATTAACTTCAGGGACAACATGTTCACTTTCTGCCTAATATATACCACCCAATTTCAGGCGCCATTGTAATAGTATATTCAATGTTATTCACTTTACCTGTCAGTAGTCATAATGTAATAGCTTATTAGTGTAGGTCCTGGAAAGCAAGTAGATATACAAGGATCATAGCTGCAGATGAAGCCATAATCCTGGTATTTTTTTTTTAAATCTGGTCTCCCCCTACTGCCCGCCGTTGTTCCTGGGCTCTCACATTCCAATGGGGAGCCCAGGACCATCGTAAGCAGTTGGGTTGGCTTCCCACAAAGGAGATGGAGGAACATCCATTCCCCAATCTCTTCTGTGATGAATGAAGCTGAAAGCAACAAGTATTTTGTCATTTCTGGTTTCAGAGGTGTTTTCCCTGGCTGTTAAAGCTAGGGAATCACTTGATCAAACAGATGCTTTTTGTTTGATCAGATGCTTTGAAGGGCAGGAGAGATATCAGGGGTCTAATACACCTTTGGTGTCTCTAAAAAAAAAAAGAGTTCCTGTCACTGCCCAAAGCTTTCACAAGGGTTCTTGTTTACCCCTTTTGATAACAATAAAGTTAAATGAATAAGGCCCCTTTCACGCAGGCTTTCCGATCAGGTCAGTTTTTCAGGCGGACCTGATCAGACCCTCCATTCACTCCTATGGAGCCGCAGGTGTCAGCGGTGACATGTTCGCTGATACCCGCTGCTATCCAACTTGATCCGGTCTGTGAAATCCAGATGGATGGTGACCCTATGTTCCATCCGTCTGGCGGATCGGATGAAAACGGACAGGCGGTCCGTTTTCATCCGATCTCCCCACAGAAGAGAGCAGGGTTCTGAGAGGCCAGTCTCCACACACTGAGCGGAGATGGGCCTGTCATCCGCCTGAGAGTAATTAACTCATGGTTAACTCTAAACTGACAGCCTATACGCTGCCATATTTGTGTTTTTGCACATGTTTAACCACTTATCTACAGGGCACTTTCACCCCCTTTCTGCCCAAGCCATTTTTCAGCTTTCAGCATTGTCACACTTTGAATGGCAATTGCACGGTCATACAACTCTGTAACCATGTGAAATTTTTATCATTTTCTTCACACAAATAGAGCTTTCTTTTGGTGTTATTTAATCACTGCTGGGATTTTTATTTTTTTCTTTAAAAAAAAGACCGAAAAAGTTTAAAAAAAAGGTTTGCTTAGTTTCTGTCAGTAAATTTTGTAAATAAGTAATTTTTCTCCTTCACTGATGTGCGCTGATGAGGTGACACTGATGGGCACTAATAGGCTGCACTGATAAGGTGGCACTGATGGGCACTGATGATTTAGCACTCATGGGCACTGATTAGGTGGCACTAATATTCTGCACTTATAGGCACTGATAGGTGGCACTGATTATCACTGATAGGCGGCACTGATGAGTGGCACTGGTGGGCACTGATGGGCCCTGATAGCTGGCACTGGTGGGCACTAATAGGCGGCATGAATAATCAGTGCCCTGATTACATCTCTCACTGTCCCCTGCAAGGAAATGCCGCTGATCGGCTCTCCTCGCCAAGCCTCGAGGAGAGGCGATTACCGCCACTTCCTTGATTACATGTGACCGGTTGTGATTGGACACAGCCGATCATATGATTAAAGAGCCACGTCAGTGGCTCTTTAAAGAGATCGGGATCACGCCGTGTCCTAGCAACATGGCATGACCGCGATTGCCACGCTGTGCACCCCCACGGGTGCGCGGCAGCGGCCGTTCGGGTGCACCATCATATGACGTCCACCCAGAACGAGAGCCGCATCATCCCACCGTCATTTGATGGTGGGCGGGCAGCAAGTGGTTAAAAGATCATTTTAGCTCTAAAGATGGTAGTGGTGAAATGGTGAAAATGGTAGTAGTTCCATTTTTTTTTTTAACACGATATTAGCGCAAAGGTCTAGGAAATGCACATTTCTGTAAAGAATACACTAAAATGGAAAATTGCTTACCCTACCATAGTTTTCCTTTCCGTTTGCTGATCCGTGGCAGCATACCCATGGTTGGTTGCTCCACTTACAACCAACCCACAGAACTACTTTAACGCTATAAAAGAAAGAGTTGCCCCCCATGCCATTCTTGTAACTAGTCTAAAAAACTGAGGATTATAGAAAGGGAGGGTGTATTGTATGCTGCCATGGATAGGCACCAGGAAAGGAAAATTACGGAATGGTAAATATTCAATTTTCCTGTTTCCTGGTCCTTCCATGGCAGCATATACATGGTAAATAACTCCCTCACAGAGAGGGTTGCTGCAAAAAACATTGTTTAATTGGGTTTACAAAAGTTTTTTTTCCAAAATCACAGGAAGTCGGTGCGGCTGGGACCAGGCTATAATAAGCCATGAAGATGGTGAATCAAGACCAATTTGCCGCATGATAAATAGTTTCTGGGGAGACCTATGCTAAAGCCACCCAAGAAGAGGTCATCCCCGGAGTCAAGTGAGCCTTGATTGCCTTAGGAACCGGAAGATTACTAGCCCGATAAGCCTTCTGAATCAGACGTACAATCCAGCTTGCTATAGTTCTTTTGGATGCCACCATGCCCCTTCTAATTCCATTAGGGATAACAAACCTGCGTTGGTCTTTGCTAAAAGGCTTTGTTAGTTCAATGTACCGTTGAAGAGTCCTTGCAACGTCTAATTTATGTAATTTTGAGGTAGCTGGGTCTTCTTCAAAAGCTGGGGGAACCCATTTCTGATTAAAATGGTAAACAGTCGGAACTTTGGGGATGAACTGATGAATCGGCTGTAGGACAACCCTGTCCGGGAAGAATGTATTGTATGGGTCTTGAGTCCCCAAGGCTTGGATTTCAAAAACTCTACGGCCTGAGGTGATAGCTACTAGAAAAGCAACCTTATGGGTAATATTTTTCAGAGCACACTCTTCAGTAGGTGCAAATGGAGGTGCTGTAAGAGTATTCAGTACCAAAGGTAAATCCCACTTTGGATACAGCGTTCTCCTAGGAGGTCTCAACCTCAGAACTGCCCTCTGGAAACACTTTATCAGAGGGTTAAAAGCCCATCTGGTGCCTGTCAAGGCTGATAAGACAGAGACTTGTACCTTAAGGGTACTAAGCCCCAAACCTAAATCTAAACCCTTTTGTAGAAAAAGGAGAATGTCATGAACACCTGGTTTAAACGGATTAAACTGGTTGGCTTCCGCAAACTCTGAAAACTTCTGCCATATTCTGTAGTAGGTGTTATTGGGATGACTTTTTGACTTGAAGCAGTGTCTGGACTACTTTGTGGGAGCATCCTAACTCCTCCAGCCTTTTCCACTTAATTTCCAAGCCCTCAAATCCAGGATCTCTGGATATGGGTGGATGAAGTCCCCCTGATACAGAAGGTTGTGTATTTTCGTAAGGTTTAAGGGGTAGATAAAGAGATAGCTGGGTCAAGAGTGTGAACCAAGGTCTTCTCGGCAAGTGAGGAATTACTGCCAGCATGGTGACTTCCTCCTCTATTAGGCGCTGAAGGAATCTCAGAATCAGTGGAACTTTAGGAAACGCATTTCTCATCTGGAAAGTCCATGGCTGGACTAGGGAATCCGATCCCGCCGATTTCTGGACAGGATATCTTGTGAAAAATTAAGGTGTCTTGGCATTCAGTGGGGATGCAAATCTATTTGAGGATTGCCCCAGTGATGACAAATTCACTGGAAAACCCCTTGATCCAGAGACCACTCATTGCTGATGAAATCTCTGGACAGGCGATCTACCAGTTGATTCTGAAGAGCTGGAAGACAGGACACCGTGAGAATCTTCTCGGCCCATGCTAAAAATCAGGGCTACCTTGTTGGATAATGATCTGCTGTGAGTTCCCCCCAATTCTGGTTGTAGGCTTCTGCCGCGCTGTTGTCCATTCGTAATAGGAGAGAGCTGCCTCTGAGAAGAGGTGCCAAGTGCGATATAGCCTTCCAGGCCACCCTGAGTTCTAGAATGTTGGAGACTACTCCCTCTGTGTTGTACTGCCATCCTTCTTGGATCAACTGGTCTCTGTAGTGGGCGCCCCAACAAAACGGACTTGCATCAGATGTAAGAGTGATTCACGAGATGGGGCCAGGATGGCAGTGATTGTGAAGGTTGGGTGGTCTCGTCCACCACCACAGGCTGGAATTCATTGCTATTGTGATCAGAATCCTCTGACACAGGGCTCTCCTCTTCCACTGGGATAGAAATGCCTGTTGAAAAACACAGAGATGCCACCGGGCCCACTTTACAATCGGAACACTGCCCTTTTCTACGTATCGAATAGTGCCCCTAGATATATCATTCTCTGTGATGAGCTGGCTTTTTGTATAATTGATTAGCCATCCATATTTAATCAGTGTGTTCATGACTTTCTGTGGGTGGTTCTCCAGGACTCTCTTGTCTTGAGACAGGATTAGTATATCATCCAGATAATGTAGAACATGGATCTGATTCTCCCGGAGAGGAGCCAGAATTGCCACAAACACCTTTGTAAAGGTTCTGGGAGCTGTCGATATACTGAGGGGGAAGACATTGGAACTGTAGGTAAAGTTCCCCTATCTTAAACCTTAGGAACAACTGGAAGTCCTGATGGATCGGAGGTCTATAGAAAGCATCCAATCCTCCAGCTGCACTGCTAGGATAACTGTCGAGGGTTTCCATCTTGAGATGTTCTAGATGGATAAGCCTGTTTAACCGCTTCAGGTCTAGTACCGGTCTCCCCCCCCCCCCCGACTTTTTGCGCACAAAAAAGATTGGGGAATTACATTTTAAGAACTTTTCCTATTCCGGGACTAGTACCACTGCTTGTTGAAGAACCAGTGTCTGAACATATTGGAGTAGGATTTCTCGCTTTTTCTTGGAACTTGGAATTCTGGTGGGCAGAAAAGAAAAGCGGGGTGGATGGTGTTTGAAGTTCTAAAAATGCCTCTAAAGGATTGTGGAAGTGACAGGTTTCCACCCAAACCTGTGCGAGTGCCCTGAGATGGGCACCCTCCGGCCTGGCTTGGATGGGCAAGAAGTCAAAAGGACTTCGGATTTTCGTGCAAAGAGGTTGTAGCCTTTTGCCTTACCATCTTCAAAAAGGTGGCTTGGGAGCCTTTCCAGCCCCTTCTGTATTCTTTCCCAGGCTGATATGTCCTGGTGACCTTGGCCTTCTGTTGAAATGTAGCCCTTACTGCAAATTTCTTCCTATCCTGAGGAATCAGGCCGCTCTTTCCCCCATAACTCTATTATTGCGGTATCCAACTTCTCACCAAACAGGGCTTTCCCATCATAGGGTATGCAGCACTTCATTTGCTTAGAGGAGGAATCTGCCAACCATGGTTTTAGCCAAAGTGCTCTTCTACCGATAATTGAATATAATATGGCTCTGTCGGAACATTTCAAGCAGTGGTGGCTGATCCATAAAGGCCCACCCCCCCAAAGTTCCCAAAGTTAGTTTCCCAAAGTTAGTTTGCCAAATAGGAAAGCTAATCATAAAATTATTTATTTTTAATAAATGGTAATATGACTAACATTTTTTTACATCTTAAAGTTAAAAAATGTTAGTCATATTATCATTTATTTAAAAATAATACATTATATGTGTGTGCACTGTGCGGGTCACCGGACTAATGGGTGTCTATTAGGTCCATCAATTTTTATTTATTTTTTAAAGTTCTTTTTATTTATTTCAGAAAAAGAAAAGTTACATAACAGAGCCTCTGGGCATTCCCCGGCTCAAGGTGTATAAAACATTAGGCAAGGCATACCATACCTTAACTACTGGCCTAAACTAGTTAAACAAGTTAAACAACAACAAAACAACTCCATAGCTTGCTGCTAAAAATAGCAGGATAAGTTTAATGCTCAACAATTTACATAGATATGTGATATACAACAGCTATCACCCAAGAAAAAGTCTACAACAAGTGGGTGGTTATAGGCACGTGGCTAGGCAGAATGCACCTCTGGGGGAACAGTCAGAGGAACCATCATCTCATATGTAAATCAAATCAGACCGATAGTCTTATAGTTGCCTTAAAGGCATCCCAGGTCACCTGTGCATTGGTCACATTGTCATTACAGTCCCAATATTGGGCAATTTTCCCTTGCATATTCTCTTCTACTTTTTCATCCTGTAGCTAGCGTGTTGGCAGTAGCCAGCAACCTTTGCGCTCCCCCCCCCTCTAAGCTGCAGAATGACCTCTAAGGGGGAATGGTCTGACCCCTGCCGGCAGGTAAGTTGCTGAGGCCACATACGGGAGTGTAGCAGGAGAGCAAAAAGCCAGGTCAATTCTGGAGCCCGAGCGGGGAATAGCGCTGTGCTTGTGGATTTTTCCATCTCCAGACCTCTGTAAGCTGCAGGGCCGAGGCCCATTGCCACAATTCAGGGTCCGGCAGCCTGGTTGGATTAGAAACGCATATGTAAGTCCCGCCCACATATGAAAACGGTGTTCAAACCATACATGTGAGGTATCGCCGCGAACGTTGGAGCAAGAGCAATAATTTTGGCCCTAGACCTCCTCTGTAACTCAAAACATGTAACCAGTAAAAAAATTTCAAGCGTTGCCTATGGGGATTTTTAAGTACCGAACATTGGCGCCATTCCACGAGCGTGTGCAATTTTGAAGCGTGACATGTTAGGTATCTATTTACTCGGCGTAACTTCATCTTTCACAAAATGCAAAAACATTGGGCTAACTTTACTGTTTTTTTTTTTTTTAACACAAAACAGTTTTTTTCCCAAAAAAAACGCGTTCGAAAAATCCCTGCGCAAATACTGTGTGAGATCAAAAGTTGCAACAACCGCCATTGTATTCTCTAGGGTCTTTGCTAAAAAAAATATATAATGTGTGGGGGTTCTATGTAATTTTCTAGCAAAAAAATGATGATGTTTACATGTAGGAGCAAGGTGTCAGAATTGGCCCGGTATTGAAGTGGTTAAAATGACTGTTCAAACCACACACATTCCACGATACCAATCTAAGCTCCATCTAGCATGGAAATGTGAAATGGGACTACCCACCGGAGGAGGGGGGGAGAGCCAACTGCTCCGCCCCCCCCCCCCCCCCTGGGCCAGCCACCCCCAGAGAAGGATAAGAGAATGATTACCTGTATGAACCCAGTGTCACAGTGTCACAATCACGAGTGCAGATAAACAGTATCAATGAATAGTGATATAGCAGCAAGCAAACAACCCCTGCTAACCCGCCAGAACCATTAGGACAGGTCAGCTTTATCCCTAAACAAAAACGAAACTGGAGCAGTCTGTAATCCAAAATAATCGCTAAAATAAGAGAAACTAGTCATATTTCTCCTATACTTTTGTGGTGCGACAACAGTACTTTTCAGTGGAGACAGACTCAAAAGGGGGCAACGTCCAAAGGGTGTAAAGATCTTCCATTCTGTATTGTTCTGGTTACTCCAGTTATTAAAGGATGACAAAAGGAGTATACAGGAAAGTACCTAATTAAGCGCCAGGATGTTCAGACCTGTTAGGGTAGGATAATGCATCATTCAAACACCATTGGACATTTCAGCCAACAACAGCTTACCGCAGAGTACAAAACCCAGGAGTCTGCCTCCTCCGAATCAAAGAATTTTTCAGTGCCAGCATGTACAACTCTCAGGCGGCTCGGGTACAGCATGCTGTAGGGCAGGCCTTTTTCTCTGAGGCATCTGCAGATGTCTTGGAAGGTTTTTCTCTTCTTCTGTGGGTCCGCCGAGAAGTCAGGGTAAAAGTGGATGTCAGCATTTTCATACTTGAGGTGAGGATGTTTCCTGGCTTCGCTGAGTATGCGGTCACGATCCCGATAATTGAGGAACCTTACCAGTAATGGGCGAGGTGGTACCCCAGGGGGTCGACGGCCAGTGGGAACCCAATGTACGCGTTTGAATACATAGGTTGGCGGAACAGGCGCCAGCTTAAGGATGTCCTTGAAGAAAGCTTCAGCGAACTCTGTAGGACGCTCACCCTCTGAGCCCTCTGGCAAGCCAAGCACTCTTACGTTGTTCCTCCTGAGGCGATTCTCAGCGTCATCAGATTTAGCTACCAGTGATTTGACCGTGTTCTCTAGTACTTCAATGCGGTGGTCATGGCTGGCAGTCAGGTCCTCTGTGGCTGATATGCGTGATTCAGATTCTGTGAGGCGGCCTCTGAACTTATCTAGATCTGCCCTTATGCAATTGCATTCCTCTGTGAGCTTATCAATACGGGTCAGCAGGGAAGATCTACTGTTTTCTATGGCTAGCAGGATCACCGCTGTGTCTCCAGAGGTGGAGGACTCCTGGGCCCCGGAATGATCGGGCTCTCCTGGCTCGTGGCCATGTTTAGCTCAGCCAGCAGCTTGTGGAGCCTGTCAGCTAAGATGGCGTCAGGGCGCCTGACCGGTGCCGGCAGGTGTTTTTTACTGGAGTTCGGGGCCGTGGTTTTGCCTTTTGCCGTTGGTGCGGAGAAGGATGATGTTATTTCAGGGTGACAGGAGCTCTTCTCGATGCGACCTTCCTCTGACACCCCCGGCCACGCCCCGGCCCAGATGTATCTCTAAGAGGCAGCTAGATGTGACCTAAGCTGGCCGTAGACCTCCAGTCCCTGACGTTCACACCGTGGACAGACAGTCAATGTTCACCAGTAGCCATCCCCTTTACAGTAAACAAACAGGCAGAGGTAAGGCAGTAAGGATGTTGGGCTGGGAGTGCCAGGGTGTAGAAGGCCCAGAGCAGTGGGACACAGGCAGCAGCAGAGAGGGCACACTAGGCCACTGGGTACCCCAGCTCGTGACTCCCCACGGGAAAGCAGCCGCAGGAAACGGCGGGGATCCACAGGCCTCACTAGGCCAGACCAGGCCACGGCCACCACGGACGTCCCCAGAACTCAGCTAGGCTTCCGGACTGTGCCAGGTGGGTAGATGGACAGGTATGTGGGGACCCATGAGAGTCCCTTACCTCCAGATCCGTTCAGATTCAGATTCCCCCAGGAGGCCTCAGATTGGCAAGATGTCGGTGGCCACGGGAGTCAGGAGGCATTATCCCTCTGTTGATTACAGGCCGAGTTGCTGGGAGATATTGGTTGCATCAGAGGGGGCGGGGTCACCGGTACATGTCACTGGGAAACCCCGGCATTTCCCCTTGTCAGAGGGGGACGGGGTCACGTGACGGGTGGCCCCGCCCTCAGCTACATAAGAGCTGTCAAGCTAGCGCCGCGTCATTGGCTGGGTGCCTCCGGTGGAGGCAGGATCCTGTGCGTGTTCCTCGCTGGTGTCGCTGGAGATCATCCATCGCTGGAGATCGAGAATTGGATTACATCGCTGGAGTAGGAGCATGGATTTATTGGATTACATCGCTGGAATCTCTTTTTTATTTTTCATAAAGGACTTGTCCCAAGCCGTCTCCTGTGGTTTTTTTAACATTTCGACACTTTCTTTTTGAGAAATGGTAGGAGTACAATGTACCCCTTACCAATTCACATGGGGGGGCTGGGATCTGGCCGTCCCCTTTGTTAAAGGGGGCTTCCAGATTCCGATAAGCCCCCCCGCCCGCAGACCCCCACAACCACCGGGCACGGGTTGTGGGGATGAGGCCCTTGTCCCCATTAACATGGGGACATCCTCCCCATGTTGAGGGCATGTGGCCTGGTACGGTTCAGGAGGGGGGGTGCTCTCTCATCCCCCCTCTTTTCCTGCGGCCTGCCAGGTTGCGTGCTCGGATAAGGGTCTGGTGTGGATTTTTGGGGGAACCCCCGCCATTTTTTTTTACATTTTGGCACGGAGTTCCCCTTAATATCCATACCAGACCTGAAGGGCCTGGTAATGGAAATTTGGGGGACCCCCACGCATTTTTTTTTTTAACTTTCAATGACTTTTATGTGTATTGTCGGGACCGACAATTCATTGATAGCCGGCACTAGCGCTAGCACTTTTAAATTACTTTTTTTTCCTTTAGAAATGTCATTTTGCTCTCAGACTGTTATAAACACGGGAAACATGCACTAGTTTACAGGCATACTATAGACACCCCCCACGAAATTTAAAGGAATATTTCACTTTTATTGTTTCACTTTAAGCATTATTAAAATCACTGCTCCCGAAAAAACGTCCATTTTTAAAACTTTTTTTTTGCATTGATACATGCCCAGGTCCCCAAAAACTTTTTAGGACAATAACTTGCATATTAACCTTTAAAATTAGCACTTTAGATTTCTCCCATAGAAGGCTTTCTGCGGCTTTTCGAATTTGCCGCGAACACCGCAAATTGTTCGCTGTTCGGCGAATGGACGAACAGCCAATGTTCGAGTCGCACTCATGTTCGACTCAAACAGATAGCCCATCCCTAATCGTATCTATAAATTCCGGTTTGGCTTTTTCCTTGTCGCCAGTAGCTTCTATGAAACATGCTTCGCATACTAGCTTTTCCGGCAGAGCTTGTTTTTAGCAGACCCAACAGGCCTTGTCCCTGGTCTGGTTGGAACTGTGCAGAGGAGTAGCCCCCCTAGATGTATGATTAGGCGATCTCCGGGATCTTTGAGAGGATGAGGGCTCTTAAGTATGTCTTGAACTGCCATGACCTCTAGATCTTCTATCCAGCAAATCTCTGCAGGATGATCGGTGGTGCGGACTGTAATGAAACATATAAATGTGAAAAAAAATTCTGCGCTATCCCTGTGTATAAACCACCTATTACTCAACGCTATATACTATAGGAAGCAACTAGCACCACTATGCATCCAACCACCTGTATGAGTTCATTAAGCCTTGAACTTCATAGACAGGTCATCCAATCATGAGAAAAGGTATTTAAGGTGGCCAATTGCAAGTTGTTGTTCTCTTATACTCTCCTTTGAAGAGTGGCAACATGGGCGCCTCAAAACAACTCTCAAATGACCTGAGAACAAAGATTGTTCTACATTATGGTTTAGGGGAAGGCTACAAAAAGTTATTGCAGAGATATAAGCTGTCAGTGTCCACTGTGAGGAAATGGAAGACCACAGGCACAGTTCTTGTTAAGGCCAGAAGTGGCAGGCCACATAAAATATTGGAGAGGCAAAGGCGAAGGATGGTGAGAACATGACGCTGACAATAGCGATCTGTGTCCATCGAACCTATGCTTTATTGCTATTATTTTCATTTTCGTTGTGACAACAGTTCAATATAGATAGGGGATTCGACATGATGCTGACAATATCGATCTGTGTCCATCGAACCTGTGGTCGAATGTGCCTAACCTTAGCTCTATTACAGTTGTATGCAAAAGTTTAGGAACCCCTGACAATTTCCATGATTGTCATTTATAAATATTTGGGTGTTTGGATCAGCAATTTCATTTTAATCTATCCAATAACTGAAGGACACAGTAATATTTCAGTAGTGAAATTAGGTTTACTGGATTAACAGAAAATGCGCAATATGCATCAAAACGAAATTAGACAAGTGCATAAATTTGGGCACCCTTGTCATTTTGTTGATTTAAATACCTGTAACTACTTAGCACTGATTAATTGGAACACACAATTAGTTTGGTGAGCTCATTAAGCCTTGAACTTAATAGACAGGTGCATCCAATCATGAGAAAAGGTATTTAAGGTGGCCAATTGCAAATTGTTGTTCTCTTTGACTCTCCTATGAAGAGTGGCAACATGGGGGTCTCAAAACAACTCTCAAATGACCTGAAAACAAAGATTTTTCTACATTATGGTTTAGGGGAAGGCTACAAAAGGTTATCGCAGAGATATAAGCTGTCAGTGTCCACTGTGAGGAACATAGTGAGGAAATGGAAGACCACAGGCACAGTTCTTGTTAAGGCCAGAAGTGGCAGGCAACAAAAAATATTGGAGAGGCAAAGGCGAGGGATGGTGAGAACGGTCAAAAACAGCCCACAGACCACCTCCAAAGACCTACAACATCAACTTGCTGCAGATGGTGTCACTGTGCATTCTTCAACAATTCAGCGCACTTTGCATAGGTAGAAGCTGTATGGGAGAGTGATGCAAAATAAGCCTTTTCTGCAGACACGCCACAAACGGAGTCGCTTAAGGTATGCAAACGCACATTTGCGTTTCTTCTTGCTAGCTTCAGTTTGGAATAAGGTGCTGTGGACTGATGAAACAAAGATTGAGTTATTGGTCATAACAAGGGGCGTTATGCATGGCGGCAAAAGAACACAGCATTCCAAGAAAAACACTTTCTACCCACAGTAAAAGTTGGTGGAGGTTCCATCATGCTGTGGGGCTGTGTGGCCAGTGCCGGTACTGGGAATCTAGTTAAAGTTGAGGGTCGCATGGATTCCACTCAATAGCAGCAGATTCTTGAGAATAATGTTGAGGAATCAGTCACAAAGTTGAAGTGACGCCAGGGCTGATATTTCAACAAGACAACGACCCAAAACATTGCTTAAAATCTACTCGGGCATTTATGCAGAGGAACAAATACAATGTTCTGGAATGGCCATCCCAGTCCCCAGACCTGAATATCATTGAACATCTGTGGGGTGATTTGAAGCAGGCTCTCCATGCTCGGCAACCATCAAACCTAACTGAACTGGAGATGTTTTGTAAGGAGGAATGGTCCAAAATACATTCATCCAGAATCCAGACACTCATTACAGGCTATAGGAAGTGTCTAGAGGCTGTTATTTCTGCTAAAGGAGGCTCTACTAAATATTGATGTGATTTTTCTGTTGGGGTGCCCAAATTTATGCACCTGTCTAATTTCGTTTTGATGCACATTGCGCATTTTCTGTTATTCCAATAAACCTCATTTCACTACTGAAATATTACTGTGTCCTTCAGTTATTTGATAGATCAAAATGAAATTGCTGATCCAAACACCCAAATATTTATAAATGACAATCATGGAAATTGTCAGGGGTTCCTAAACTTTTGCGTACAACTGTAGTTCAAGATTATTCTACATAGAGAGAAAAGATTCGACATTATAGAGACAATAGCAAAAAAGGTCAAATGTGCCTAACCTAACGCTATTAGTCCAAGATTATTCGACATAAAGAGAAAAGATTCGACATGAAGATTCGACGAAGCAGTCACCACGAGTGGACATTTATGGTCAAATGCTCTGCCCATAGGCTATAGAAGAATTCTAATTTTGGTTGACTAGTAATAATAAATATAATTATTACTAAATGTCATACAACATTAGAATTCTACTATAGCTTGTAGGCAGAACGTTCGACCGGAAATGTACGATTGCGGCGTCGTACAGTTTAGCTGCTCTGTCAAATGTTCTAAGAAGAAGTCTGGTCTGTCGAAGAAGCCTTCAATGACAGATTCAACCTTAATTATTTCGGATTTTCAGATGAATGCATTTTTTAACTAAACAAAATAAATAAAAACGAATTTCGGGAGTAACTAAATAAATTTATTTTTCGGACGAAAACAAAATTCCGAAACGAAATATTTCAGTGTGCACATGTCTATTATATTTATTAATTATTATTACTAGTCGACCAACATTAGAATTCTTCTATAGCCTATGGGCAGAGCATTTGACCATAAATGTCGGCTCGCGCTGACTGCTTCGTCGAATCTTCATGTCGAATCTTTTCTCTCTATGTCGAATAATCTTGGACTAATAGAGTTAGGTTAGGCACATTCGACCTTTTTTACTATTGTCTCTATAATGTTGAATCTTTTCTCTCTATGTCAAATCTTTTCTCTCTATGTAGAATAATCTTGAATTTATAGCGCTAAGGTTAGGCACATTCGACCACAGGTTCGATGGACACAGATCGCTATTGACAGCGTCATGTCGAATCTCCTATCTATATCGAACTGTTGTCACAACGAAAACAAAAATAAAGCATTTGTTTCTGTCCGATCTTTTGGTTTTCGGATTCTGCATGTTTGATAACGTAAATACCCAAAATTCGGACGAAAACGAATGCACATGTCTAGTGTGCATGTGATACTCCCTGTATGTTGAAATGCCCTACTTATCTCTTACTTTTATTGTCTGTCTGTTTTATATAAAATGTTATAAATGAACAATTAAAAAAACAAAAAAACATGGTCCTCATATCCTACTCCTAGGCCATGATTGTCAGGTTGGATAACCGTAACATTGGGGAACTGACTATTCCTGAAATGTATTTCTAGGGAACCAGGCCTTTCTTCCACCATGTGGCAGTGTCGCCGGGAATGGGGAGTTTTAAATCTCTCATATTTAATCGGGGAGTTGACTTGTGGCCACATTACTTGGTTCACGCAGTTAACAATTGTGTTGAGCCTCTTAACCACTTGCTGACCGCCTCGCGCAGATATACTGCGGCAGAATGGCACGGGCAGGCAGAATAACGTACCCGTACGTTACTCCCCTCCCGCCCCCCGGTGCCCGAGGTGGTCAGCATCATTGCAGGAGCAATCCGTCCAGAGGGGGAGGCCACTGATTCATGGCCACCCTCTTGCGATCGCTACCGACGAATGAAAAGCTTCCTCTGCTTCTGTAATATAAGCAGTTTAGGGTTTACAAAAACGCAGTGTTAGCGGGATCAGCCCAGATACCTGCTAGCACCTGTGTTTTGCCCCTCTGCCCTGCCCAGCATCGATCGATCACTGTCACTTACAAAACACTAAACACATAATTGCGATGTTCGCAGAGTCAGGCCTGATGCCTGTGATCGCTAACAGTTTTTTTGGTAGTGTTTGATACAGTTGCTGACAGCCTAGGAGCTTTTTTACCTGTGAGTCTCACTAGTATACCAGTAAATTTAGAGCCCAAAATGGCGAATCGAAGGTACACTAGTGAAGAGGCCTACACGTTTCCGAGCATGACAGATAGTGAAGAGGAAGTCACTCATCTGTCAGATTTAGGCTCAGAATACGATCCTGTAGACCACAGCGGCTCCATGACAGATAGCTCTGACAATGGATTTGTGGTCCCTGCCAAGGTCAGGCGTACCAGACCCCGATCTTCTTCTGCTGTTGAGGTGCAAGAACCGCAGGGCTCTCGTATGGAGCAGAGAAGTACTAGTGCCGCTCATCCTTCTGGTGAACTGGCAAGCACCAGCGGCCTAGTATACCCTGGACGTAGTCAAACCAGCACTGCAGTAACACGTGGCGAGTCACATAAGTGCAGTTCAAGCTGGCGAGGTGGCAAGCACAAGTAGTGTCCCGCTTTGACCAAGACAAAGACAGGCCCGTCAAGCCCATAGTGCCCTTCCTGCTGCACTCGCCAATCCTAATTCCGGCTCCCAAGGAGAGAAGACATCAATGTGAGTTGCACAAACACTACACTAACACTAGTACACATAGGCACATAACCCCCCCCCCCCCGATCACCCCCCTGCACCCCCTGTCACAGTGACACCAATAGCAGTTTTTATTTTTTTACTGATCACTGCATTGGTGTCATTTGTGACTGTTATAAGTGTTAGGGCTGTTAGTGGTAGGCCCCTTTAGGTCTAGGGTACCCCCCTAACCCCACCTAATAAAGGTTTAACCCCTTGATCACCAGTGTAACTAATCAATCATTTTTCGGATCGTATAGGTGTCACGGGTGACGCTAGTTATCCTGTTAGTTATTTAGGTTCGCCCTCACCTTAGGTTCGCCCTCAGCCCCTAGTTAACCCTTTCACCAGTGATCACTGTATAAGTGTTACGGGTGACACTGGTTAGTTTGTTTTTTATACACGCCGTTAATTACCCAATAAAGGTTTAACCCCCTGATCGCCCGGCGGGTGATATCAGTTAGGTTTTAGGGTCAGATAGGGTCTGCGTCGCCCCAGGCAGCGTCAGATTAGTGCCAGTACAGCTAACACCCACACACGCAGCATACACCTCCCTTAGTGGTATAGTGTCTGAACGGATCGATATCAGATCTATGCTATCGTCCCCAGCAGTTTAGGGTTTACAAAAACGCAGTGTTAGCGGGATCAGCCCAGATACCTGCTAGCACCTGTGTTTTGAACTGGCAAGCACCAGCGGCCTAGTATACCCTGGACGTAGTCAAACCAGCACTGCAGTAACACGTGGCGAGTCACATAAGTGCAGTTCAAGCTGGCGAGGTGGCAAGCACAAGTAGTGTCCCGCTTCGACCAAGACAAAGACAGGCCCGTCAAGCCCATAGTGTCCTTCCTGCTGCACTCGCCAATCCTAATTGGCAACCCACCACTTCTGCAGCACCCGTACTTCTCCCCATTTACTGGCCAACCCGGAATTCAGGTGGAAACAGTTGATTTTACGTCACTTGATTTTTATTCGCTGTCTTTCACCGAAGATCTCTATAGGATCTATTGTGGACCAAAGTAATTTGTATGCTGGTCAATTCATCGACGCTAATCCCCAGTCCTCCCTTGCCAGAGATTGGAAACCAATTACGGTTTCCAGAATTAAGATCTTTCTGGGCCTATTCCTCAAAATGGGCATAGTTAAAATGAGTACGTTGCGGTCATATTGGTCCACTGACCCAATTTACCATATGCCCGTGTTCTCTGCCTCCATGATCAGGGCACGATACAAGCAGATCTTGCGGTTCAAGCATTTCAACAACAATGAACTCTGTCGTCCTTGTGGAGACCCTGAATACGAACGGCTCTACAAAATTCAGCCCCTCGTAAACCACTGCAACCAACGTTTTGCAGACTTGTTTACTCCCCATCAAATTGTCTGCGTTGATGAGTCCCTGATTACGTTTTCTGGCCGCTTGTCTTTCAAACGGTATCTTCCCAGCAAGCGTGCCAGATACGGGGGTCAAGCTATATAAGCTCTGTGACAGGGCCACAGGCTATACATGTAGTTGAATGGTTTACGAGGGAAGAGATAGTCATGTAGAGCCGCTGAACTGCCCAGATTACATAGGGAGCGCTGGCAAGATTGTGTGGGACTTGGTGTCACCCTTATTCAGAAAGGGGTACCATTTGTATGTGGACAATTATTAGACGAGCGTGCCACTTTTTAGTCACTTGTTCAATCATCAGATTGGCGCACGTGGCACCGTGTGATCTAATCGCCGGAGCTTTCCCCAGCGGCTTGTAGAATCCAGTCTTAGGCTGGGGGAGAGAGCCTGCTTGAATTGTAATAACTTGCTCGCTGTGAAGTGGAGGGATAATAAGAATGTTTTCGTTCTTTCCTCCCTTCATGCAGACACGACGGTCCAAATTCCTAGGACGACTGGTGTTGTGGAGAAACCCCTCTGTGTCCACGAATATTTTGGATAGTAGACACCCCAAGCTATTTGCTGAGAGAGAGGTATGGTGAGTATTTTGCAGACCTCACTTTTTGTCTCACAGTTTTGAAAAATGAAAAAAGAAAAAAAATACATTTTTCTTTACTTTCTTCTTTTTCAAAAACAAATGAGAGCTGCAAAATACTCACCGTGCCTTTCAGCAAATAGCTTGGGGTTTCTACTTGGAGTCATTTGGGGGGGAGGGGGGGTTGTGCTATCTTGGCATTTTATGGCCTTCGAAACTGTGATAGGTAGTGAGGAGTGAAATCAAAAATTTACGCCCTTAGAAAGCCTGAAGGCAGTGATTGGTTTTCGGGGCCCGTACTCGGGTTAGGCTCCCAAAAAGTCCCACACATGTGGTATCCCCATACTCAGGAGAAGCAGCAGAATGTATTTTGGGGTGTACACCAACCACACTGATTGCCCCCCCCTCCAATAAAGAGGACCTGTCACCACCCATCAAAGTACCTGTCACAGTCCATCCGAGTACCTGTCACAGTCCATCTGAGTACCCGAGTACCTGTCACCAGGCCATAGGAGTACCCGAGTATCTATCTGCAGCCCATGCCTCATAGAATATACGTTAGGGTGTTTGCTTTCCAAAATGGGGTAATTTCGTGGGCAATTCCATTGTCCTGGTGCTCCAGGGCCTTCAAAAGTGTAATAGGTGGTTGAGAAATGAGATATGTTATTTTTGTTCTTAGAACGCCTGAAGGTGCTACTTCAATGTTGGGCTTTTGTATGTTGCCAGGCTGTGTAAAAGTCTCACACATGTGGTATCGCCATACTCGGGAAGCGTAGCAGAATGTATTTTGGGGTGTAATATGTTGTATGCATATGCTGTGTGTGAGAAATAACCTGATAATATGACAATTTTGTAAAAAAAAATTGTAATTTTGCAAAGAATTGTGGGGAAAAAATACAACTTAAAAAAATTCACCATGCTACTTACCTAATACCTTGGAATGTCTACTTTCTAAAAATTGGTCATTTGGGGGTATTTTTACTTTCCTGACTCGTTAGTGTCTCAAGAAATACGATACACCTGATGTACTGAAGGCCTGATCAGATGTGATCAATTTTCAGTGATTGGCACTATAGTTTGTAGACTCTAACTTTCACAAAGACCAAATAATATACACTAATTTGGGTTATTTTTACCAAAGCTTTGTAGCGGTATAAATTTTGACCAAAATTTATGAAGAAAAATTACTAATTTGCAAAATTTTATGACAGAAACAAAGAAAAAGGCATTTTTTTTCACAAAAATTACGGTCTTTATAGCATAAAAAAACCCACTAGTGATTATTAAATTTTTCTATTACAAGGGATGTTGACATCCTTGTAATAGGAATAAAGGTGACAAAAATATAAATTTTTTTTTTATAAAACTGTGTAAAAATAAAAGGTAAAATAAATAAGAAAAAAAGAGATTTTTTTAGATGCGCCCCGTCCCGACGAGCTTGTGTGCAGAAGCGAACGCATATGTGAGTAGCGGCCGCATATGAAAACGGTGTACAAACCACACATGTGAGGTATCGCCGTGATCAGTAAAGCGAGAACAAGAATTCTAGCCCTAGACCTTCTCTGTAACTCAAAAAATGCAACCATTAGCATTTTTTTTTAAACGAGGCCTATGGAGATTTTTAAGGGTAAAAGTTTGTCGCCATTCCACGAGTAGGCGCAATTTTGAAGCGTGACATGTTGGGTATCAATTTACTTGGCGTAACGTTATCTTTCACAGTATAAAACAAAATTGGGCTAACGTTACTGTTAATTCAAAAAAGTGTTTTTGTTCCAAAAAAAAAGTGCGCTTGTAAGACCGCTGCACAAATACGGTGTGACAGAAAGTATTGCAACGACCGCCATTTTATTCTCTAGGGTGTTAGAAAAAAAGTTTAATGTTTGGGGTTCTAAGTAATTTTCTAGCAAAAAAAACTATTTTTACCTTGTAAACAACACATCTAAAAAAGAAGCTTGGTCCTAAAGTGGTTAAATTGTTCCTGTGACAGGATGGTGGCTTGGGATCCCGTGTCAATTAAACCTGAAATGGGGTGATCACCGGCCTCATGTACCTTTTACTGTAGTGAAATATCTTCCATCAGATTCAGTCAACTCACACATGAAATTAGCCCGGTTGAAGATCTGTGGGCTTTTCGATAATTTACAGTTGGCATTTATCTCACTGCATGTCACAGCTTTTTTGCGCTTATGATTCCTGCGGGATGGCAGATTGGCGGGTAATCAGGTGTCATTTGTTTCGCACATTCGATTGGTCTGGGTCTCTACCTGTTCAATTCATCGGCCCATGGCACTTTGGCGATTTGCCCTATTTTGCCTGACCCGGTTACATTCAGGACAGGACTGCAGAGATGCATCAGACTCATCACCACTCCTCTGGTCTTGATGCTGCAGCCTTTCTCTCTGGAGTTCCCCTGGTTCCCTTTGATTTTGGGGAATTAGTGGAGCTACACCAACCTTGGAGTTACTTACGTGTTCCTGATTGGGAGGTGACCTGCCATTATCAGGATTTTAATTAACATTAGGGTCTCTTATGAAGTCAGACGCGAGTAGAGGAGAGCCGATTGGCTTCTCCTCTGACGGGGGGGTCTGTGCTGATCAATTAGCGCAGCCCCCCCCAGAGGATGCCCACACTGGACCACCAGGGATGCCACCAGACCACAGGGATGCCCACCACCAGGTATGCCACCCCAGACCACCAGGGATGCCAATCAGTGCCCACAATGGATGCCAATCAGTGCCCACAATGGGCATCACTGATTGTCAGGCATTATTGTTTGGCACTGATTGGCATACCATCAATAAGTGTACATCAGTGTCTCTGTCCGTGCTGCCTATCAGTGCCCATCCATGGCGCCCATCAGTGCCACCAATGTGTACCATCAGTGCTGCACAGCGATGCCCATCAGTGCCGCCTTATCAGTGCCTGTCAGTGCAGCCCCATCAGTGTCCATCAGTGAAGGAGAAAACTTATTTAAAATGTTTTGTAACAGAAACAAAAAAAAAACATCTTTTTTTTCTACATTTTTGGTCTTTATTTTATATGTTTAACAAAAAATAAAAATCCCAGGAGGTGATCAAATGCCACCAAAAGAAATCTCTATTTATGGGAAAAAAAATGATAAAAATTTAGTTTGGGTACAGTGTTGTATGACCGCGCAGTTGTCATTCAAAGTGCGACAGCGCTGAAAGCTGAAAATTTTGAAAATTTTGGTCTGGGCAGGAAGGTGTATAAGTGCCCAGTATTGAAGTGGTTAATATTTGACAAATAAACCTAGGGTAGCCCCAACCTCCCTCTCCTCATGTTTACCATCTCGTGATTGGTTGGTTCCAAATATGGGAGTTAACACCTAATTTTCACCCGCCCATCTGTGTTAATGGTAAAGGTGTAATCAGAATATGTCGTCTAGTGTTGTTATTATGAAATATATTTTAATATGTTTCATGTTAATATAATATGGTGACTGCCTTATGCCCTGTCATTTGCTGTCCCCATCTCATGTACCTTGCTGGTTATAAAGTTTTTTTTTTATTTTTAAATATAATATTTATTGATGCACCGAATGGGTTTTTTGGAGGAGGTGTCTACTGTAGGAGTTAGCGGAACATTAATATCCCCGCCTAGGATCAATTGACCTTCTTTAAAGTCTAGCAGTTTGGTCAGAATTTGGCGGACAAAGATATCCTGGTGATCATTAGGCGCATAAATTGTTGCAAGTGTCAGACGTATTCCATTAGGGAGGCCCTTTATAAACGCAAAATGCCACCCCGCATCCAGCAGAGTCTCACTGCAAGTTCATGGGAGTTTACTGGACAATAGGACAGAGACACCCCTAGACTTAGCTATCCTGTTAGTAGAATGATAGGTCACATGGTAGAATCTGTTTTTGAGCACAGGCAGCTTGTCATCTCTGAAGTGGGTTTCTTGTATAAATGCTATATCCGCATGAGAGGCTTTCAGATCGTGTAATAACATTTTTCTTTTCTCTGGGACATTAAGACCCTTAGCATTCAGGAAGAATATCTTTAGGCTGTCCATTGCCAACTAGGAAGGGAAGGGGGAAGGGAAGTCATTTAATTCAGGTAGGGTATCGAGAAAGTGTTGCAGCTGTAGTGCTGGCCAGGAGGGCAATTTGAAGGGGCCCAATTCCGTTGTCAGTTCCTCTATGGAAGGCCACCTGAAATGGGACGCATGGGTTCTGCCTAACTGTTGCAGGTGTGTGGTGGCGAAGGCTCGGAGGGAAGCGCGCGTTTCCCAAAATAGGGAACAGTGGAGAGTTTGGGGAGTAGAGAGTGTTGTTCGCTAACTCTTGAGCCTATGTGAAGTGTCGTTCTCATTAGGGGGTGAGATTTCAGCAGTAGTTGGAGGTAGTCATAGCACCATAAAGTTCCTGGTAGTGGAATGTATGTTTCGGCTTGTTCTATTTGCGCCAGTGGCGGCCCGTCCATAGGGGCGCATGGGCGCCGCCCCCCCAGTCAAAAAATAAATAAAAAAATGTCCCTTTAAAAAAAAAAAAGTTCCTTTAGGAAGTGCACTGTGTTCCGGGCGGGCGCCGGACACGGTGCACTATTGAAGCGTCATGCAAAATGCAATCCCGTGATTGCAGGCAAAACGCTTCATTTGCGGTGTTTTTTTATGCCCTGTGGCGCAGTGCAGTGCGCCTCTAGATGCTGATTGGGCCATTCTGCTTCATGTCTTCATTTCTGGGCGGTGCTATAACTGGGTGTCGTGTCACTTCCTGTTTCGGCTCGTGAATGGAGAAGCAAGGTAAGGTAATGTGTTACTAACAGCCTTTAATTGTCTGTCCACCCTGGCTGTTATACTCTTCTTAGTCTGTGATCGGAGGGTGGAGGGAGCTGTGCTTCACCTCTGCCCTGCCTGGAATCAACCTCTGCTCCAGTCCTTCACCCGACAATCTGCTGGAGCCTTCATTACACATCTCCTGTATGTGTATATCAAGAGGGCTCCCAGCACTGCGTCCTACAGTCATGCTGTGCATTCTCTTTATCTCTCTGTCTGTCTCTCTCTCTCTCTCTATATAACTGTATATATATCTATCTATCTATCTGTATAACTGTTTATCTATCTATCTATCTATCTGTATAACTGTATATCTATCTGTCTATCTCTCTCTCTCCCCTATCTGTATAACTATCTGTCTGTCTGTCTATCTATCTGTATAACTGTCTGTCTATCTATCTGTATAACTGTCTGTCTATCTATCTATCTATCCATCTGTATATCTATCTATCCATCTGTATATCTATCTATCCATCTGTATATCTATCTATCCATCTGTATATCTATCTATCCATCTGTATATCTATCTATCTATCCATCTGTATATCTATCTATCCATCTGTATATCTATCTATCTATCTATATAACTGTCTGTCTGTCTATCTATCTATCTGTATAACTAACTGTCTGTCTGTCTGTCTGTCTGTCTGTCTGTCTATCTATCGGTATAACTGTCTATATATCTGTCTGTCTTTCTGTCTGTCTATCTATCTATCTGTATAACTGTCTGTCTGTCTATCTATCTATCTAACTGTCTGTCTGTCTATCTATCTATCTATTTATCTATCTGTATAACTGCATATCTGTCTATCGGCCCCATCACGGGCGAGTGACGTGGGGGGGGGGGGGTTGGTTGAGATTTTGTTTGCGCCCCCCTAAAAAAATGGAGCACCAGCCGCCACTGATTTGCGCCCATAATTTAAGTCAGCTATGGCGACACCAGTCAATGATCCTTCCAAGATAAATTGCTTGCTAGTATTTTCGGATGTCAGGAAGAGCTAAGCCGCCATGATGTTTGGGTAGTAACAGTAAATGGAGAGGGAGGCGTGATTTCTTGTACGCCCAAGGGGAAAGTTGAGTTTGAATGTTCACAATATATTCGTAGGGATGTAAGTGCCTAAATACTTTAAAGCTCTTTCCATCCATTTGAATTTAAAACTAGATTTTAGTGCAGATGGAGGGGTGGGGGGTATCCCTATCACTTCCGACTTATGAAAATGTCTTTTTAAATTGGATAGAGATCCGTATGTTTCAAATTCACGTAGAAGATTAAAAAGTGAGACTGCAGGGTTCATCAGGGAAAAGAACAAGTCTTCCGCATAAGCTAAGATTTTATACTGAGTTCCTCATATGGATAGGCCCCGAATATCTGAGTTCAGGCGGATTCCACTAAGGAATGGTTCCAGTGACAGGGCAAATAACAGGGGGGACAATGGGCACCCCTGTCTAGTGCCATTCGTTATGGGAAAAGGGTCAGAAAGAACTCCATTGGCTTTAACCTGGGCTGTAGGATGTGAGTAAACTTTAGTGATTAAGCTGATAGTTTCCCCAAGACCTAAGTGTCGAAGGACCGTGAACATGTATTGCCAGTTTACACGGTCGAACACTTTCTCTGCGTCCGTGCTAAGAAAGACGCAGGGTGTGTGGGTAGAGCTGGCCACATGTAGTAGGTTAAGGACTTTAGGCGTGTTGCCCCTTGCTTCCCTAGTGGGGATGAAGCCCACCTGGTCTAAGTGTACTAGGTCTTTTAAGTGGTTGGCTAGACGGGTTGCGAGGATTTTAGTAAACAGTTTGAGATCAGTGGTTTAGAAGTGAGATTGGTCTATAGCTGCCGCATGAGGTTGAGTCCTTGCCTTCCTTCGGGATGACGGAAATATGCGCCTTCAGAGTGTCTCTGGGGAGGACAGCTTCCTCTCCAAGACTATTGAACAAATGTACCATGCAAGGGCCTAGGATAGGGAGCAATGTTCGATTAATATTGGAGTGTAAAGCCGTCTGGGGCGGGGGGCCTTTCCCGGCTTAGTTGAGCCCATTGCCATTTCTAGCTCTTCTAATCTTATCGGTGCGTCCAATGCTGCACTAAGTTCAGGTGAGAGTGTGGGCATCTGAGACGAGTGGATATACTCGTCTATTTGAGTTTGGGAATTCGATGCAGGGGATAGGTTATATAGAGAGGCGTAAAAAAATCTCAGAAGGTTTTCGAGATCTGTGAGGGTAATCTTTTGTGCATTTGAAGACATAGTGTGTGGTATATAGGATTGGAGTTTGTGTTCCCTGAGCGACCTAGCTAGAGTTTTCCCACATTTGTCTCTGTATTCGTAACTGATTTTTCTGCATTTCTGCAATGCTGCTTTGGCTTTGTATAATAGTAGGTCATTAATTTGGTTCCGGAGGGAGGCGAGTTCTTGTTCTAGTGTAGTAGAGGGGGCATATTTGTGTTGGGATTCAGTAGTTTGGAGTTTGGTCAGGAGCATAGTTAATTGTTTTCCTCTTTCCTCTGAGTCTGGAGCCGTGTTTAATAAGGATGCCCCAAATGACTGTCTTGTGGGCCTCCCACACTGCATGTGGGAGTATCTCTGGCACTTGTAAGAGGCTTTCATTTAGTTTCCATATACGGGTCGTCTGGGAGGTGGCACTTGAAAGAGCATACGTCAATGAGATGGGAGCGTGATCAGACCACGTAATTGAGCCAATGGAAGTTTCGCAAACCGCATGTAGCTGAGCGTGAGGTAATCAAGAAAAAATCGATTCTCAAGGAAATTTTGTGGGGGGAAGAGTAGAATGTGTAGTCTTTTTCTCCTGAGTGTTGGAGCCGTCACACCTCAATCAGCTGGGCTTTGTGTACAGATTGTATGATTCGTTTGTGGGAGCTAATGGGGACAGAGGACGAGCCAGAGGAGGTGTCTACTGTAGGAGTTAGTGGAACATTAATATCCCCGCCTAGGATCAATTGACCTTCTTTAAAGTCTAGCAGTTTGGTCAGAATTTGGCGGACAAAGATATCCTGGTGATCATTAGGCGCATAAATTGTTGCAAGTGTCAGACGTATTCCATTAAGGAGGCCCTTTATAAACGCAAAACGCCACCCCGCATCCAGCAGAGTCTCACTGCAAGTTCATGGGAGTTTACTGGACAATAGGACAGAGACACCCCTAGACTTAGCTATCCTGTTAGTAGAATGATAGGTCACAGGGTAGAATCTGTTTTTGAGCACAGGCAGCTTGTCATCTCTGAAGTGGGTTTCTTGTATAAATGCTATATCCGCATGAGAGGCTTTCAGATCGTGTAATAACATTTTTCTTTTCTCTGGGACAAAGAAAAGAAAAAGAAAAAAAAAAAAAAGGGAAAAAAAAATCTAAGATTGGTTAACACCAATAAACAGTGAACACACACACACACCCCAAGCTTAGTCAGAGGGCCTGTGTGTCAGCCTATGTGGGGGAGTGGATAGAGCAGGCCTCAGGAGCATCTCTAATTCGCCCCACACCACCCCAGCCAAAATAAGACAATTAACTCAACTGGTTAAAGAGTAATAAGAAACAATAACTGATTCCCACTATGTATGGAGATATTTTAAGGGGTCGGCGATGTCCGTGTCCTGCCACAAACCGACCACCCCCAGAAAAGAAAAGGGGGGGCATGGCCGACCGATGGCCAGAGGCAGACACCGCAGCACCCCCATCCCCCCATTCAACCCCACAGGTGTGAGTGTCCCCTCCCATCTATCACTAATCAATTTATTCACAAGTGCTTTATGTTGGGCATCTAAATGGTCACACACTCCCCCCCGCCAAGCACCAGGCGCTCACCAGAAATATGTACTGCGGGGGCCTCAAACATGAGAGACACAGTACAATCCAGGCTCCGCTCCAACCGCACATCAAGCTACGATGTTGAGCGGCACCAAGAGTAGGAGAGAGGGGGTCCCACGCTGGAAGAACATGCGCCAACTGAACCTGCCGTGCATCTAAGCAGCCCCTTAACGGGGCAGGGCAGCCCCCTTCTCTGACCATCATCCCACTAAAATGTAGGTCCCCCTCGGCCTCGGGTATGATGGGGCTCTCCCCCTCCCCTCAATTCAGTGAGTCCAGGCCAGTCCACCTGTCCTAACATGCACGGGCGTGGATGGTCAGGGCATTTGTAGTTTTATTATCAGCAACTGAGACATCCTGGAAAAATTCAACAGTAAGGTTAATTACCACAGACTGTCTAAAACAGGGATTAGCGGACCTCCAGCTGTTGCAAAACTACAAGTACCATCATGCCTCTGCCTCTGGGTGTCATGCTTGTGGCTGCCAGAGTCTTGCTATGTCTCATGGGACTTGTAGTTCTGCAACAGCTGGAGGTCCGCTAATTGCATATCCCTCGTCTAAAACATTAGGGCACTAAGACCTTTCAGTGGCTTGGTAAGAAAAGAGCCGGGTAATCAGTTAGCAGCTGCCAGTTGCAATAGTTCCACTGGGTTCTCCAGTAGGATTTAGGGGGTTGTGGAACATAACCAGTCATGGAAGGAACCAGGGAGGCCCATCTCCATTGGACATGGCTGGGGGGCTCCGACGGCACCATCCAAGGGAGTGCACCTGGGCGTTTCGTTTTTGTCTATGGGACACAACTCTGCGGGATCGTGGAAGGGCAATGTGACTGTTAGGCATGAGGAGGGGAGGCAAAGTTGGCTAGAGGGAAAGAGTTATAGTGGATAGCAGCAGTAAGAATTTTAGGACTTACGCGGGCCCGCTGGGGCCTACCCTCCCGATGCCCGCCTAGATCTTTGTGGCCAGGGCTGGGCGCTCTTCCGGCCAGTCGGTTGCGATAGGAATTGTAACCAGTCCGGTACCGGGATGGGCTACCAGTCCATAAAGTGGAAAAAAAGCCGGCAGGTCTCCCGATGTGCGGAGAGTAAACAAGCGCTGATCTCTCTGAAAGGTGACGTCGAGGGCATCCCCATCTGAATTAAGCGCCGAGCTGGCGGGCCAGGTCAAGGACTGGACGCAGCAATGCTCGTTGGAGAGTGGCCTTGGAGAGGTCAGGTAGGATTTTCACTGTCGCTTCATCGAAATCCACGGCGCCCATTTCCCAGGCTGTGTGGATGATAGTCTCCTTCTGGTTGTAGTGATGTATCTTACATATGACGTCCTGCGGGCTATTAGGATATGTCTGCGGGGGCCGAGGGCTCTGTGAATCCGATCCAGTTCCAGGTTGGCGGGAAGAGTGTCATCAGAAAGCGTTCGGAAGATTGCCATGGCTGTCTCTGCTAAGTCTTCGGGCCCCGTGGATTCCGGTAGGCCCCGAAGCCGCAGATTGTTGCGACGGCTTCTGTCCTCCATGTGGAGCTGCAGAGTTACCGCTGCTCGTGTATGTGTGTCTTGTTGGGATTCAAGGGTGGTCATCTGTTGTTGCAGGGTCTCTAAGGATGTTTCCCCGGTGGTTAAATGAGTTGAAAGGGATTGAATATCCCGTTTAATTCCAAGAATATTCTGCGGTGCTGCTCCTCTAGTTGGCAGATAAGGGTTTCTATATCTGCCTTAGTTGGTAGTGCATGGAGCAGCGCCTGCAGCTCTGAGTCCATACACAGGGTTGGCGGTTGGGAGGAAGGACCCGTGACTGAGCGGGAGGCCGTTGGGGAGTCTGAGCAGGAGTCCGAATTTACTGAGGCAGCTGGAGAGACTGGATGAAAGATGGGGTCTGGGGAATCCTGCGACGGGCCGCGTGGCTCCGCCATTTTGAGAGGGGGGGAGGACGCTTGAGAGTTCGGAAAGAATTTAGCTATTTTCCCGCTGCCTTTTTAAATTTTTGCTGTCTGGTTGCTTCCCTTCGCCACCTTCTTTCTGGTAGAGGGCATGCCGTAGGGATGTAGTGAGATGGCTGGGGTAATCAGGGGAGAACCGGGAACTCAGGCAATACACAGCCTTAGTCAGCCATGTCCAGGCCACGCCCCCGGCTATAAGAAATTTATACCTAACCAAATATATTGAGATTGACAGAGACTTATGGAATCAAACACCACCTTTTAACCATAAAAGACTGGTGCCAAATCGTTGTCCAATACATGGATGACTACAGTACACATTGATTCTTACAAAATGTGTTGCAGCATTTTGTGTGTGTGTATTATATATACACACATACATACATACACACACATACTCTTGGTTCTGTTTCAACTTGTGATTGGTGTCCTTCTGGTGTAATATAAACCGGGCGTCTCTGCCATTGTCTGGGGTAAAGCTGAGTCAACAATGGGTTCTTACTGAAGAGACAATCTCACCCTTTGAAACAATGGGGCTATTTACCCTTGCTTTCCTGTGATCAAAGACATTGATATCTGAATCGCAAAACACTAGTTTGACCATTGTCAGTTGGTTTTGTGTAAAGCAGCACCAATGTTCAGGTTATTCGGTTTCAACATAAGGCTTGTATATTGACCTTAATCGTCCACTGATGAGGATAATCCAATCAACCTTTTCTCTGGTGGGGGAAATGCTCCCCTGGTATGACGACTCCTTGGCTGAAGGTTTCATGAATTATGAAAATTTTTATGTATCCTGGCCACGACACCATTATAATTTTTGTATACATGTATGGAACAACTGGCTATCTTAAACTGCATATATTTATTCTTATAAACTTTTGATATTTTTACATTGTATGCATGTTATAAAACATTTGTGAGTATATGTGAAATACAAAACCTCATGTATGTTTAACTATTAATATGTTTCAAAAATTAATAAAAAATTTATTGTACCAAAAAAAAGGCCCACACCCCTGTATTTAAAATGTTCTTCCAGCTCTTCCTTGTTATTACCACTTACTTTGACAGCTTTTGGTTATCCTGTCCAAATCTTTTTGGTATTGAGATTATGGTTAAGGTTTATGTTATGTGCTGGTTGCAATAGTTCCTCTGCTCTCATTTACTTTGAGATTACTGGTTTATTCCCTAGTAAGAGCCCTGTCCTGGGTGGAGGCACTGACAACTTTATTATAAAACCCAATCTTCCATTTAGTAAAAGTTCTGGTTATCTTATTTACCTACAGGTTTAGCGCAATATCCTGTTTAGAGAGGGACATTTTTCATAACCCCACCAAAAGAAGGCTACACCTGTATACATTTTTTGGCTAGTTTAGGAGGAACTTTACACCGCTCCTACTTTTTTTTTTTTTTCCCCTATCCCCCCTACTGGTTATGCTTAAAATACACAGGCACCCACCCAGCATGATCCTGCTGTCTGGCACCACCGAAAGTCAGACCGCATATCACCCATGTGCAGAAAGGAAGACCATGTTCCCATTAATTTGATGTTACAACATGGTAAGCTAATGAAAATAGTGTGTTATTGTGATTGTTGAAAACCACATGGTTTTAAGGCCTGTTTCCAAACACTTACCTTGCCATATATAAAAAAACAATTCTGGGGGATCCAGTCACATTCACCATGACGACTTCACTGGACATTTATCAGCAACATTACCCATATTCATACTGCAGTAAACGTTCAAACCAGTGGTAAATGTTTTACTGTAGAGGTGGTCTAGTTTTGGGTACATGTTCAAAAAAATGTATAGTCAAGCTTTTCCTTGTCAAAAGAAGTTTATTGAGTATACAATGTTATAAAGATACATAAAGTAAGTTTACAAGGATCTATAAAGTAAGCTCATTGTTTTACAGTAGGGTTTATATAGGTAAATATCATGAAATTTCAAATATTAAACATTGGGTTCACGTAAACCTAAATCAAAGATATATATAATTTCCTTAGTTACTTTTGTAAGTATTTAAATGATTTATACCTACTATACATATTGTTTACAAGTAGAGTGTATATAGGTCAAATAAATTCTGATAATGAGCTTTAATCATAAGGTGGAGAAAAGGAAAGAGAAAGAAGAAAAAGGGTTGAAAGGTAGAGGTATGGTCCACAAGGTTGTCCCGCTCGTCAGTTTATTATTCTTTTTAGTTCTCTTTGAAGCCTTAGAATGGGTGTCTCTGTAAGTCATTTAATCTGTTACCATGGCAACAGGACAGAGTCATTGAAATTTGACAGGAACTGTTGTTTTATCCAAGGGTGCCAAAGTTTTTCAAATTTTGGAATTTGATTTTGATCGATGGCTACCATCTTAGCATGGGACATTGTATTATTCATTCTGTGAATTGTTTCTGCTAGTACCAATGTAGGAGATTTCCATGCCTTGGCCACTGTTTGTTTTGCAGCCGTTATTAGTTGGATCATAAGTTTGAATTGAGAGAGTGTTAACCATTCCGGTTTTAGATTAAGTAAAGTTAAATATGGATCTGGTTGTATTATCTTTTTAAATATTTTAGATGCAATCACGAAAACTTCCTTCCAGAAGGTTTGGATTACTGGGCACGTCCACCATATGTGTAAATATGTGCCTATTTCTGGGCATCCTCGAAAACAAAGAGCTGAGGTATTAGGTGAATATTTTGCCACTCTAGCGGGTACAAGGTACCAGCGAGTTAGGACTTTATAATTTGTCTCCAGTGCTAAGATGTTGGGTGAAGATGACTTAGATGTGAGCCATATGTTAGACCAGTCCGTGTCTTCTAAAGTTCGTCCCAGGTCCTCCTCCCACCTCTGAACGTAAGAGGGTCTATTAAGATTTGCTACTCCATATAATTGATTATAAAGTGATGAAATTGTACCTTTAGCAAATGGATCTTTTGTACAGATTGATTCAAAAATGGATAATTGGGATAATGGTGTATCCCCCTTTAGGAATGGTGTATAGAAATTTTTGATTTGGAGATATCTAAATATCTCAGAGTTTGGTAGATCATATTTTTCTCTAAGCGATGGGAATGAAAGGAATGATTTAGATGCTATGAAGTCATTTAGTGTCTGAATGCCTGATGTTGTCCAAGCTTTAAAAGAATTTGGGTAGATCCATGGCGGATAAAAGGCCGGATTTCTGATAAAAGAAAGGAGAGGATTGTGTGGAGATTGTAACTGATATTTGGTTTTTAGTTTATCCCAGAGAGATAAGAAGTGTTTAGTTATGGGATTATGAATTTTAAAGCGGTCTTTAGGATCAAGCCATAATAAATTTGATATTAATAGAGGGTCATTTTCTGAAGCCTCTATAAATACCCATAGTGGGATTTCCTGTTTTGCATGGTATTTGGACAGACTGGCCAAATGTGCTGCTCTGTAGTAGTTAGTAAAATTAGGGTATCCAAGGCCTCCTTTATTTTTGGGAAGATGTAGTGTGTGTATAGGTATACGTGGTTTAGAAGAGCCCCATATAAACGAAGTTGCTCTTTTTTGTACTATTCTCAAAAAATAGGAAGGAATTGGAATAGGGAGGACTCTGAATAGATAAAGCAATTTGGGTAGAATAGTCATTTTGATTGCATTAATTTTCCCTATCCAGGATAAAGGAAGTTGCGACCATTGTTTTATTAGATTTGTGATCTGTCTTAATACAGGAGGATAATTGGTTGAGAATAAGTCAGAATGAGATGCTGTTAAATGAATTCCAAGATATGGGATTGATTTTTCTGCCCATGTGAATGGGAGTGCAGCCTTAGCCGGGATCAATTCCATGTTTGTGAGTGAAATATTAAGCACTAGGCATTTCTTAGGATTAATCATAAGGCCGGATAGGGCTGCAAATCCATCAAGAGCTGGTATTAAGTTAGGACCAGAGACCTGTGGTGATGATAGAAAAAGTAATATATCGTCTGCAAATATACATAATTTGTGTGTAATACCTCCTACTTCAATGCCAGTTATAGTTTGGTTTGTTCTGATGTATTGGGCCATGGGTTCGAGTATAAGGGCAAATAATAAGGGAGATAATGGGCAACCCTGTCGGGTACCTCTTTCGATATTAAAGGCTTCAGATTTGTATCCAGCATATTTTATATAGGCTTTGGGTTTATTATACAATGCTTTGATCCATGTTAAAAAGTGGGGTCCAAAACCCCATTTTTGTAATGAATATTGCATATATTGCCAGGATACTGTGTCAAATGCCCTCTTAATATCGAGAGATAGAAAACATAAAAGGGATTTTCCGTTTTTTAGCAATATGTGCCAATAACACTGCCCTGCGTATATTATCGCCTGCCTGTCTATTTGGCATGAAGCCTACTTGATCTCTATGTATTAATTTTCCTATAATGCTATTGAGGCGTTTTGCTATTATTTTTGCTAATAATTTAATATTGAGGTTTAACAGAGAGATAGGCCGATAATTCACACAGGAAGTATCATCAGAAAAGGGTTTTGGGATCATACAAACAATTGCCATTAGTGTTTCTTGCCGAAAAGAATGTCCATCTAGAAGTTTGTTAAAAGTTTCAGTGAGAATGGGAGAGAGTATTTCTGAGAATGTTTTATAGTATAAAGCTGAGTAGCCGTCTGGGCCTGGTCTTTTGTTAAGTTTTAGGTCTTTTATGGCGTTAGCAACTTCATCTATAGTTATAGGCTCATCCAAACTGCTTTTTTGATTCTGAGATAACTCAGGTAAGTTTATTTTTGAGAAGAAGGATTCAGCTTCTGTAGGATTAAATTTATTGTTTGTCTTGTATAAAGTTGCGAGATGTGAGTGAAATTTATGGACTATTTTAACTGGATTACAAGTGTAAACATTTTTTGATAATTTAAAACGTATTGGTTTGAAAGATTTGTTAGTTGAATTTAATGCCCGAGCCAAATATGTACCTGGTTTGTTTGTATTCATGTAGAAATTGTGTTTGGAGCGTTTGAGGGATTTATCAACTGACTCAGTGAGAAATAGATCGTATTCCAATCTAGATTTTTCCAGATGAGATTTTGTACTCTGAGATGGATTATCTTGAAATGATATGTAGGCTGCATTAAAATTGAGTTCTAGTTTTTTTGCTAGATTTTTGCGTTCCCGTTTAAATAGTGCCATTTGTCTTTGTATTGTACCACGCAAGACAGGCTTATGAGCTTCCCACAGTGTTTTTGGGGAGATGTCTGTTGTATTATTAATTGATATGTATTCCTTTAAAGCTTGTTCAATGGCCACCTGATGTAGTGGGTGTTTAAGCATTATGTCCGGTAAGTACCACGTTAGGTCATGCGCTTTTGGTATGGCTGAGGCTATAGTAGTGTATACTGCATTATGGTCAGACCACGGAATCGGAATTATATCTGATGCAATAATTTCTGGTATCATTCCTATTGTTAGAAAAATATGATCTATTCTGGTGAAGGTTTAATGAGGGTGCGAGAAATAAGTGAATTTCTTTTTCATTGGGTTACTTTCTCTCCATGAATCTACCAGATTGTATTTGGAAAGAAGTTGAGAAAAAGGTAATCTAGAGGTTATTTTGGATGGTGTAAAAGGTGATTTATCTAGAAATGGGAGAAGGACCTGGTTTGAATCCCCACACATTATCACTGTTCCTATTTTGTGTGTTTTAATCACTTGTAATATATGTGAGAGGAATGGTGTAGGTTGTTTGTTAGGAGCGTAGTAGGAAATCACCGTGATTGCTGTATCCATTATATAACCCATGAGTATCAGGTATCTACCTTCTGGGTCTTTAATTTCTGATGATAAGGTGAATGGTGTGGATCGGTGAAATGCAATTAGAGTTCCCCTTTGCTTGCTACAGGCAGAAGCCGTGTAAATTTGTTGATAAAAAGGAGAAATATATTTTGGAGTAGAATCTTTGGTGAAGTGTGTTTCTTGGAGGCATACTATGTGAGCCTTCTTGTTATGGAAAGTACGGAAGGCTTTGGTCCTTTTTTGAGGGACATTTATTCCCTGAACATTCAGGGAAAGTATATTCAGTGGTGCCATGGCAATAGATCAAATAGTTTTGACTTTTTGTTATGCAGAGCTGACTGCGCAGATCAACCTGTGTGGACTGAAGAGATGAATAGATAGAAAAGAAACCAGTGAATTCTGGAGTAAAAAGTAAACAAAAAACATATGAGATTAAATGATACATTGTATAAATTATTTTTTGCAAGTAATCACAATTTACCCGTGAAAGAGAGTAAATATCTCTCTCAGGGGAATAAGTGCCTTCGTCACACTCCCACATAATATGATTGGGAGAATGAGGAGGGCTAATGGGGGTACACGGATCTTCCGCTTACAGGAGAGAAGTGCTATGTCAAAAGACATCAAAATGATGTTTCATTAATTGGAGTGCAGAATATAGTTTTTGTTGAAATTATTTATTCCAGGGTGGTTGTATATGGTTAGTCTTGCCCTAGGCTAAATAATTCAGTTAGAAAGGTACTGTTAATAACTTTGGTATTGATGAAGATAGTTTGAATTATTTTGGGATTTTAACCCTTTTAGAGTAAACAATTACATATTTTATTCATATGCAACTGTTTTAGATATGTTAACTCATAAAATTGAGGTTGTATTGCTTCAGATTAGAATAAACAAAAACATAATTCTAGGGACTAGTTAGGTAATAATATATTTGTTTTAAGAAAAGAAAGAAAAAGCTTCCATTACTTCTGGATTATTGAACATATTTGTCCTAAAAAGTAATAAATCTATTGTTATTACCTGATAATATATAACTGAACAAGAATTTCCTTATTTCACTTATATATTCTAAGGCTATATGAATCAGAAGTAATAAGAAATATAACTGGAATGTAACATGATCCCACACAGTGTGTGACTATCAGAATGCAGTTACATTCAGTTATAAATACAGTTTTTTATAGAGAACCATCTCTTAGTATAATAAATGAAGAGATATCAGGAATTAGGATGTCAGTCCATTGAATCTTCTTGGTCCATGGATGATGTGGCATAACGGCCTCTTTTGTGAGAATGATGATTCCCATTTTGTTCTGAAATTTTCTGGGTGCTGCCTGAAGGTGAAGATGACGCCATTCTTCTGCGTGTGGGAGAGTTGCTGCTTGTGGGTTCTGTCAGATTTAATTTTAAAAGGGTTTGTTGTAGTTCATCTGCTGATCTGCTTCTGTAAATTGTACCTTGGTAGTTAAATCTGACTGAAAAGGGGAAGCCCCATTGATACATAATGTTGTGGCGTTGCAGTTCCATTAGTTGGGGTTTCATGGATCGTCTTTTAGTAATAGTAAGTTGGGATAGGTCAGCAAAAATTTGATAATTGTGTCCTTGAAAATTAAGTTCCTTTTTTTCTCTTGCAGCAATTAGTATTTGTTCTTTCGTTCTGTAATAATGAAATTTTGTGATTATATCACGTGGGGGTCCATCTTTCTTTTTGGCTGTGAGGGCTCTGTGTACTCTGTCCAGTTCTAAACGTTCAATAGGGATATCTGGCTTTAGTTCTTGTAATAGAGCAGTAATAGTAGATTGCAGGTCTGTCACAGTTTCAGGTATTCCCCTTATGCGCAAGTTTGAACGTCTGGCTCTATTTTCGTAATCTTCGAGCTTAGTTTGAAGTATTAAATTCTCTTTTTTTAATTGTTCCAATTCTGTTATATTTTCTTGGGTTGTAATTTCAATTTCATCCATTTTTATTTCTAAGGCTGCGGTGCGGTTTCCCAGCTCTCTTATTTCTTTGGTTAGGCTTTTTGTTATTTGGTCTGAGGTTTGTTTTAAAGCCTTATGAAGCATCTTTTCAAATTGTAATAATATTTCTGGGGATACTGAGGAGGCTTGTGGAGAAGTTTGTGAAAGGATTTGTTCTGTATCTGACTCAAATGGAGAGTCTTGCTGTGACATTTTCTGTCTGTGAGAGCACCCTGATGCTGTATATTGTGAGGTGACTGGAGCTGCTTCAGCTGCAGTGAGTGCCTGTGAGCTCTTTGTGAGGTGATTTTTATTTCTGCCACGGTTTCCTCCCAGTACCATATTTCCTGCCCAAACTTTCACAGTTTGTTCCCTGGGACAAAAAGGTTCAAATGGATACCTTTTTAGCCTGCAGGCTCCGCTTTGTCCTTCTCTTCTCTCCTCAGCGGTGTGGAGCTCTAACAATGCATGTCTGCTCTGCTAGGCTCCGCCTCCTGCCCCCAGTATAGTCAAGCTTTTAATAGCAGAAGATATAAGGTGCCAATTAACCTAACTTTGAAATTAGAGGTAATTTTACAAGCCTTGTTTATGTACTTTACCCTTGGGGTATTTTTATCATCTGTGTAAAAAGACTGCATTGGCTTATTCACAAAATAGGTGACCTTGTTTTATCTGCCTGTGATATTTTAACACTTGTTTCAATGAAACTGTAATTAACAAGAAGCTATAGTGGCGACAGGACCGATCTGCTCCTCCCTTGACATCCTGGGGCTTACTTGGACCATCCGGAGGTGTACGTGGAAGGAGAGGATTGGCTCAGTACATCACCCCTGCCACAGCTAGGGGTCATGTACAGCTTAGAGGACTCCCCTCCACTACCCACCGCCCCTGGATTTTGCATAGTTCTACCGTTTGTGGTTTTACTATACGTCTCACTTGACAGGTACGTTTAATTCCTTTTATACCGCTGTAAACTGCAATGCAGTCACTAAATTGCACCTGAAATCATTGGATAAAAGTTATGGGAGAAAAAAAAAAAAATCGGATTGCAAGAACTGTTACACGGGTTATCACAAACACCATTAACTTCTGACCCACAAATATTTTGAACTTCTATAAGATGTCTTTTGAAAATGGAGATGAAATACCAATTTCTGAGAAATTGAGGGTTTCAATACTTAAAAATGTATTTAGAAAAATACTGATGATGCCACCTGTACACAATCATGTTTGTGAACCTATTCATTTTTATCAAAGCTGGTTAATATATGATCTAAACTGGTTTATTTTTAATAATCCCCTGCCATCCTATTATTTTAGGTTAGCCCTTGAAATTCTCCACAATTCGTCAAGTTACAATCAAAAAAACGTAAATGTAGTTTATTGGGATTTTATTTGATAGACCAACACAAAGTGGCACATAATTGTGAAGTGGAAGGAAAAAGATAAATGGTTTTTAATTTTTTTTTACAAATACTTGAAAAGCATGGCGTGCATTTGTATTCAGACCCCTTTACTCTGATACCCCTAACTAAAATCTAGTGGAACCAGTTGCCTTCAGAAGTCACCTAATTGGTAAATAGTCCACCTGTGTGTAATTTAATTCCAGTATAAATACAGCTATTCTGTGAAGCCCTCAGAGGTTTGTTCAAGAACCTTAGTCAACAAACAGCATCATGAAGGCCAAGGAACACCTATTAAACATGTTAAAAAGTGGATATCAAACTAATGGGTAATCAGCTAATACTGATTCGTCCACAGGATGGGGTACCTCCACAACTAAGTCACAATATCAAAAAATGAGGAAATGGGAAAGAGAAGGGGGGGGGGGGCAATCTGGTCATCCCACCCCTATGAGTAAAGGAGGACCAACCACGGTATATAGTAGGTGATGGAAACTTTGATACAAAAATTAAAGTTACATACCGGTAACGTCTTTTCCTGTAGTCTTTCAGGACAGCCACTATTGAGAGATAGTCTCCTCCTCTTCCTTTAGGAAACACTGTGCCAGCCCATAAATTCTCACCTCCCTTGACGGACCTCAGTTTTTTCAAGATCACCTCCGGCGAGCTGGGGAGACACAAGAACACATTAATAACATACCATCTAATATCATTTCCATTCTTTTATAAGACCCCCCAAAGTTTAAGGTGGGTAACTAGGGCTGTCCTGAAAGACTACAGGAAAAGACGTTACCGGTATGTAACTTTAATTTTCCCTTTTCGTCATTCAGGACAGCCACTACTGAGAGGATAATCGAGCAATTACCAATTAGGGTGGGACTACAGCTTGCAGAACTTTTCGCCCAAAAGCCTGCTCACCTGCCGCCACCAACTGGACCATGTCGTTGCCTTGCATATTTGCTCTGGCGTTGCTCCAGCCCTCTCTGCCTGGGAAGTTGCCACGGCTCTGGTAGAGTGTGCCCTTATACCCATAGGGATCTCCTTCCCTGCTAATAAATATGCCTGCCCAATAGCTAATCTAAGCCATCTGGCAATCGTGCATCGAGACGCTCTGAATCCTTTTCTGGTCCCGGAAAACAAAATAAATAGAGAATCAGACTTTCTTATTGTCTTAGTCATCTCTAGGTATTGTGGGATACTCCTCCTTACATCTAAAAAATGAAATTTTAGTTCCCTTTCTCCTGAGGGGTTGGGACAAAATGAAGGTAGGACCATTTCCTGGCTTCTGTGGAAACCTAACGCCACCTTAGGCAAAAATGCTGGATCAGTCTTAAGGACTATCCTGTCTGGCAAAGAAACGCAAAAAGGAGGTCTAATTGATAACGCCTCAATGTCACTGACTCTCCTGGCAGTTGTCACTGCTACTAAAAATACAGTTTTTAAGATAAGTTCCTTTAACAAACATTTGTCCAAAGGCTCAAAGGGGATTCCCGTTAGGCTCTGTAATACTAAAGATAGATCCCACCCGGGAAAGGGTGGACCTCGGATAGGTCTCTTACTGGACAGTGCCCTAAAGAATCTGGCTACCCATGGATTGGTGGCCAGAGATTTCTCCAAATAAGCACTAAGTGCTGAAACCTGGCTTTTAAGGGTACCTACGGACAACCCCCTGTCTGCTCCACACTGCAGAAACTCCAAAACAGCTATGGGGCTCTGCACCGAGAAGGAGTTTTCTACGCACCATTTGTTGAAAAGGCCAGACCTTTTTATAAATCTGACGCGTCTCCTTTTTTCTACTGTTGAGGAGGGTGGAGATTAATCTCTGAAAATCCCTTAGATTTTAATATACCCTCCTCAGTAGCCAGGCCGCTAATTTCCACTGATGGACTTGTGGACAGAGAACTGGACCTTGTGAGAGAAGATCCTCCTGGAGGTGGAAGGAATAGGGGCGGCTCCGCTGCGAACTGACTGAGAATTGAAAACCATGCCCTTTTCTGCCAATGTGGAGCTACTAGAATGAGAGAGGTGCTCTCTAGTTGAAACTTCCTCAGAACTGCCGGTAATAGCACCGGAGGAGGGAAGGCATAGCATGTCTTGAAATGCCAATTTTGGGTTAATGCATCCACCCCCAGTGCTCCTTCTCTTACGTCTGGGGAGGAAAAAACAGGGGGTTTTCGCATTGTCTCTTGAAGCGAAAAGATCCACTTCCGGGGGTCCCCATTTTTTGGATATGAGATTGAAAACCTCCTGGTTGAGGGCCCAATCTCCCTCTCTCAGTCTCCTCCGGCTGAGGAAGTCTGCAATTACATTCCTCTCCCCTCTCAGAAAAACCGCTGAGAGTGTTGGTCTCGGCCCAATTTAGAATGTCTGTTGCTAGGGCCAGCAGACTTCTGCTTCTGGTGCCTCCTTGTTTGTTTATATAGGCCACGGTAGATGAGTTGTCTGACCGTACCTGGATATGGTGGCCCTGAAGTTCCTTTTTGAAAAATCTGAGGGCTAGGCCAACTGCCCTCAGCTCTTTCTAATTGGACGATCTTTTTAGTTCGTCTCCCTTCCACATGCCCTGCGCTAGAAGGGATCCCAGATGTGCCCCCAGGCCTTTGCCGCTTGCGTCCGTGGTTACTATCTGCGGAACTGGGATAAGCCACAGACGTCCCTGCGACAAGTTCGCTTACTTCCTCAACCACCAAAGAGATCTCTTTATCTGATGGGGAACCTGTACTAAGGTGTCTAGATCCCTCTGACTGTGGTCCCATACCCTTAGTACCTATGACTGCAGGGGACGAAAATGTAATCCTGCCCACTGCACTGCTGGGAGAGTAGAGGTTAGAAGGCCTAGCGTTGACATTATGGACCTTTTGGAAACCCGATGGTTGCACTGGAGGGAGAAAACTGCTCTGTCCAGCTTTAGAATTTTTTCCCTTTGAAGAAAAACTCTCAAAAGCGTAGTGTCCAGCAGGTATCCCAGGTACATAATGCTCTGTGAAGGAATGAGACTGGACTTTTCTAAGTTCAGCAGCCACCCCAATCCTGTTAGTACCTTCTTTGTTAGATCGAGATCCTTGATTAATTGTTCTGGGGATACTGCAAATAGGAGCAGGTCGTCCACAGATAAGCTATAACTGACACTCCCTGGAGTCGCAGGAAGGCCATAGCCTCTGTCAGGACCTTGGTAAATATGCGGGGCGAGGACAATAGCCCGAAAGGCAGTGCTTGAAACTGTAGATGCAGTATTGCACCGTCCAGGTCTATTGCTAAACGGAGAAACTTCTGAGAGGGACGTGTAAATACGCATCTCTGAGGTCCAGTGACACCATGAAACAATTGTGTGGTAACAGGGCCCTGACCGTAAAGATTGACTCCATGCGGAATCTTTTGTAGCAGATTGACCTGTTTAAGGGCTTTAAATTCAGAATCAATCTGAATTTCCCTGAGGGTTTTTTTTTACCATAAATACGTTGGAATAAACCCCCTCTCCTTCCTGCACCTTTGGTACTCTGCGAACTACGTTCTGAATTTCTAGTTCCTTTAGGGCGTCTAACAAAGCCTTGGCCTTTGTCGTGCAGCTGGAAAGCTGCGTGACAAGGAACCTTTGCGGGGGGGGGGGCCTTGTGAATTCCAGAAGATACCCCCTTCTTATGATCCCTAGGATGAACCGATTGGGGGAGATGGTCTCCCACTGTGGAAGGAAGGCCCCCAGTCTTCCTCCCACCATACTTAAAGAGTCATTGATCCTTACGGCTTTTTCAGGAGGGCGAAAAATCGCCCCTCCTCTGCCCTTGCCTCTTTGGCCCCAAGTTTTCTTCTGCCCCCCTTGTTTTGGAGCTTCCCTGCGCTTTTACGGACTAAACCCCTTCTTTGTCTGTGCTGGGGTTTTCCGTTTGAGTGGGAAGGACTTCTTTTTGTCCGCTGTACGGTCTAAGACTGTATCTAGCCCACGGCCAAAGAATAGACCACCTGTCAGGGGTATCCCGCACAATTTGACCTTAGAGGCGGTGTCGCCCGGCCAAGTCTTCAGCCAGAGGGCTCTTCTGGCCGAATTAGCCAGAGCCGCTGTTCTGGCCGACATACGGACTGACTCTGCCGAGGCGTCTGCAATGTATGCGATTCTTTGCAGAATCGTGGGGAAAGAAGCTAGGATAGTCTCCTTGGCCGTGCCAGCTTCAATGTGCTTCTGAATCTGGAAAAGCCAGATGTTCTAAATTGCGGGCTACAACAGTAACAGCCATTTCTGGCTTTAAGTTACCTACTGTTGAGTCCCACGTCTTTTTTAGTGGTGAGTCTATCCTTTTGTCCATGACATCCGATAAGGCCCCCATATCCTCGAATGCCAGGTCTGTGTGCCTAGAGACCTGAGAGAAGGCGGCTTCCAACTTGGGATTTTTATTCCAAATGGACGCTGGATCCTCTGAAAACGGGAACCTTCTCTTAAGAGAGCTAGAGAAAAAGGGCTTCCTTTCAGGATCCTGCCACTATTTAAAAGTTTTCACCAGAACTTCATGTACTGGAAAAACTTCTCTTTTGATCTCCCAAGCCCTTGTACATAAGGTCATGGAGTGATAGGGGTTTTTATCCTCGTGTATACTGAGGGTTGTATATATTGCCCCTAGGAGATCTTCCACCTCATCCAAGGACAATTTATACCTGGAGATTTTCCTGGACTCCCCGTCCTGGTCCTTCCCCTCTGATTCCTCATGGGAGTCAGAAGTGCCACTGTCTGGTTGCCTTTGCTCCACCCCTGAAGGGCCTGAAATTTCCTCTGCCATAACTATATTCGTAGATCTGGCCGGTGCAGAGCCCTGAGCATGAGGCGGGGTTGTGTCCTGCTGAATGGGTTTAGAGGGAAGCTGAAATGTTTCAAAAAGTGTTTTAAAAGATGAAAAAGTGGATGACAGCTCTTTCACAGAAGCTGCCAATCCGGACTGCTGTTCAGATTCCCTTTCCTTCACCAGGGAGTCTATGCACTCTTTACACAAAACCTTGGTCCATGCTTCCCCTAAATTGTCTCTACAGGAGGCACACTTCCTTTTAGAGACATGAGTGGACTTTGTCTTTTCTGTAGATTTCTGAAATTACATACAGAAAACATATTACATTCAGCGTCTTTAACGGAAACAACCCTGGGAGTGCCCAGACTCACCTCTTAGGGATCTGAGCCACCCCCACCCCCTGACCACCCAGGGGGTCTGCCCCCCCTCTAAGCAAGGAACCAAACATGAGGGGGGACAATCCTAGATAGAGAGGACCCCTCCCCAGGGAACGCTTACCTTGGGAAGGCTGGAGATAGTGTCCGCATGAGTCGTCGCAGCATCTGCCTCCGACATGACTGCAGGTGGTTGCCTGTGTTGAGTCTCACGCTGCCTGTGCGTGTTTCCGACTCTCTCCAGCCTGTGCCCGGTCCCCTATCAGCTCCGCAACCCGGAACCGGAAGCCGTCCGCCGAAAATTGTGTCACCCATCGTCCGGCCCGCTGGTTCCAAAAAAAATTGCGGCCTGTACAGCGTACAGGGAGAGCGGACTGTCTCCTTGCTGCGGCCCTGTGGACGCGATAAGGGTCTCCCGCAACCTGATGCCGTGCTCGACAAGGAAGGGGTGGCTTCTGCTGCGGGTATGTACCGCCATTCTTATCCCGGAAGCCCCTGCTTCCCCAGGGATGTATATAAGAGGCCACAATCTCCCTGACTGCAACAGCCTGGTCTCATGCACAGTGTCTCCCCACCGGAGGAAACACTATTAACTAAGGTCCGGCAGGGGAGGTGAGAATTTATGGGCTGGCGCAGTGTTTCCTAAAGGAAGAGGAGGAGACTATCCCTCAATAGTGGCTGTCCTGAATGACAAAAAGGGAAAATATGAATTACGAAAAAGGCTCAATGGTCCAACCCTCCAAATACCATTAAAATTGGTTTAAAAGGGGCAAAAGTGCCACTGCAACAATAGACACAGGACGTCGCTCACATGTGCAAACATTCCGCAATCAACTCATATAGAGTACTTCCATCTATCTTAGCCTAGGGGTCTAGGTAAAGGATAGTTTGGCACCAAGCATTACTTGTCCCAGTCACAGCTAAATTGCAAGCTTATAACATTCATCCCTGAAATACCTTAGACACTGCCATTAATACGGTTCACAGGCATATGATATATTATGGAAAGAAAACACAATTAGTTGTTAACTGATAAAGAATAGCAGCTGAATAGATGGCCCAGATGGCTAAATGGGCAGAACAGTCAGTCTTAGAATATATCCTCTCAAATCGAACTGAAGTTGAAGTCTGAAATTGAGGTGCAAGTCTGTGTCAGGGCTGGAGTGGAACTATTGATGATTTCCCACCCCCCTAGTATGCAGATAGCACCCAGACGCCGATCAAAGTCCAATTACAGGTAACCCAGTTGCTAGTACAGACTGGTGTAATGGACTATTGAGTACTGGATGTTGGGGAGAAGGTAGCCAGATATAAGGTTTCATGGAAATATCGACTTCCCCATTGTAAGGGGTACAGTAAACAGCAGTATACACACTCCAAAACGGCATTGGCAGCCACAGCCACAAGAATTAGCAATGACACTACACACCGCTCCAGTGGGGAATGGAAGGAGGGAGGAATGGAGACAGGTTCCTGGAGGCTCTCACCGCTCCTCAGTAATGATAGCCCAGGTTCAGCCCCCCTTCTGTCATTTCTGTCTTCCCACAGCGTGCGGTAGGTCAAGTGCCTCTTGATTAATAACAAAGTGCAGACTGACTGTATAGACTGTCCTGTCTAGTGAGCACTATCCATTAGCAGCAATGGCAGAATGTTGGAACCGTGTCCAGCAGAGCACAGCGTCCTGTGGTAAAATTACGTCAAAGGCCAAGGAACACACCAGTCAGTTCAGAGATAAAGATGTGGAGAAGTATTAAGCGGGTTAGGTTATAAAAAAAAAATATCCCAAGCTTTGAATATCTCACGGAGCACTGTTCAATCCATTATCCAAAAATGGAAAGAATATGGTACAACTGCAAACCTACCAAGACACGGCCGTCCACCTAAACTGACAGGCCAGACAAGGATAGCATTAATCAGAGAAGCAGCCAAATGGCCCATGGTAACTCTGGAGTAGCTGCAGAGATCCACAGCTCAGGTGGGAGAATCTGTCTGCAGGACAACTATTAGTCGTGTGTTCCACAAATCCTGCCTTTATGGAATAGTGGCAAGAAGAAAGCCATTGTTGAAAGAAAGCCATAAGAAGTTCCGCTTGCAGTTTGTGAGAAGCCATACGGGGGACGCAGCTAACATGTGGAAGAAGGTGCTCTGATCAGATGAGACCAAAATTGAACTTTTTGGCCTAAAAGCAAAATGCTATGTGTGGTGGAAAACGAACACTGCACATCATCCCCCCCGTGAAACATGGTGGTGGAATCATCATGTTGTGGGGATGCTTTTCTTTGATCAGCTTCCCTGTCCCTGCTAGAGTTGATGGGAAGATGGATGGAGCCAAATACAGGGCAATCTTAGAGGAAAACCCCTTATGCCCCGTACACACGGTCGGATTTTCCGATGGAAAATGTCTGATCGGAGCGTGTTGTCGGAAATTCCGACCATGTGTGGGCTCCATCGGACATTTTCCATCGGATTTTCCGACACACAAAGTTGGAGAGCAGGAGATAAAATTTTCCGACAACAAAATCCGTTGTCGGAAATTCCGATCGTGTGTACACAAATCCGACGGACAAAGTGCCACACATGCTCAGAATAAATAAAGAGATGAAAGCTATTGGCCACTGCCCCGTTTATAGTCCCGACGTACGTGTTTTACGTCACCGCGTTTAGAACGATCGGATTTTCCGACAACTTTGTGCGACCGTGTGTAGACAAAACAAGTTTGAGCCAACATCCGTCGGAAAAAATATTAGGATTTTGTTGTCGGAATGTCCGAACAAAGTCCGACCGTGTGTACGCCCTATTAGAGTCTGCAAAAGACATGAGACTGGGATAGGGGTTCACCTTCCAGCAGGACAACGATCCTAAACATACAGCCAAAGCTACAATGGAATGGATTAGATCAGGAGGTCTCAAACTGGAGGCCTTCCAGGTGTTGTGAAACTACAAGTCCCATAAGGCACTGCAAGGCTGACAGTTACAAGCATAACTTCCACAGGCAGAGACATGATGGGACTTGTAGTTTCACAAGCTGGAGGGCCGCCAGTTTGAGACCCCTATTTTAGATCAAAGCATATTCATGTGTTAGAATGGCCCAAAGTCCAGACCTAAATTCAACTGAGTACCTGTGGCAAGACTTGAAAATTGCTGATCACAGACGCTCTCCATCCAATCTGACAGAACTTGAGCTTTTTTGCAAAGAAGAATGGGCAAAATTTTCACTTTCTGGATGTGTGTAGCTGGTAGAGACATACCCCAAAGAAAGGTAGATCTACAAAAGTATTCACTCGGGGAGGTTGAATACAAATGCACGCCACACTTTTCAGATATTTGTAAAAGATTTTGAAAACCATTCATCATTTTCCTTCCACTTCAAAAGTATGTGCCACTTTGTGTTGGTCTATCACATAATATCCCAATACAATACATGTACATTTTTGGTTGTAACATGACAAAATGTGGAACATTTCAGGGGGTATGAATACTTTTTCAAGGCACTGTATATATTCAATTTTACATTAAAGCAATTGTATTGAATTTATAAAATTTAAAATCATAATGCTTTTGTAAAACAAAACAAAAATTTTTAAAAAGCCATTATAACATGAACTTTAAAGTATTCAATTATGTAATACAAAGAGTGTGAAACCAAATATGCTTCTTGGTTCCCTTGGCTCCTTCCTGAAAATATTTTTAAAAATGCAAAATCACCAATTTACAATAGTGTATGTACAAAATGAAGGATCTGAATGTTAATTTATCCTGTGAATATGCTAGGGGGACTCTTACAGGTGAATGCCTTTTTTTTTTACAGGGAATGATTCACCAGTGCAAATGCAACATTCACTGCTTTATAAACATGCCTCTTAATTGAAAACTACTCTGAAAAAATGAAGGAAGCTGTTATTACGCAGCTCTTTCTGAAAATACTAGCTTCAAGACTTCGAGCCACCAAACTGAAGCAAGCAAAAATTCTGACCTGCATACTTGTTTTGGTTCAGTGAATGAGAGAATATTGAAGCCATTGTATGAAGATTACAGCCAGGCAACTAGCATTTTCAGAAGTAGGAGTCAACAGCGGCAGTCCACCACTCATTTACCCCAGCTACACTGTGGGCGTGGGAGAAGTTTTTTTTCCCCACATATGTCACTGTTTACCAGCAAGGTAAACACTAAAGTTAGTTATGTACAGTATCTCACAACAGTGAGTACACCCCTCACATTTTTGTAAAAATTTTATTATGTCTTTTCGTGTGACAACACTGAAGAAATTACACTTTCACACAAGCGTATGTGGCGGCAACAGGTGAGGAGTAAAAAGACAAGTGTGTCTTGCCTACAGTCAAGCATGGTGGTGGGAGTGTCATGGTCTGGGGCTGCATGAATGCTGTCGACACTGGGGAGCTACAGTTCGGGGGAACCATGAATGGCAAAATGTACTGTGACATACTGAAGCAGAGCATAATCCCTCCCTTCGGAGACAGGGCAGTATTCCAACATGATAACGACCCCAAACACACCTCCAAGACGTCCACTGCCTTGCTAAAGAAGCTGAGGGTAAAGGTGATGGACTGGCCAAGCATGTCTCCAGACCTAAACCCTATTGAGCATCTGTGGGACATCCTCAAACAGAAGGTGAAGGAGCGCAAGGTCTCTAACATCCACCAGCTCCGTGATGTTGTCATGGAGGAGTGGAAGAGAACTCCAGTGACAACCTGTGAAGCTCTGGTGAACTCCATGCCCAAGAGGGTTAAGACCGTGGTGGAAAATAATGGTGGCTACACAAAATATTGACACTTTGGGCCCAATTTGAACATTTTCACCTAGGGGTGTACTCACTTTTGTTGCCAGCGGTTTAGACATTATTGGCTGTGAGTTGAGTTATTTTGAGGGGACAGCAAATTTACACTGTTATACAAGCTGTACGCCCACTACTTAACACTAAACAAATGACACTTTGCTACAAAGTATTCACATGAAAAGATATAATAAAATATTTATAAAAAAGAGGGGTGTACTAACTTTTGTGAGATACTGTATGTAGGGAGTGCTACCAACAGCAATGGTAACCTCCCTACACCAGGTCAGCACTGGTTATCATCACAATAAAGAAAACCCTTCAGATATAGGCCCCATATTTGATAGACAGTCACTCTTTATCACACACACCAATTGTCTTATAAAATGTATGTACAGTAAGCTGAAATGTCACAACATATACACTGTAAATTATTTTATTAAACCACAATACAAAAGCAGCTAGAAATGTCTATGAATAAGGCCATTGATTAATTCAGGTATCCATAGTCAACAATAAGATTCCTCAGCCAGTTTTATTTTACAAACATTTGTCAGTACAACCTACATAGCAGAATTTAATTTAAATGAATCATCTTCAACAATCATGAAAGTGTTTTTTTTAGAGCAATTAAAAATGTAACTCCTTATAATGAGCTTCTGGCTTTTTTGACTTAGAAAGGTGGAACAAAAGTGGTTTGTGGCTGCCAGTAAGCTTTATCTACAGGTAGTAGGCCAAACCTGTTCATGGGTGCTGCTGATCAGAAACCGCATCAGATTGAGGCATCAGTCTTTTGTTGCTGATCAGGATCCTGAACAACACAAAACACAAAAACAGCTATTGTGTTCTTGTATGGTGTTGAAGGTAATGCTTTATTTATAGGAATACCATCAAATCGTTAATGCTGTAAAAGAACATATGTTTAATCTTTCTTGACAGCATGCTGCTTTAAGTAAAGCCTCACCTTTACCTTCTAACGAGGAGGTACTGTCTATGTTCTAGACTGAGGAGGGCGATTTCTCTTACCTGTACACAGGTAGCAAATGTTATGTCACCTAAATTATAACAGAAGCCGGTTTTATTTTCTAAAATACAAATTTTCCTAGGTGCTTCAACTCTGTGGCCATGTGAAAAACATTCATAATTTTATCAGAATTAAAGGTTTTCCTATTTTACTCCAATGGGTCTTCATTTATTAGGACAAACAGCAATGTGCACAGAACTGTAACTTGCATTAACCGATCAAAATTCACCTTTGTTCAATACTATGGCTAACTAGTAAAGGCATATAAAAAGGTGATCATTTTCTTCCTTGAACAGGAAATAACTGTCATTTGGTATCATAGCAAAAAACAGTTGAACAGTGTTTTCATTAGAGAGAATAGAAAAATATATTTGCAGACCAGTTTGCGTGCTATATCTGTGTAATTAACTACAATTGTGAATTGAAACAGCCCTAAAAATTATTATGCAAACTACACAATATAGGGGGCTTTACAATTCAACAGCTATACACCCAAAGTTAGATGGAATTTAGGTTGAATATCCATCATTAACTGAAAATACCCTAAACTTTAATGATTATGGTGTGGAATGTGCAGCACTGTTGTAACCATTGGTTCGCTAAAACGACTGAGATTCCTAATGTTTAATGCAGAAAAGCGTTAATCCACTGTTGATAGGCATTCTGAATATTTACATTGTCTAACAAGATATAGGGGTTGATAATACATAAAAGGAAGCATCAGCGGTGCAAAAGCACAATGTGCAAGTGACCAATGTACATTACTGGCAGAATGTTCCTCCAGAAGAAAACTGAGTGCACAGTGACAGGAGTGCCCTCTCCAATGGCAGCGTATAGGGCTGCAGGAATTTTTAACCCAGTGTTGTTTTGTGTTTGTGATATAAATTTTTACTTTCCTATTTTTCCTGTGCGTTACAATATGTGATTTAATGTCCACTGTGTTTTCTTGTGCAAGTTGATAATTAATCCAAAAAGACAAAAAAAAAAAAAGTATAATTTAGGCAGAATGCATGATATGATCAGCAACAAATTGTCTGTAACGTCAACCAAATTCCATCTAGCTCTGCTTTTCTGCCAAAGCAGTTTCTCTTCAACTCCATGTGTGTGACAGAGAAAACATCACGTGGATCAGCTGCATAGTATGAAATAACCATCATATATCAAAAGTGGCACAATGCAGAACGGTTTCAATTTGAGAAATTAATAGAACTTAACACACAGCAAGGAAGGGATGAAGGCACATGAAGATGCAAAAGGAGTGGTTTACATCCCAATGCCATAGAAAAAAGTGTTAAAGCTGGCACTTACATTCCTTTCAACACAGTATTTGGCACTGGATTTCCCCAATTTTTTTCAGTGCTTTAATTGGCAGTCTCATATAGAGTGAGCGCAGGAAAATATGTTGGTCAGAAGTAGATGGGATTATTTAAGGTCATTGAATAGTGGTGGTAAGACTTCCCAAATCCTTTGAATGTGTTTCAGGGTGGTGTAATTTATAAAGTCTTTAAGCATAAAAAGTTCAGTCATTCTGTAACTAATCCTATTGGTGTGGATGGAAAATTTGTACAGACTGCAGAGCTCTTTCTACCAACAACTGTAGTGCATTGACTGGTTAAGTTCCAAGCTGAACTTAAAGACATTTTATTTTCCATGCAATGAATAGCAGAATCTTCTGTTGAATTTATCGGTGTGCTCACATGAGAGCAAGCCTTTACGGATGCTGAGTAGAAGTCATCTGCTGTGTATCCATCATCCTTTTTGGACAGACACTCTGTGGCCGGAGAGAGTTGGTCATCAAATACCAAAGGCTGCTGGTCATCTGCCTCTTCACAGATAACAAAAACTGTGTTTGGAGTCTCAAAATCCAGTGAGAGCTCTTTGGCTCGGAATCCATTGCCTGTTTTGGATGAGCTTGTAAACTCCATGGCAGATGTTTGGCAGGGGGTGTGGTTCTCCTTCACACTTAAAGGCTTTTGGCCTGAATGCACACAATCAGAAGATTCATTTAGTAACCCAAAGTATGGGCGTGTCCTTCTGAGATTACATGGTGGGAGTTTTCGGTGAAGTTTTGCTGACTGTGTAAGGGGGTAAGAAGCATTACTGTCAGAAGACTCTGAGAAAAGATGAGTGGAGTTTTCCCCTATCTGAGCAGCAGAACCAACTCTCCTAGGATTCTTAGGATTAAGACTCTTGGCAGGTGCTGTGCAACACTGTAAAACCAAAAACATTGAAATTATGTAACGTTTTCAAATCTATTATTCTTAAAGCAGCTAGGAATGCCACATTCAAAGCAATTTTATTTGACATCAGAGTAAAAAAGGAATGCCTTCGCTCTCAATAGAATGACGAACCCCAACTAAGTTTAAACAGTTTACTTTGCAAACCAAAAAAGGCAGTTGAAACCTGCAGAATACAAAAACAATTTAATCTTTCCTTTATATTTGTTTCAAGTACTTGAACATATCTACAAGCATACACACAGGGGGTAAAATAGAGTCAGAATTCATATACAGTAAAACCTTGGTTTGAGAGTAACTTGGTTTGAGAGCGTTTTGCAAGACAAGCAAAATGTTTTAATAAATTTTGCCTTGATATAAGAGTAGCATCATGTCACAACTGAGTATAAAAGAAGAGAGGAGCCTCAAAGTGTAGCAATATGGTTACATTTAATGAAGGTACAACATTTAGCAACTTATTGCTACACTTAGAGGTGCTTTTCTTCTCTTTTATACCCTGTAAAATAAATGCTTTGATATACAAGTGCTTTGGATTACAAGCATGTTTCTGGAACTAATTATGCTCGCAAACCAAGGTTTTACTGTACACTGGCAAAATACTAGGCCAGGGTTTCTTAGTTCAATCTTATTTTATTGAAAAAAATATACAAGGAAATGTATTCCACATAAACATCATTAATAACAGTAGTAGGTGATGGCAATAAATCCAGTGTATTTGAAGGATACATAATGTAGTATCGTACCAAGTTCGTTATGTGTGTAGATAACAAGGAAAAAAACATTATTTTAAAACAACATGTTGAGACATAACAAGGATAATCAAAGAGCCCTCTCCCTGTACGGGAGGGGATTACATGTAAACTTCATGTGTTACTACAATCCAGAAACCTGTTATGTTGTAGAGGATTTGCTTGTGGGGGTCGTATTGTGCATCTGGATTCTGAGGAGTACATTTATATGAAGAGGAGAAGGATTAGGGGGAAAGTAGGGAAAGCAGAAAGGTTAGGAACAGGAGTTGCTCCAACATGGTCATGAGGCAGTACTGTCTAGGTTGCCCTCTGCCCAGGAGATGAAGTCCAATGAGTAGCGGAACATGGACCACGAAGTCCAAGTAAGAGAGAACTGATTGTCTTTATTAGATTCCTCAGCCAACAGACGTTCAAGGTCTCTAATGCGGTCCACTTCAATAGCTCACTCCCCCAGGGAAGGTACATTTCTTGACTGCCAATATTTTGGAATCACCATTCTAGCAGCGGCCAAGAAGTGATGTAATACATCTTTTTTCATGGACTTGAGTGTGCCCGGGAGCATGGATAAGAGAGCTATCTCGGGTGTAGGAGAGAGAGCGGTCACCATCAGTTTGCAGTATAGTAGGAAGATCTGTTGCCAGAATTTCTGTATGGGGGTGCATTCCCACCAAATGTGGAGCATGGTGCCCCTGGAGCTAAGACATCGCCAACAGGTATCCGGCGTTGTCGAGTTAAAGTGATGTATAGTCGAAGGGCATCTATACCACCTCGTCACCAGTTTAAACCCCTTTTCTTGAGCTTTAGTGGCTAGGGAGAGTTTGTGCGTTAGAATAAAGCATTTGTGCCAGTCAATGGGGGAGATGGAGTGTTGGAGATCTTTTTCCCAAGCCTTCGTGTAGGGTGGGAGATCAGGGTGAAGAGCATTCAGCAAGAGGGAATAAAGCCGTGATATCACGTGCATTGGAGGATCGGTTTGGAGGAGCATATCCTTGAATCCTGTCGGTTCAGCTAGAATATCTGGTATTGATGGGAAGGTTCGGATATAGGAAGTCAGTTGTTGTTTCTGGAGCCATTGCATAGGGTATCGAGAAAGCGGTTCGGGGGGGGGGGTATCTGGCATTAGAGTGGGGTCTGCTCGGAGAACCTAGGAAAGCCTCCTATGGTCTTCTTTTCGCCAAGGTCCAAAGCTTGATGCGTGAAAAGCCAGTGGGAAGGCTGGGGTCCCAAATAGGGGGGTCATAGGCCCCAAAGGATTTGATATGTTACCGCTAGAGATTAAGCGATCCCAAATTAGGATTGTTTGACGGGTGAGGTCACAGAGGGGCTGTGAACCCCTACAAATTGCGGGTGTGGTCCATGGAAGAGCTGAGAGATCAATGGAGTTCATATGGCTTTCCAAGTGAACCCAGAGCTTGGTCGTATGGTTATGGAACCAGTCCGGTATGCAAGTAAGTATCGCTGCCTTATGGTACAATGAAGCGTACGGCGCTCCAGCTCCCCCTCTCGCTTTCGGAAGAGATAACGTTCTTTATCTAATTCTAGGACGGGCTGAATTCCAAATGAGCTTAGAGAACAGCTGGCACAATTTCCGAAAATAGGAGTTAGGTATGTATATATGGATTGTCTGAAATAGGTACAAAAACCGGGGAAGGACATCCATATTCAAGGTGTTCACCCTACCAAGCCAGGAGAGCCGTTTGAATGTGTAAGTAGACAAATCGGCTTGAGTTCTAAGAAGTAAGGGGTAAAATTCTTGGAAAAGAGTTGGGATGCATCCTCCGGTATTTAAAATACCAAGGTATCGGATGGAGGTGGATCCCATTTTAAAGGAAAAGGCAGTAGAGAGTCTGTGTAGGTCCGACTTTGGCAGAAAAATATTGAGAATTTCCAATTTATTGTAGTTTACTTTAAAGTGACTAACTTCCCCAAATCTCTGGAACTCCTGCATCACTGAGGGCAGGTACGAGTGTGGACGTGTCACAAATAGGAGCAGGTCATCTGCAAATAGGGCAAGTTTAGTTTGAGTGGGCCCGACTGTTATTCCGTGCACAGAGGGATTGTTTCGCAGAGCAATAGCTAAATGTTCCATGGTGAGAACATACTGGAGGGGAGACAGAGGGCATCCTTGTCGTGTCCCGTTAGAGATAGAGACAAAGAGCCGTTCAGTCTTATCCTAGCAGATGGAGAGGAGTAGAGGGACATTATCCTTGAGATCATGTGGGCTCCCAGTCCTATTTGTTGTAAAGACAGCCGAAGGAATTGCCAATCTACTCAGTCGAATGCCTTCTCCGCATCGACTGTTAAGATGCATAAAGTAATTTCGTGAGTTTGGGCATAGTTGGATAAAAGAAGGGTTTTCAGGGTGTTATCCCTTGCTTCTCGGCCACTCACAAATCCTACTTGATCTAAGTGGATCAAACTGGGCAACAATGGTTGTAACCTGTTAGCCAACACTTTAGCGAAGATCTTCAAATCCAAACCGATCAAGGATATTGGCCTATAATTTGTACATAAAGTTGGGTCTTTCTCTGGTTTTGGGATAAGGGAAATATGAGCCTCAAGTGTTTTGGGGGAAACACTGAGCCCTCTGACACAGAGTTGAATACTTTAGTGAGGAAAGGAATAAGAAGGGGAGCAAACAGTTTATAAAACTTTGGGGTAAAGCCGTCCGGCCCTGGGCTCTTGCCAGTTGGTGTACTCGCAATGGCTTTCGCAACTTCATCTGTTATAGGCGTTTCGAGTTTGGTAACGGTGTCCTCATCCAAAGTGGGGAGCGCTGTTTCCATGATATAAGAGGACTTGTGCTCCTCTATAGTAGAGGGGGAGCCTGACGTCTGGGCCGCAGATATATTATACAGGGATTGATAAAAATCCCTGAACGTCAATCTTAGAAGGTGAGGAGATTGATTCTCTATGCGGTCCTTGGATATGGGAGATGAAAGTAGAGGATCTTTTTGAGTGCAGGGAGCGGGCCAGTGACCTGCCACACTTGTCTTGGAATTTATGTTGATGGAAAGCGAGCTTGTCCGTGAATGTACGTGCGGAGGTCTCATATAGATCTCTGAGATGTGATTGGGCGTTGGAAACCTCAGTGAGCGTTTCGATTGTTGGGGAACGCTTATGGTCAGTTTCCAGGTTTCGGAGCTTTTGAATTGCATCCACTATAGCAGCTGAGCGTTCCTTTTTCAGACGAGATCCTAATTGAATAAAGGTTCCACGTAATACTGCTTTCAGTGCCTCCCATTGGATGGGGAACGACATGGTATCTTGTGCGTGGTCCCCAAAAAAGTTAGAGATTGTTTCCGAGATACGTGTAATACAGTCCGAGTTAGCTAGCAACGAGTCGCTCAAGCGCCATGTCCACTCTTTTACAGGTGTGGAGGGGAGCGAGAACGTTAAGTATATAGGGGAGTGGTCTGACCAGATTATAGAGTCTATTTCGCACTCAGGAGACCAGTCTAGACAACTGTGGTCACTCAATAGATAGTCTATGCGACTATAGGTCTGATGTACCTGAGAAAAATGTGTGTAGTTACGAGCCTTAGGGTACAGTACCCTCCAAACGTCTACAAGGCGTAAGTCATATAGTGTGCGTTTTAGGGCCCTCAATTTGGGGAATAAGATACGTGATCTTGAGGTGGAGGAGTCCAATGGAGGCTCCAGGGGGATATTAAAAGCCCCACCTAGGATGAGCTTGCCCTCCATGAATTCAGATAGAATCTTCAGATACTGCAAACTGATGGAACTTGGTTGACATTTGGTAAATAAATGTTAGCTATCGTAAACTTAACTCCCCACAGCAAAAATTTCACAAAGACGTACCTTCCATGAGGGTCGGAGAGATGATCAAGCAATTCAACGGGGAGAGCTTTGTGAAAAGCTACACATACTCCCTTAGTTTTCTGGGATGGATTAGTACTATGGAACCATCTGTTGAAATATCTGTTGGAGCAAGGGGTGGAGGCCGATTGAAAGTAGGCCAGGGTTTCTAATGTGGTTGTATGCCCAGAAGAAAAAAACAAAACAAAAAACACCTATAAAGGCAGAGGCATAATGAGCTAGTGTGCACTGCAAACTAGCTCATTATGAAATACTTACCTTAGAACGAAGCCCCATGCACCGGTCTCCCGGAGCTGACATTTTGCCTCAGCGATTCTTCACAGCGCCGTAACCGCAATGACGTCACTTCTGTGCATGCGTGGGAGTCTTCTTTCCGGGAAGGAGCTCTAATTTTCTGGCAGCATCCACCGGACCTTTAGAGCGCATGAGCCGCTGGCGTCAGCAGCTGCATGCAAGGTTAATATCTCTTACCTGTAGGTAAAAATGTGCTAAAGGGGTATACAACCGCTTTAACCAGGGTTCCTCCAGAGGTCGCTAGGGGTTCCTTGAGCAATTTCTGCCTCTCAGATAAGTTCCCACTGACAAGATTGATCTTTTTATCTATCTGTAAGGGGGTAATTCTTCCCAATGACCACAAGTGTAAGAAACATTTTTCCCACTGACCATCACACTATTGCCATCATGATACAGAATTTTTTTTTTTATCAGGGGATCCCTGAGACCGGAAAGTTATTTCAAGGGTTCTTCTGAAGAAAAAAAAAAATATTTTAGGAGACAGCCTAAGCTGCCCCTATAGAAATGGGATTTTTAGGGGAGACAGTAACATCTGTATAATGAGGTAAGCACACAATCATGAAGGTTCGTTAAAAATTAAATTTATTAATACAACACTAATATATAATAATATAAAATCACAAGATTTGCATAATACATAATGAATGAATGATACTAGGAAGTATTATTGCACAAGATGCTTGATATTGCAGAAGGCCAACATGTATCGCAGTTTCCTGCTTCTTCAGGGCGTCGCATGCATCTGTAGATTCATCTAAATTGCATAGAACAATATTAGAACCATAGTTTATTTAATACATAACCAATATGTGTTTCCATGGGAACGTATAAATGCTTACCCAATCAAAGATTGCAAGTACTTTAAAAAGGACATGTACAGCGGAAAATCACAATCAGGACCCAGTTAACAATATCAGCCAATCAAGATCATTACCCTATGGGAGCCAGATCCATAAGGGTTGGGTGGTGGGATGTCGGATCACGCAGTGGCCAAAAATATCAGAAGATTTATTGCCAGTGCCATTAATCTAGAAATAAAAAGAATTTTTGAAAAATAAACATTGGTTTAATATAAATGGGTCAGTAATAAGGTACTAATATGACTGACCACTTGTACAGCTGTGCCCGTACTTACACAGTCGTCACAAATGGTCCATAATGTGGATCAAAAGTGACCCAACACGGGCCATCGGTGGCACTCAGTAAAAACATGGTTACTTCACACGGATTAATTGATTATATCCATATATGTAGAAACTATCATAATAGAAAAGTTTGGCATTTAGTAAATTAATTAAATAATAAATTTGTGTCCACAAGAACTATAAATGTAATACTGATAATGGGCCATCTATGTGACAGAAAGGAAAAGGCACCGAAGATATTGCACTGTAGTCTATGTGGTATAAGGGTACAGGAACTGTGTTATAGTATACAACTGTAGTTTAGGAACGAATCCATAATAGTGTTAAAGTCATTTACTATTATACACCAAAAAGTCTATGATGGCATTATTTAGCCTGCCTAACCAGGCAGATAGATACCCCAAATAACATATCCACTATGATGGGCAAAATTTCTCTGGCTATATAATATAAAGGAAGATATAGCCCAGTTACCTGTGAGGAGTCCTGATAAAATCGTGGCTTTACAACAAGGGAGCTCCCGCCCGCTGTGTGGTGCACTCGCTGTCACAGATAAATGACGGTGAGAGCGCTCTCAGCGCCTCCTTAAAAATGTGAGATCCCTCCGGAAGTAAAGGGTCCGTCATGACCCCTGACTTTACTTCCGGAGCGGGAGCCCCTGCAGGGCGCATGCGCTAGGAGGCCTGTGACGGCCAGCAGCGCGTCCGTGCCCACAACGCACAAGGAACCATGCGAAGGGATGAGGGAGGGAAAAACAAATTCCCAACCCTCCACCAGGGGCGCCCGAACAGCACCACTAATGTCCTGATCCAGAAAAGCTGAGTCACTGAGCCCTGAATATGAAAGCCACACAGTCATTACAGCACCAACAATTTCGAAAAAGAAAGAAAGGAAAAAACAAATAAGAAATTTCAAAGAATAACTAGACATTGACAATTAATTTTACATGAGTAGATAGGTGTCCACTGGTTATACTACTTAAATACAAAATAATACAAACAAGAAGAAGGGGAAGGAGGGGAAAGGGGGGATGGGATGAGTGGGATGATAATTTGGAAGGGGAAGGAACAAAAAAATACAGAAATTTGCCACTTAGATTAAATGAAAGGGTGGCAGCCCCTAAGGGGAAATATATATTTAATTGAGTATATGGTGATATGTCCACACAACAATATGTTCTTGATAATAAGTTGGATCAAAGACCCCCTATATCAGTCATTACATGATTATAGAAATGGTTTAAATGACAGGGAAGTATTGTGTCCCGGTGGGTAGGTGGCTCTTTGGTTGAAGATCCATCTGGCTTCTTGTTTGAGGATTCTTTTGTCAAAGTCCCCTCCTCTCTCAGATTCAGGTATCACTTCTAATGCGAAGAATGATATATAAGTTGGGTTATAACTATGATTTAATCCAATATGCTTGCATATTGGAGTATATAGTAAACCCGCATCCAGATAATTAAGGTGATCCTGAATCTGTTTTGCAAATGGGCGTTTTGTCTTTCCAATATAGAATGCGCCGCATAGGCACATTGCAAGGTAGACGATCCCAATGGTATTACAGTCAGCATATGTTTTTGATTTGTAATACCCTCCTCTTGGTAGGGGGCAACCCGTACCCTCCCTGATCCATGGGCATTGGTCGCAGTTACCACATTTGAATGTCCCCTTTCCACCTGCCCCTCCAGTTAGGGGAGCAGCAGGTGCAAAGTGACTATGCACCAGACTGTCCCTAATAGAGCGAGATCTCCTATAGGTGACCTCTGGTTTGTTTGCCACATATTTGGATATAACTGGGTCCTCAGATAGAAAGTGCCAGTTATTTTCCATCAATTGCCGAAAAATATTCTGGTGTGCACTAAATGTGGTAATGAATTTAGTTGTGGATTTAGTCTCTGGTACCTTTGTTCTAAAAATTAATGATTCTCGTGTATGTGCTTTAGTCCTTTGGTAAGTTTTTTTAAGAACCTTCTTACTATATCCTCTGATGATAAGTCGTTCATATAGTGCCTTTGCTTCCTGATTGAAGTCCTCCTCCTTGGCAGAGTTTCGGCGCAATCTTAAGTACTGACTAAATGGTATACTTCGTACTAGGGGATGGGGATGCGCGCTAGATTAGTGCAGAATTGTATTGCCCGCTGTCTCTTTCCTATATAAATTACTGTATATGGACCCATCACTATTCAGAAAGACGCAGATCTAGAAAAGCGATACTTTTGGTATCTGACTGAATTGTGAATTTGAGATTAAAGCAGTTATTAGATATGTACGTCATAAATTCCGAAAGTTCTAAAGCAGAACCTGTCCAGACGAGCAGTATATCATCGGTAAATCTTCGCCACAATAAAATGTGGCGAAGGTGTATCGCGGCGCCATCATCTGAAAACAGAGCTCGCTCCCACCCCCCCAGGTACAGGTTGGCGTACGATGGGGCACATGATGTCCCCATCGCTACCCCCTGTACCTGAAGGTAGGTGGAACCGTTAAACAAAAACATATTAGTGGTCAAGATATGTTCAAGAAGTGTTGTAATGAACTGGCATAGTTTCCAGTCATTTTTGTCTTGTTCTCTAAGGAATGCTGCGACAGTTTCAACTCCTTTTTTATGAGGGATGCTGGAATATAAAGCTTCGATATCTATTGCAGCTAAAATAGTTCCTGGGGGCACTGTAAGTCCCTCGATTACTTTTAAGAGGTCTAGGGTATCCTTCAAGTACGAAGGTAATGCCATTACATGCGGGCGTAAATGACTAGCAACGTATCTACTGGCCGTTTCTGTATGACTGCCAATCCCCGATACAATTGGGCGCCCTGGCGGGTTTTTCAAGCTGTTATGAACCTTTGGAATTGAATAAAAGGTGGGTGTAATGGGCCATTTAACATCAAGATACTCCAGCAAGTCCTTGTCAATGAGGGCTCGCTGGTGTGCTTGAGTAATAATCATTTTGTATAGAGATCTAGCTTCAAGGAGTTTTTCAGGAGGGACCAGTTGATACCATTCTTGATTATTTAGGATTTTATTACGCATTTCGATATGTGCAACCTTATCCATAACAACCACATTACCACTACATCTTCCTTTATATTATATAGCCAGAGAAATTTTGCCTATCATAGTGGATATGTTATTTGGGGTATCTACCTGCCTGGTTAGGCAGGCTAAATAATGCCATCATAGACTTTTTGGTGTATAATAGTAAATGACTTTAACACAGCATTATGGATTTGTTCCTAAACTACAGTCTTATACTATAACACAGTTCCTGTACCCTTATACCACATAGGCTACAATGCAATATCTTCGTGCCTTTTCCTTCCTGTCACATAGATGGCCCATTATCAGTATTAGATTTATAGTTCTTGTGGACACAAATTTATTATTTAATTAATTTACTAAATGCCAAACTTTACTATTATGATAGTTTCTACACATATGGATATAATCAATTAATCCGTGTGAAGTAACCATGTTTTTACTGAGTGCCACCGATGGCCCGTGTTGGGTCACTTTTGATCCACATTATGGACCATTTGTGACGACTGTGTAAATACGGGCACAGCTGTACAAGTGGTCAGTCATATTAGTAACTTATTACTGACCCATTTATATTAAACAGATGGTTATTTTTCAAAAAATCTTTTTATTTCTAGATTAATGGCACTGGCAATAAATCTTCTGATATTTTTGGCCACTGCGTGATCCGACATCCCACTATCCAACCCTTATGGATCGAGCTCCCATAGGGTAATGATCTCGATTGGCTGATATTATTAACTGGGTCCTGATTGTGATTTTCAGCTGTACATGTCCTTTTTAAAGTACTTGCAATCTTTGATTGGGTAAGCATTTATACGTTCCCATGGAAACACATATTGGTTATGTATTAAATAAATTATGGTTCTAATGTTGTTTATATTCCAGCATCCCTCATAAAAAAGGAGTTGAAACTGTCGCAGCATTCCTTAGAGAACAAGACAAAAATGACTGAAAACTATGTCAGTTCATTACAACACTTCTTGAACATATCTTGACCACTAATATGTTTTTGTTTAATGGCTCCACCTACCTCCAGGTACAGGGGGTGCGATGGGGACATCATGTGCCCCATCATACGCCAACCTGTATCTGGGGGGGTGGGAGCGAGCCCTGTTTTCAGATGATGGCGCCGCGATACACCTTCGCCACATTTTATTGTGGCGAAGATTTATCGATGATGTACTGCTCATCTGGACAGGTTCTGCTTTAGAACTTTCGGAATTTATGACGTACCTATCTAATAACAGCTTCAATCTCAAATTCACAATTCAGTCAGATACCAAAAGTATCGCTTTTCTAGATCTGCATCTCTTTCTGAATAGTGATGGGTCCATATACAGTAATTTATATAGGAAAGAGACAGCGGGCAATACAATTCTACACTATTCTAGCGCGCATCCCCGTCCCCTAGTACGAAGTATACTATTCAGTCAGTACTTAAGATTGCGCCAAAACTGTGCCAAGGAGGAGGACTTCAATCAGGAAGCAAAGGCACTATATGAACGACTTATCATCAGAGGATATAGTAAGAAGGTTCTTAAAAAAGCTTACCAAAGGGCTAAAGCACATACACGAGAATCATTAATTTTTTAGAACAAAGGTACCAGAGACTAAATCCACAACTAAATTCATTACCACATTTAGTGCACACCAGAATATTTTTCGGCAATTGATGGAAAATAACTGGCACTTTCTATCTGAGGACCCAGTTTTATCCAAATGTGTGGCAAACAAACCAGAGGTCACCTATAGGAGATCTCGCTCTATTAGGGACAGTCTGGTGCATAGTCACTTTGCACCTGCCGCTCCCCCTAACTGGAGCGGCAGGTGGAAAGGGGACATTCAAATGTGGTAACTGCGACCAATGCCCATGGATCAGGGAGGGTACAGGTTGCTCCCTACCAAGAGGAGGGTATTACAAATCAAAAACATATGCTGACTGTAATACCATTGGGGTCGTCTACGTTGCAATGTGTCTATGCGGCGCATTCTATATTGGAAAGACGAAACGCCCATTTGCGAAATGGATTCAGGATCACCTTTATTATCTGGATGCGGGTTTACTATATACATCAATATGCAAGCATATTGGATTAAATTGTAGTTATGACCCAACTTGTATATCATTCTTCGCATTAGAAGTGATACCTGAGTCTGAGAGAGGAGGGGACTTTGACAAAAGAATCCTCAAACAAGAAGCCAGATGGATCTTCAACCAAAGAGCCACCTACCCACCGGGACTCAATACTTCCCTGTCATTTAAACCATTTCTATAATCATGTAATGACTGATATAGGGGGTCTTTGATCCAACTTATTATGAAGAACATATTGTTGTGTGGACATATCACCATATACTCAATTAAATATATATTTCCCCTTAGGGGCTGCCACCCTTTCATTTAATCTAAGTGGCAAATTTCTGTATTTTTTTGTTCCTTCCCCTTCCAAATTATCATCCCACTCATCCCATCCCCCCTTTCCCCTTCTTCTTGTTTGTATTATTTTGTATTTAAGCAGTATAACCAGTGGATACCTATATACTTATGTAAAATTAATTGTCAATGTCTAGTTATTCTTTGAAATTTCTTATTTGTTTTTCCTTTCTTTCTTTTTCGAAATTGTTGGTGCTGTAATGACTGTGTGGCGTTTCATATTCAGGGCTCAGTGACTCAGCTTTTCTGGATCAGGACATTAGTGGTGCTGTTCGGGCGCCCCTGGTGGAGGGCTGGGAATTTGTCTTTTCCTCATCCCTTCGCACGGTTCCTTGTGCGTTGTGGGCGCGGACGCGCTGCTGGCCGTCACAGGCCTCCTAGCGCATGCGCCCTGCAGGGGCTCCCGCTCCGGAAGTAAAGTCAGGGGTCATCACGGACCCTTTACTTCCGGAGGGATCACGCATGTTTAAGGAGACGCTGAGAGCGCTCCCACCGTTATTCATCTGTGACAGCGAGTGCACCACACAGCGGGCGGGAGCTCCCTCTTTGTAAAGCCGCGATTTATCAGGACACCTCACAGGTAACTGGGCTATATCTTCCTTTATATTATATAGCCAGAGAAATTTTGCCTATTATAGTGGATATGTTATTTGGGGTATCTACCTGCCTGGTTAGGCAGGCTAAATAATGCCATCATAGACTTTTTGGTGTATAATAGTAAATGACTTTAACACAGCATTATGGATTCGTTCCTAAACTACAGTTGTATACTATAACACAGTTCCTGTACCCTTATACCACATAGGCTACAATGCAATATCTTCGGTGCCTTTTCCTTCCTGTCACATAGATGGCCCATTATCAGTATTACATTTATAGTTCTTGTGGACACAAATTTATTATTTAATTAATTTACTAAATGCCAAACTTTACTATTATGATAGTTTCTACATATATGGATATAATCAATTAATCCATGTGAAGTAACTATGTTTTTACTGAGTGCCATTGATGGCCCGTGTTGGGTCACTTTTGATCCACATTATGGACCATTTGTGATGACTGTGTAAATACGAGCACAGCTGTACAAGTGGTCAGTCATATTAGTACCTTATTACTGGCCCATTTATATTAAACAGATCGTTATTTTTCAAAAAATCTTTTTATTTCTAGATTAATGGCACTGGCAATAAATCTTCTGATATTTTTGGCCACTGCATGATCTGACAACCCACTATCCAACCCTTATGGATCTGGCTCCCATAGGATAATGATCTCGATTGGCTGATATTGTTAACTGGGTCCGGATTGTGATTTTCCGCTGTACATGTCCTTTTTAAAGTACTTGCGATCTTTGATTGGGTAAGCATTTATACGTTCTCATGGAAACACATATTGGTTATGTATTAAATAAATTATGGTTCTGATGTTGTTCTATGCAATTTAGGTGAATCTACAGATGCATGCGACACCCTGAAGAAGCAGGAAACTGCGAAACATGTTGGCCTTCTGCAATATCAAGCATCTTGTGCAATAATACATCCTAGTATCATTCATTCATTATGTATTATGCAAATCTTGTGATTTTATATTATATATTAGTGTTGTATTAATAAATTTAATTTTTAAACAAACCTTCATGATTGTGTGCTTACCTCGTTATAGAGATGTCACTGTATCCCCTAAAAATTCCCATTTCTATAGGGGCAGCTTAGGCTGTCTCCTAAAATATTTTTTTTTTCTTCTATATACTACCAGGGATTGGAGACATTTATCTGTATCTGGAAATGATCCAACAACATTTATCTCTTTATACAAGGGTTCTTCTGAGTTGAAAAGGTTGAGAAAGGCTGCTATAGACTATCATATGGCAGTGTAAGATATGTAAGATACAAGTATCCTAACTTGCTTTCCAAAAGGCCAGGTGCTTTTGTGCATTGCCAACTTTTCCCATTTTGTAACAATAAATATGGATTAAACAAGTTGGCTGGTTAAATGCAGGCAAGACACTGTATGAATGAATCGAATTATCACATAACTTGATAACTAAAGCCTAGTACACAGGGGTCGAATGTTGGGCGACATACGCTGGTTCAATAAAAAACATCCGACACTCAGCCCGTGTGTATGGCAGCCGTTTGGCTGGCTTCTGTCAGACGAACATGCTGGAAAACCAGCAGCCGACCGGCTGAGAGCGCTGACCATAGTATTCTGGTGTGTGTGTGTGGGGGGGGGCATCCCCCTGTCACAACACAATGGTTTAGCAGGGAAGATTACTGTACTAGTGTCAAATCAGTTGGTGTGTGCCAGGCTTCAGGCTGGCCATCACCAGCCAAAATTCAAACCGTTTATGGGCACGGTGAATGTACTAATTTCATCAACTAGGATACAACCAGCCTGCCAGATTCTCTTACGATTATCGCTAGCGATAATCACTGTCTTCTCCAGGCGGGGACAGCTTCGCCCCCCCCGCCAGGAGAAGACAATTGCTGATATCCCTGTCAACACAGGAAAGAAATTCACACTGTGTATGGCCTGCCTAAAATGTGAATGTAATTAAAAGGAGTTGACAAACCTGCAAAATGTGTAAAAAAAAAAACAAACAAAAAAAACAATGAATTTCGCTGTTTAATTCTTGAAATATTCTACAAAAACCATCATATACTAAGTCTAACGTGTCTGCAGACTACTATGGGAGCCAGTGTAAAATACAGACAGGTAACTTGTCACAGTGATCCATATATGGTGTAATCAAAACTATAAATATTTGAAATGAACTTCATAAATCTGATTTACATCACTTACACTGTCTACCAGCTTGGTGAAGGAACCGCTGGAGGACCGGCTTCGCCATTTCATTTGTAGTTGAGGCAAGATACTGTTAAAGGCACGGGAACTCCATGTCCTCTGTCTGGCTGCATCTGCTTCTTCTACTTCACCAGCCTTGTCGTCCCCACTCAGATCAACACTAGTGTAATCTGCAGTTAGCCAATCGGACACAGAAGCAGGGCTAGTTACACTTCTCTTTAGGCTTCCTTCCTGCAATGACAGCCATAACATAAGACATAGCTGACATAACTGGTAACAAATTAAACCTTTATGTAACATATAATTTATGCTGAAATTCTTATTCCACTGAATTATCAACTAGGTGAAGAGAATAAAAAACATGACATAACATACCATGTTCTGTGTAGAAACATGCTAAATTCTTACTGCTGTGTGAAAAAAAAGGTGGCAGAGTTTAGAATTATACACTATTTAACAGGACCTGAAGTTGGCTTTCTTGCCTTTAGGCCACGATCAGATACCGCTTTGCAGTAACGAACATTCCTGCTTGATTCTGAAAGCACAATTGACACGTGTTTCCACATGTCGCTCATAGGGCAGCCTAGTCACTTCAATGGGCTGCCCTATGCGTGTTTGCCAACAAGCTTAGTGCAATTTTTAAATGCACATATTTCTGCAATTTCACTCGATTCTGTCTTGCAACAATCGCAGCAATCGCAGCAGAATTAAGAATAATGGCACCTAAATCGTGCAATTTAGCCTATGACTCCAAATTGCTTAATGTGAACATGGCCTAAGAGAGAATACCTAGGACATTTGAATGAGCAGGTCTAACAAAGTCATTATATTAAACAGCAGTGATATCTAAAAAAAAAAAAAATGTTCTGCTATGGGCAGCAAGTACACATGGAGGTGGCAGTTAAAGAGGGAAGATATTTATTCAAGGTATGTCTCAAGACAAAGCAGGAAGGGAGATGACGGTCAGTCCCAGCGACACTGGTCACCAGGACATATAGAGAGGGCATCTAACCCGTCCCTATCCAAAACAGGAAAAAAACATTTTGGCTTTAGATACACTTTAGCAATAAGAGAAATTTTTGCTCAACTGCAACTGATCTGGGGATCATTTTTTCTTGCTCTATAGGTGTGAAAAAAATGGTCATCAAACTGAAGACCTTTGTCAACAGATATCAGTCAAGTGTTGGCATCAGATGAGCAAAGGTAATGATGCTGATTTAAGAGACCAGCCTTAGCCTTTTGGAAAGGTATAACCCACAAGACAATTGACTGACACTCTACATTATTAACAGCAAAAAGGGAGGCTGATTGAGACCTGGTCACATACCTCAAAGAGGCAAAAAATAATGTACAATCTGTAAAGAATAGTGGGCAGTCGAGAGGCGTTGGTAATATCTATATGCTCCACAATGGAAACAAGTGCAATATAGTTTACTGGACCTCACTGCCTGCTATATTTTCATACACTGCCTACCCTATGGCTTGTTTTGACCAGAAAACCGTACATGATCTCATCAAATCTGGAAGAGTATACATCTTAAAAGTATGCTGAACTACACCAGGAGACTGAAGAAAGAATTACTTTCAGGCAAAACAGTGTGCTGTGTAACGATAAAGAGTACCTATACACAAGAAGCTTACTATGAACACTAAGTAGCGTGAGAGCAATTCTGCTTATCTGGGATTTGTGTAATATGAGTGTTCAATCATCTTACCAGTTTAGAACATGTCATATGTTGTTCTTTCTGAATTGTGTGTGTCATGAATAGTGAGGCCGAGGATATTGGATTAGACTAGATTTACACGATATGGCTGTGTACATTACATAAAGATATAGATATATAGATATATATATATATATCTTCATGATATTTCAAATGGAGAAAGGTGAAAAGAATTTAACTCTGTGAAAAATTAGATTTCTAGATTGTATAGCTATATATAAAGTAAAAATGGATTAAAACCTTTGCCAGCATTTTATTATCATCCTCTATATCCTCATTCTGAGCTACCACACAGGAAATAAGGGGACTCTTCCCAACAGAGAAAGCAATACAAATCTAACACATCCCCAGTATTTTAATTAAAATAAACAAAAATCTTTTATTCCTTTCCAGGTCCCTCATTTAAGAGGATTTTGCTGACCACAAAAGGAAGTGAAGAAAAATCTCCAGGAACACCATTGTTAAGAAGTCTAACAGGACTCTGATGCATCCATTTGGCATCCAAAAACTATAAAAAATAAAATTCTAAGCTGGAGTTTAAGTTTTAGCTTCTGCAATTCAGTTATCAAAAAACAGTTACATTTGCCAGTCTAATGATAAAAAGTCACGGTGGTGGTTTTATAGGCAGGTGTTGGGCTGCATCTTTTTCAATAACCTGAAGGCTGCTGAGCCACTTCTTTAAGCTGGCAGGAAACCATTGGGGACGATTATAGGCTCCAGGTGGCCATCTTGGCTGGCATCTCCTATTGGATACCACAAAATCCACAAGATTTGAGTGGCCATCTTGACACAGAAATGCTTAAAGTGGTTTAAAAAAAAAAACAAAAAAAAAAAAACAAAACATAACATTAAGAGAATGCTTTAGGATAAAAATGCCACGTACACACGAGCGGTTTTTCCGTCGCAATAAACTCTGAAGGTTTCTCCGACGGAATTCCGCTCAAGCTGTCTTGCATACACACGGTCACACCAAAGTCCGACCGTCCAGAACGCAGTGACGTACAACACGTACGACGGGACTAGACAAGGGAAGTTCAATAGCCAATAGCTTCCGTCTCGTACTTGCTTCAGAGCATGCGTCGTTTTTGGTACATCGGAACAGCATACAGATGAGTGTTTTTTCCGATAGTAATTAGTTCCGTCGGAAAAATATAGAACATGTTCTCTAAGTCCGTCTGAATTTTCGATGGAAAAAGTCAGATGGGGCATACACACGGTCGGAATAAACGATGAAAAGCTCCCATCGGACTTCTTCTGATGGACATTCTGCTCTTGTGTATGCGGCATTAAGCTTTAAAACCATTTTAAAGGAGAAGTACAGCCAAAGCTTGTTTGGCTGTACTTCTCCTGTGGATCACAGGAGTGCAGTTCACTCCTGTGACCCGATTTCATCAGACAGCAGCCTGAAGTCCACTGTCAGCTAACATCACAGAGCTGATCCAAGCTCGGACAAGATCGAGACCACATGCCCGGGATTCGCCTACATGCCTGGACCGGCACCCAGCCTTAGCCTTTCAGCAAGTGAGAGCCTGAGCCAGCTGCTCCCACCCATTCCACCACAGCCCAGTGCTCCAAGGAGTAAGGGGGGGGTAGAGAGAGAGCCAGTGACTGACATCAGTGATGTTCGATCGCTCGGTTCTCAGTGTTAGAGCCAGCGGGGGATCGGTGCTGCATTCACCTAGGTAAGCATGATTCAAGAAAAATCACAAATCCCATACTTCTCCTAAGTTTTGACGGACTCCGGACACCCTGTTGGGTATTTCCGCCAAGAAGCTGCTTCCCAAGTCCTGGAACACGAAACCAATGGATCTGGCTATAGAAACCCCAAGGACCAGACAAGGGCTACTCCCACCAGAAAATGGACTGCTTTTATTTTTAGAAACACACTGAATTTATACAGCAAACCATCAGATAAGGACTACTCCCATTATCTCAGACAAAGGTCACCTTACACAGTGGAGCTAGTCCTATTATCAAAACAATGACCTCTTTAGACAGGCCGGCTCCCCGGACTAACTTGCATAAGAAGCCACAAGCAATTAGTGACCAGCTCTGGATAACTTAAGAACACATTACAACACAGAGTTCCCCAGGCCATGGTTCTCCTGCAGCCCAAAGTCCGTGACAATACTTATTCCCCCCTGTTCCATAGTTCGGCAGACCCGGCTAAATCAAATACGGGTCAGCTTGGGGATGTCCGGGAGCTATAAAACAATCAAAGTTCTGTTTGCCACGAAAGTCCATCAGCGTTGCCATTTTGTCGGCCCGGCCTGTACTGCACAGTAAAGTTGTAGGGCTGCAGGGCAAGACTCCATCTCAATAAGCGTCCGTTGTCCACAGATACTCGATTTAACCAGATCAAAGGGTTGTGATCAGTGAGCACCGTGAAGGATCGTCCATAGAGATACGGCTGAAGTTTTTTCAAGGCCCACACAAGCGGCAAACATTCTTTTTCTATGGCTGCATACCCCACCTCCCGGAGTAGTAGCTTGCGACTGATGTAGGCAACAAGGTGCTCACTGCCATTGGCTCCCACTTGGCTTAGCACTGCTCCCGAACCGAAGGTGGAAGCATCTGTATATATACAAAAACGTACATTTGGGTCAGGAGCAGCCAAAACTGGGGCAGAAACCAAAACATTTTTCAGTCGCTGGAAAGCATTTTCACACTCTGGGGACCACAGGACCTAGCGGGGAAGATTCTTTCTGGTCAAGTCAGTCAGGGGTTTAGCTATCGTGCTATAGTCGGGAACAAACCTCCTATAGTATCCTGCAGTGCCTAGGAATGCCAAGACCTGGTTTTTCAGCCGGGGGGTGGGCCAGTTGGCAATGGCCTCTACTTTAGCTGGTTCAGGATGCTGGTACCCATGGCCTACCCGATGCCCGAGGTACTGAACCTCGGACATCCCTATGCTACATTTCTCTGGCTTTAATGTTAGTCTCGCAGTCCTGTAGCAGTCTAACACAGTACCCAGGTGGAGTAGATGTTCCTCCCAGGTATTGCTGTAGATCACAATGTCAACCAGGTATGCACAGGCATAATCCTGAAGGCCATCGAGGAGTTGATCCACCATCCTCTGGAACGTCACCGGAGTATTTTTCATTCCAAATAGCAATGACCTTAGACTGGTACAAGTCAAAGGGGTGATGAATGCTGAATTTGAACAGATTCCGGTTCCAGAGGAATCTGCCAGTACCCTTTGCATAGGTCAAGGGTAGTTAGGAAATAACCTCAGGCGATGCGGTCTAACAGTTCATCGACCTGGGGCATGGGGGAGACGTCAGTCGTTTAGTCGGTGGTAATCTACGCAGAAGCACGTAGTACCATCCCGCTTTGGCACTAACACTACTGGGGATGCCCAGGGGCTGTTGGAGGGCTTGATGACTCCTAAATCGAACATGCCCTTTATCTCCTGCCTCATACACTCTCTCACTGACTCAGGTACCCGATAGGGTGGCTGTCCCGGGCTTTCCACTCAGTCACTTTAGTGTATCCAGGCTTTGTGGAAAACATTTCCTGATGCTGCCTAAGGACCAGCCTGGCCCTGCTACTCTGGTCCTAGCTGCCCATCTAACCTCACTGTCTACACCTGCTCTGTCCCCATCTCTCACCGGTAGCTCTGGCAGGGAAAGGTTCTCTGAATCTTCCCCGCCTGGAGCACATATGGCAGCTATCTCCTCAGGCTTCTCTTGGTACGCTTTGAGCATGTTCACATGGAAGGGCCACCGGACTCTTTCATCTGAGCACTTAGCTACCAGGTAGGTAGTGTCACATATTTTCTGTACTACCTTGTAGTGTCCCTGCCAAGAGGCCTGTAATTTGTCCGACTTTGTAGGCTTGAGGGCAAGAACTTTCTGCCCTACAGTCAAGGTGCAATTCCGGGCGGTACGATCATACCACCACTTCTGCCACCCCTGTGCAGTTTGAAGGTTCTCCCGTACAGTGTCCGTGAGTTCCCTCAGCTGGTCCCTGAGCGCTAGTACGTACCCTACCACAGAGGTCTCTTCAGCCCCTACAATTCCTTCCCAATGGGCTCTAAGTAGATCTAGTGAGGAGAACCCCTTAGATTCCTGCAGCACTTCCCTGTAAGCGAACAGGAGGTGCGGCAGAAATTTCTCCCAATCCCGGCGAGAAGTTGCGAACGTCCGCAGCAATTGCTTTAGCGTTCCATTGAACCGCTCACATAGTCCATTAGTCTGGGGGTGGTAGGGAATAGCTGTGTATAGGCTTAATTTCACGAGCTTCCACAACTGCTGGGTTAGGTCCGCAGTAAACAGAGTCCCTTGGTCTGAGATCATCTCCTGAGGCAAACCCACCCTGGCAAAGATTCGGAGCAGGGCCTCCACTACTGTCTCTGCATGGATGTTTGTCAGAGGAACTGCCTCCGGGTAACAAGTAGCATAATCCACCACCGCCAACATATATCTCTTTTCAGAGGGACTAGGTCGGGGTAATGGTCCTACCAGGTCTACAGCTATCCAGCTAAAGGGTTCAGCTATGATCGGTAGGGGGTACAAAGGAGCTTTAGATCGGTCGCCCTTCTTTTCCACACACTGACAAGTATCACAGGTACGGCAATACTGTCTAATATCCCCAGTTATCCCTGGCCAGAAGAATAGCTGAGTCAAACGGTGAACAGTTTTGGTCACTCCAAAGTGACCAGCTAGGGGAATGTCTTGGCCGATGCTAAGCAGGTCGTGCCGATATTTCTGGATCCACATGGAAAGATAAAGAAAGATGTCCCAAATCATTTCCAAGTACAACATCTGAGGGTATATATCTCTCATAACTCTAACTTCTATGTCTCTGTATCCCGAGTCCCAATCCATATGCACTTGGGCAGTAGGGATGCGTAAAACTTTGCCTCCAGCCACTCGCACAGCTATGGACCTCCCGGTTTTCCCAGTCATTGTAACCATCCTGGGTTGCACCAAAGTACTAGTAGCTCCACTGTCCCTGAGTCCTTGGGCAAGTCACCCATTCACTCATATGGCCTGTCGGTGATGCCTGCGATTGTCATCGGCAGCAGCTTGTATTGGGTTCACCTCATGGGAGTAGCCCAAATTCCTCTTCACCCCAGCCAGTTGAGGTAGATGGTGGGGCGGCTTCCAGCTAATGAGCAGCCGCTCGGGCTGGGCCAGGGGCAGCATGGTTCCATGAAGTGACGTTGACATTTCGAGGACAGTTAGCTCATTGGTGTCCCATTTGATCACACCCATAACAGCAAGGCCCGGTCTTCTTGATGGGTATAGCTGGTAGGGACATTGCAGGGAGGGCGACTGACTGCTGGGTGGATGGCTGGATATGGGCAAGTGATGGCGGTGGTCTGGAGATGCCGCGAGGCTCCGGTTGGTGGGATCTCCGGGTATCCATATACTGGTCGGCTAGTTCCACTGCTTTGTCTACCATCAAGGGCTTTTGGTCTTGGACCCACTGGCGAACTTCACTAGGGGATTGGTTGTAAAACTGTTCCAGTAGGATCAGTAGGGCAGGATCCGCTAAGGTAGTTGCCTGACAGAACCATGCATCTACCAATTGGGACATCTGATGAGCCCATTCCGTATAGGGCTGGCCCTCTTTCCGTTGTAGGCTGTGAAATTTGGACCTATGAGCTTCGGGGTGATTGCGTATCTTGCCAAAAGTCGCTCCTTGACTCGCTCGTAGTCTTTTTTGTCTTCCCCAGTTATGGCTTCAAAAGTATCCAGTGCTCGACCAGCTTTTTGATGAGGTGGGGGACCCAGTCAGCTTTGTCAATTTCCTGGAGATCGCACTGGGTCTCAAAGACATGAAGGTACCGGTCAATTTCCTCCACCCCATCCTGGAAGGATCGAAAAGCTGCGTAGGGAATTTTCTTGCAGCTACCCCGTTCTGCAGCTGCAGTACCCTTGATCTCCTTCTGAACCTCAAGCATTTTCAGATGTGTCGTGTCTACAATTATCTGGGTGATCACCTCTTGGGGGGGAGTGGTGCTGTATAGCGACAGCCACCACTGAATCCCTCGCTGGGGCTCGGCCATCCTGGACCCCTCCATAGCTGGCCTTGTCACTCTCCATCAACTTGGCAATTAGAGTTGCTTTTGACTTGTTGCTGGCGTTCTGTCCCCTTGATTCCAGCAGATTCTTGAGTGTGCTTTGCGTAAGGCTGGAGTAGCAAAGATCCATACGACAAGGTCCCATTGGTGGTTTGGATGTTCCAGGCACAAGAAAGCATCCCACTGCTGCCAACCAAATGTGATGGACTCCAGACACCCTGATGGGTATTTCTGCCAAGAAGCTGCTTCCCAAGTCCTGGAAAACAAGACCAATGTATCTGGCTATAGAAACCCCAAGGACCAGACAACACCAGTCTTGTAGTACACCAGAAAATGGACTGCTTTATTTTTAGAAACACATTGAATTTATACAGCAAACCATCAGATAAGGGCTACTCCCATTATCTCAGACAAAGGTCAACTTACACAGTAGAGCTAGTCCTATTATCATAACAATGACCTCTTTAGACAGTCCAGCTCCTCGAACTAACTTGCATAAGAAGACACAAGCAATTAGTGACCAGCTCTGGATAACTTAAGAACACATTATAACACAGAGTTCTCCAGGCCATGGTTCTCCTGCAGCCCAAAGTCACAAAAGGACATAAGCGTTAAGTATGGAGTTGTTGGGGGCGAGGAAAGCAAAGTCGGGGAGTATTCAACTAGATAAGGAGAACGTAGAGTATTCATAGTAGAGAAGCGTTATGTATGACAGTGCTGTGAGTTTTCAGTGTAAAGAAGTGATAAGAAATGTGTTAAAAATGAGGAGCAGAGGGGGGGGGGGTCTGGACATGGCTGAGTAGAGATAGGTGTCTTGTGAGAAGAAGCAAACGCCAAGACAACCCGTACAGTGAAATCTGGAGGGGAAATACGTTTTTTACCGAGTTCCCGGATGGCCTCCTTGACTCCAAGATGGCGGAACAATGCGGTTCTCAACACGAGGCCCCTGACATACCATATCCTGCGGCCTCTCCTGCTGCCTCTACAGTCTCAGATGCCTACTCGGAGACACCAGCAGCTTTCAGGCCAGACATACAGGGTTCTTCTCAGCCATCCTTGACGCTGCAGGCACACAATGAGCTCAGGGCGCTCCTTCAGGCCCTCCTGACTAAAGAAGACAGAGGCTCTTAGCAGCAGGATAGAGGGGACACACCAAGACCTGGAAGCTGTTCAATCGGGTGTACAGTGATCATCTGTCATCCAGGGACTCAACACTTGCAACCTTGGAGCAATGGGTGACTGCACTGGAATCTGTACAAGACTCCCATGTGGACCTGGCGGTGTCCCTACAGCTGCACCTGGAGGACCGGAGCCACCGCAACAACTTATCGCTCCGTGGACTCCCAGAAGCTACCAATACAGCAGATTTGTCAGCAAGGCCGTTGCCATCTTTAAAATTCTGGGCGATTTGCCCCCTGCAAACCTGGACTTTGATCGGATTCACATGGCCCTGGGGCCCCACTCAACAGACCCTGCCAGACCACGTGATGTTATCTGCATCACTATACCCACAAGGAAACATCCTCCACAGGGCATGGGAGTCTGGCTCTATAGACTTTGATTGGGCTGATGTTAAAATTCTCCCTGACCTCTCAAGGGCAGCTTTGCAACACAGAGCCCTGCTACCTCCTGTCTTAGACTGTGCCTGCCAGCTGAGTTTTACTTATCAATGGGGCTTCCCTCTTTCCACCACATTCTGCAAAGGCCCACGTTCCTTCATGCTTTGCTCACTTGGAGATCTCACTGCTTTCTTTGCCTTCTTGGACACCGACCCCATCCACGGTCCGAATTGGCTACAACTTCTTCCGCGGCCGGCGGGCTGCCCTGGAATGTCATCTTTCTGGAGAAACCCCCCTCCACGATCACAGAGGTTCCGGAGGTGATCCCAATTTTCAATCCCCAGAGGAGTTACGGGAGTCTTAACCAAAACATACCTGCAATGTTCCTGTGTCTTCAGGGAGCAGCACTCTGGGCTCCGGAAACCTTTTTCTTTGCATTTGTACGATATATGTAGTTGCTTGCTGAAGGAATCGATGCAATATTATACAATCTATTATATCCTATATAACTATTGCATACATGTATTAAATTGTCTAGTCCCTATAATTTCTAGTCTATATGAGTCTGATAAGCACAATGATATAACAAACACCTCTGCTTAGTAAACAAGTTAGCTTTCTTATTTCCTTGGAAAATAAATGTAACGTAAGGTATTAAAAGAAGTTACAATATTACATAGCTTACAATCAGAACACAATACAAGAATATACTTATCACGTCCTCTCGGCTGGTCTCCAGGTGTAGTAAGAGAGAGCTCTGTGCCTCATGGAGTTAAGGCCCAAACCAGCACTCAGAGCAAGGCCTCAAGATGGCCGAAGCATGAGGCTTGCAAAGACCTGCATCAGCAGAGAGAGAAAGGGGGAAGAGAGAATTGCCTGTGTGTGTATGTGTGCTCCTTTTATTCAAACATACACGCCTACTCGTAGCCACCCCCATTTGCCTTTCATCCAATAGATATTGCCAAGAGGTATTCCTTCAAATGACTGCCCATTCTCCAGGAAGCATGCTGTATTGTCCACTAGGGGCAGCTCCATTAGCCCTGTGTCAAATCTCCACAGCTCTTTGAAGCTTGCAATCACACATATCACAGCAGGTGGGCTTGAGCCAAGCCATTGTTATATTGAAGTGTGATACTAAACCATGTTGCTATCCAACACTTGCCATACCTACCTAATTGTCTCAAGGATTCCCTGATGATATGAGACAACTGCCCAGTAGGTTTATCAGTATGCCACCACAAAACGACAGGACTGCACAATTCTGAAGGTACTATAGTTTCCCTGGTCTTCGTCTGAAAGTGCTTTGTTCCTTAATGTTTGATACTAGGAAGGTGGGCTGACAACCCAATTTTTCCTGACAATAGAGAGACACACATTGCCATTCACCTCTAAATATTGACCGTGGACTCCTGGAATGTCCTGCCTCACCTATGACAGGTTATGACATTAACTGTTCCTGCGTGTCAAGATCCCCACTTGCAAGGACTAAGTGCCTTAATGTTTTCCATAGTCTACCTTCACATGAGATGGTAGATAAGCTGCTTGGTGTACTGATCCTCTTCAGTTGAGACCTTTTATGTTTATTTGCTGTGGTTTTTATATGTATGCTAGTTGGAGAACTGTAGATGTGCCACCTATATGGAACTCTCCCTGGGGTCTCCCCTGATGAGCTCCATAGCATCTCTGCCTCTTCCTGACTGTATGACTGTTAGGGGAGGAGGATGGCCTTGTGGTTTGAAGGGGACTCCCCCTGAGACCATTTGGTTTGGCAGGCGGACAATCTCCGCTGTAAATAGACTTGTGTTGTCCCCTGTCTCCTACCAATACCAAGGGCTTTAAACCTCTGTCTCTACCCATATGCAGCACTGGGGCTATGCTGGCGAGATCATGGTTGACAGCTCAGAGTATGGCCTGCTGGCTAATCATATCGATGCCGGCATGGATGACCAAAGTTTCCCAGCATAGGGTGATTAAAGCAAGCACGCACCCAGCGGGAATGGCTTGAGCTTTCCTTTTTTGGAACTCTGCAGTGACAGAAATAGCCTTCCTCATATGGAAAGTACTGTTCACCATTGAGTTTAACATAGATCTTTAATTGAAGGTATATTTGTTATGGTTGAATCGCTATTTTTATAAATGTGTTAATATGCATGTACGTAGTTTATTATCCATGTTTGCCCCCGATCGGCCGGGATGAGCTGGAAACCACTCTGGGCTTGCTCTAACCGCTCCTCCCACTTAGGCCTCTGCATATATCTCCGGCAGTGAGTGAGCTTTTGCAAATTTTTTTTTGCTAGCATAGCTTGAGAGGCTGTGCCCTTCCAGCACAGCATTTGAAACTCTTCGTTCCTCCATCTAACCTTTTCTTACTTCCCCTCACCGGAGACAGGTAGTTGACATTCTATGTTATAAAGCTAAAGTCGCTTTACAAACTTGTCATAAAATATGTTATGAATCAGGCAATAAGTGTGGCTGGATGCTGGCCAAATCAGTTCGAGACTAAAAATTGGCAACTTACATTCGTCTTCGAGTGGTAAGAAAGTTGTTCTACCCAAACTGATTCTACAAGAGTTTAGGGAATTATTCCTCTTTATACAATCTACTGGTACAATCCCCTTCTCAAACTCAATTAGAAGAATATCTTCACTCGTCTCAAATGCCCCAAATATCTTCTGAGTTACAGCAAGAACTTGAAGCCCCTATTATGTTGGAGGAACTTTAATCAGCCGTTGGTGTAACCAAGCCAGGTAAAGCCCCAGGACCTGGCGGTTTCACACTACAATATTACAAACAGTTTTCCCCACTCTTGGCCCATACATGGTGAAACATTTTAATAAACTTGGATCAAAGACAGCGCTTCCCAGAGAAACCTTGAGCGCTCATGTCTCCACCATTCCTAAGGAGGGAAAGGCCCCTGCCCCTGTGGCAGTTATAGATCTAAACCTCTGTTAAACATCGACCTTAAGATGTTCACAAAAATTCTGGCATCTAGTCTCCAACACCATTTGCAACAATTGATTCATCTGGATCAGGTGGAATTAATCCCCACTCGAGAGGCCCGTGATAACACAGTTAAAGTCCTTAACCTGATCCATGTGGCCAATGCGACTCACACCCCATGTGTTTTCCTGGGTACCGATGCCGAAAAAGCATTCAACCGTGTAAACTGGAGCTTCAGGTTTTCGGTTCTATGCCATGATGGTTTTGGGGAAACCATGATTAAGTGGATTAGCAAAATATATTCTGACCCATCTGCTCAAGTCAAAGGCAATGGGGTTCTTTCCAACTCCTTCCCCATCACTAATGGGACATGGCAGGGGTGCCCCCTATCCCCCTCCTTTTTGCGTTATCTCTTGAACCTTTCTTATGCAAAATTTGTTTAAAACCAGACATCATGGGACTCACCATTGGTGGAGTCCAACACAAAGTCTCAGCTTATGCCGACGAGTGACGACATGCTTTTTTTCTTTAACTAACCTGTCAATATCCCTCCCAAATCTTCTTCAGGAGTTTGATACATATGGCATCTTGTCCAATCTGAAAATCAATTTCAACAAATCAGAAGCAATGGGGTTTGGGATCCCACCTTCTCTACTCTAAACTATGAAACACAATTTTAAGTTTGGGTGGACAGACTTAGCCTTGAAATACTTAGGTACATACAGTTGTGTGAAAAAGTATTTGCCCCTTCCTTATTTTTTATTCTTTTGCATATTTCTCACACTTAAATGACTCAGATCAAAAAACAAATTTTAATATTACACAAAGATAACCCGAGTAAATCCAAAATGCAGTTTTTAAATTATTATTTCATTTATTAAAAGGAAAAAAGCTGTTCAAACCTGCCTGGCCCTATGTGAAAAAATAATTGCCCCCTCCCATGCTGAATCATGAAAAAACTGTGATTAACCACAATTTTGTGGAAAGCGGACTTAAATTTCATTTGCCACACCCAGGCCTGGTTACTGCCAGACCTGTCGAATCAAGAAATCACATAATTAGAAGCTCTCTGACAAAGAGAAGCACGCCAACAGATCACAAAAAGCCACACATCATACCACAATCTTAAAAAATTCAAGAACAGATTAGAAACAAAGTAATGTACATGTATCGGTCTAGGAAGGGTTTCAAAGACATTATTAAGGCTTTGGAGCTCCAGTGAACTACGGAGAGAGCTATTATTCACAAATGGTGATAACTTGGAACAGTGGTGAACCTTCCCAGGAGTGGCCGGCCTACAAAACATACTCCAAGAGCATGACGACGACTCATCCAGGAGGTCATAAAAGAACCCAGAACAACATCTAAAAGAACTGCAGGCCTCACTTGCCTCAGGTAAGATCAGTGTTCATGATTCAACAATAAGAAAGAGACTGGGCAAAAATGGCATTCGTAGGAGAGTTCCAAGGCTGACCAAAAAGAACACACAGGCTCATCTCACATTTACAAAAAAAAACATCTTGACTATCCCCAAGACTTTTAGGCAAATATTCTGTGGACTGATGGGACAAAAATTTAACTTTTTGGAAGGTGTGCATCAGTGTTGATTTTGGCAGCAAATTTTGATTTAGTTTTAGTCTTAGTACTAAAATGGCATTTTAGTTTTAGTCTCATTTTAGTCTTCTGCAATTGTTTTAGTTTTAGTCATATTTAGTCGACTAAGTCTCCAGTACATTTTAGTCTACTAAAATCTAATGGGTGTAATTAAATTGTAATACATTAGTTAACATTTCTCTGCAATTTCCATATGTTATTTAAGGTATTGAGGTATGAACATACACTACAGACCAGTCTTAATTTTGACGTTAAATTTCAATTTAGTTTTAGTCTTTTGACTAAAATGCCATTTTAGTTTTAGTTGTATTTTAGTCATCTCAATTGTTCTAGTCGTTTTAGTTGACAAAATTAACACTGGTGTGCATCCTATTACATCTGGCATAAAACTAATACAGCATTTCTTAACAAGAACATCATACCAACAGTCAAATATGGCGGTGGCAGAGTGATGGTCTGGGGCTGCTTTGCAGCTTCAGGACCTGGACGACTTACCATAATTGATGGAACCTGAATGGATGAATTCTGAGCTCTACCAGAAAATCCTAAAGGAGAATGTCCGGCCATCAGTTTGTGCACTTGGGTTATGCAGCAGGACAATGATCCGAAACACAACAACAAGTCCACATCCAAATGGTTAAAACAAAGCAAAATTTAGGTTTTGGAGTGGCCTAGTTAAAGCCCGGACTTAAATCCAATTGAGATGCCGTTTCATGACCTTACAGGGGCCGTTCATGCTGGAAAACACTCCAATGGCTGAATTAACCACTTACCCACTGGGCACTTCCTAACCAGACCAATTTTCAGCTTTCGGTGCTCTCACATTTTGAATGACAATTAGTCATGCAACACTGTACCTATATGACATTTTTGTCCTTTTTTCACACAAATAGAGCTTTCTTTTGGTGGTATTTAATCACCGCTGGGTTTTTTATTTTTTGCGCTATAAAAGAAAAAAGACTGAAAATTCTTTTTAAAAAAATGCATTTTCTTCGTTTGTTATAAAATTTTGCAAATTAGTAATTTTTCTTCATTACTTTTTGGTCAAAATTTATACTGCTACATATCTTTGGTAAAAATAGCCCAAATTGGTGTATATTATTTGGTCTTTGTGAAAGTTATAGAGTCCACAAGCTACGGTGCCAATCTCTGAAAATTGATCACACCTGAAGTACTGACGGCCCATCTCATTTCTTGAGACCCTAACAAACTAGGAAAATACAAATACACCCCCCCCCCCCCAAATGACCCCTTTTTGGAAAGTAGACATTCCAAGGTATTTAAGTAATCGGTATGGTGAGTTTTTTGAAGTTGTAATTTTTTCCCACAATTCTTTGCAAAATCAAGATTTTTTTTTCCTTTTTTTCACAAAATTGTCATATTAGCAGGTTATTTCTCACACACAGCATATGCATACCACAAACTACACCTCAAAACATTCTGCTACTCCTCCTGAGTACAGCGATACGACATACCACATGTATACCACATGTAATTTCTTGACTACCTCTTACACTTTAAGGCCCTGGAGCACCAGGACAATAGAAACGCTCCAAAAATGACCCCATACACCCCAACGTATCATCTATGAGGCATAATGTGTTATTTGAACATGTCATTTTTTTCTACAAGTTTTTGGAAAGAAAATGAAAACGCTTTTTTTATTTTTTTAAATTTTTTTACACAAATTTGTCCATTTATACAATATTTCTAATGCATAGCATGTACATACCAAAAATTAAACACGGAAATATATTCTCCTACTCCTGAGTAGGGCGATACCACATGTGGGGGACTTTTCCACAGCCAGGCCACACATAGAGGCCCAACATGCAGGGAGCACCGTCAGGTGTTCTAGGGGCATACATTTCAAATCTAATATGACTATCTATTACACTTTTGTGAGGCACTCATGTGGCATGGATGAGAATGGATATGGGATGGATGAGCCATGGATTGGGATGGCTGAGCATGGTTGAGCCATAAATGTGGATGGCTAAGTATTGATGGGATGACTGAGCATGAATGAGTATGGCTGGGTGTGGTTGAGTATGGCTGGGTGTGGTTGAGTATGGCTGGGTGTGGTTGAGTATGTGTCAAGTCTGTAGTGTGAGGCCGGGTTGCTGAGAGGGCGCCCCTTGCGGCTGAGTGCAGCACGTCCCTGGATTTGGGTACAGGGAATGCGATGCACAGAGGTGCACGGGTTGCCAGGAATACTGCAAGCTGGCTGGTTGGCTGTAAGTAGCTAGAGTGCGTTGTGGCAGCCGTGCGGAGAGAAGTCTTGAACGGTAACAGCAGGGTAAACCAGGAACAGGGTCCGCAGCCAGGCCAGGGATCAGATACCAAAAGACAGTCCGAGAGAAGTACAGGAACAAGCCGGGTCATACACAGAGGGCAGAAGATCGGAGAGTAGTCAGCCAAGCCGGGGTCAGAGCGAGGAGATAAACAGGAACACTGGTCAAGCCGGGCAGAGGTCTTCAGAGTTTACAAGGCACAGGAACACAGGAGCTGTTTGATAATCCAGCAAACTGCAAGTGTCAGTGGCAGGTTTAAATAGGCCAGAGGGGTGTGCCTACAAGATCAGGGCGTGCTCACTAGACTCGCCTGCCACCATGACGGTTACTGGCGGAATTGCCCACAACACGGCCATTTCCCTGACATTGCCCCCCCCCCAAGGGGCAACCTCCGGATGCCCAACCTGGCCCATCTTTCGGGGTAACGAACTCGGAATCTCTGCAAAAGTCTAGGAGCATGTATATTGGCTGCAGGTTCCCAAGAACTTTCTTCTGCTGGGTAACCCTTCCACTTTATAAGAAATTGAATGATCCTACCTCTCCGGCGGCAGTCCAGGATGGCCTCAACTTCATACTCTGTTTCATCTCCCACAGAAACTGGAGGTGGAGGATCTTCTTTCCTTCCTGAAAAAGGACTAGAGATAACAGCTTTAAGTAAGGAGACATGAAACACAGGGTGCACTTTATAAGAACTCGGGAGTGACAGTTCAAAGGCTACTTAAAGAGGAAGTCTCTGGTTCCTGGCATTGGCGGGAGGCCTGTTCAAGAGAAGACCTTAGATCAGGTTGAATCAAAAGGAAGTTCTGTGGAGACAAGATTGTACTGGATGTTGTTTCTTCTGGGGTATCAGGAAACATTCGGGATAAAGCATCGGCCTTGCCGTTCTTGGAGCCAGGGCGGTAGGTGATGTGAAAGTTGAATCGTGAAAAGAACAGAGCCCAGCGAGCTTGACGGGGTCTCAGGCGTTTGGCAGTGCGGAGGTACTCGAGGTTTCTGTGATCGGTGAATATCATTATTGGGTGCGTGGCTCCCTCAAAAAGGTATCTCCACTCTTCTAAGGCTGTCTTAATGGCCAGAAGCTCACGATCACCTACGTCGTAATTCCTCTCAGGTTGGCTCATTTTCCGGGAGGAGAAGGCCACAGGGTGCAGCAGCGACTTGGGTCCCAGGCGCTGTGAAAGTACTGCTCCTGTAGCTACCTCTGAGGCATCGACCTCTAAAATATAGGGCAGGGCAGGATCGGGGTGTCGAAGAATTGGTGCAGAAGTGAACAAAGACTTCAGTTTCTCAAAGGCAGATTGGGCTTCGGAGGACCACAGGAAGCGAACATGTAGGCGGGTTACTTGGGTTATGGGCGAGATGATGGAAGAAAAGTTCCTTATAAACCTTCTATAGAAGTTTGCAAACCCTACAAACCTTTGTACACCCTTCTTGTCTGACGGAGTTGGCCAGTCTAGGATTGCCTGCACTTTCTGTGGATCCATAGCTACACCACCGGTAGAGATGATGAGCCCTAGGAATTGTATAGATTTCTTTTCAAAGTCACACTTTTCTGCTTTCGCGTAAAGTCCGTGTTTTCTTAGTGTGAGTAATACTGTCTTTACGTGAGTCCGATGGAGCTCCAAGGTGGTTGAGAAGATAAGGATGTCATCCAGATAGATGATGACGAAGTAGTCAAGATATTCCCGGAAGATGTTGTTTATGAAGTGCTGGAAAGTAGCCAGGGCATTACAGAGCCCAAACGGCATCACCAAATACTCAAAGTGCCCAAACCTCGTTCTGAATGCCGTCTTCCACTCATCGCCCTCACGGATGCGAACGAGGTTGTAGGCACCACGGAGGTCGAGTTTGGTGAACACTTGAGCTGAACGAAGTCTCTGGAAGAGTTCGGGGAACAGTGGGAGTGGATATCGGTTCTTTATGGTGATTTTATTTAATTCCCTATAGTCCACACATGGTCTTAGAGTCTTATCTTTTTTTTCGACAAAGAAAATGCCGGCACCGGCAGGAGAAGAAGATGGACGAATGAAGCCCTTTGCCAAATTTTCATCTATGTACTGTCGTAGTGTCCCCAATTCCACTTCAGAGAGGGGGAATATACGTCCAAATGGAACTTCGGCCCCTGGAAGCAGCTCGATAGGACAATCATATGGCCGATGTGGTGGTAGAACCTCTGCCTTTTTCTTATCAAAAACGTCCAGGAATTCATGGTACGCCTGGGGTACATCCTGGTTGGTGGAGGATACCGACTGGACTGTCAGACAACTGGTGGTATCTCTGGATTCAGGGATGAGGCAATGTTGTTGGCAATAGGGAGAAGTGAACAGGACTTCCTTCTTAATCCAATCGATCTGGGGGTTATGGGCTTGGAGCCAAGGGATACCCAAGACAAGATAATTGGAGACATAGGTGAACTCAAAACGTCAAAACGTATGAATTCCCGATGGCCATCGGGAGATGTAATAAGGAGAGAAGTCTCTTGAGTAACAAGGCCAGAGTTAGGTAGGGTGCCATCTGCTAAACGGACTTCCAGACCCCGTTTCTTGTGGAGGAGGGGCAACCTAAGGTTCCTTGCCAGGTTCAAGTCCTTGAAGCAACTGCATGCTCCAGAGTCAATTATAGCCTGGAGCCGGACCTCTTCTTCTCCCAACTGCAGTGAAATGGGAAGAACGAGTTGTGAGGGAGAAGTCCCAGAAACCTGGAAATATGCTGGAGAGTAGGTAGGTGGCTTCTTGAACTTCCTGGGACAGTTGCATAGAAAATGTCCATTTCCTCCACAATAGAGGCAAAGATTGGCTAGGATACGACGACGTCTTTCATCAGGAGTTAGTGCGGAACGTAACAGGCCAATCTGCTTGGGAACTGATCCAAAGGTGGGTGTACTGGCGGGTCTGCAGGTTCGTGATCGTTCGGACTGTCTCTCCCGCAAACGTCGATCCAGTTGGATGGATAATTGGATGAGACCCTCAAGTGTAGTGGGAATCTCGATCCTGGCCAACTCGTCCTTGAGGGATTCGGAGAGTCCTAGATGGAACTGGTGTAGTAAAGCTGCCTCATTCCAGGCTGTGTCTGCGGACCACCGCCGGAAGTCCAGGGTATAGTCCTCTACTGGTCGCCCACCCTGCTGCAGAGAGTGCAGAGCGGCTTCAGCGGTGGCAGTACGCTGGGGATCTTCGTAAAGCTGTGCCATAGCTGCCAGGAATGCATCCACCGTGCACATGACTGGACTCTTTTGTTCCCATAAGTTATGGGCCCAGGCCTGAGGCTCATCGGACAGCAAAGAGATGAGGAACCCGACTTTAACAGTCTCTAAAGCAAAAGTCCGGGGTTGCAGGGCTAGGTACAATAGACAGGCAGTCTTGAATGATCTGAACTTTTTACGGTCTCCGAAGAATCGCTCCGGAATGGGAACTCGGGGTTCTGGAGGCGGGAACATCATCAAGGGAGCCGCAGAGGTTTGTTCATGAGCAGGTGACTCTGACAGGTGTTGCAACTTATCCATTAGTTGCAGATAACCTTCCTGTAATTTCTGAACTGCTTGGGTCAGAGTGATGGCTTGTTGGCACAAAGTCTCTAATGGGGACGCACCTCCGCCGGCCTCAGTCATGGCTGGATTATACTGTCAAGTCTGTAGTGTGAGGCCGGGTTGCTGAGAGGGCGCCCCTTGCGGCTGAGTGCAGCACGTCCCTGGATTTGGGTACAGGGAATGCGATGCACAGAGGTGCACGGGTTGCCAGGAATACTGCAAGCTGGCTGGTTGGCTGTAAGTAGCTAGAGTGCGTTGTGGCAGCCGTGCGGAGAGAAGTCTTGAACGGTAACAGCAGGGTAAACCAGGAACAGGGTCCGCAGCCAGGCCAGGGATCAGATACCAAAAGACAGTCCGAGAGAAGTACAGGAACAAGCCGGGTCATACACAGAGGGCAGAAGATCGGAGAGTAGTCAGCCAAGCCGGGGTCAGAGCGAGGAGATAAACAGGAACACTGGTCAAGCCGGGCAGAGGTCAAGCAGAGGTCTTCAGAGTTTACAAGGCACAGGAACACAGGAGCTGTTTGATAATCCAGCAAACTGCAAGTGTCAGTGGCAGGTTTAAATAGGCCAGAGGGGTGTGCCTACAAGATCAGGGTGTGCTCACTAGACTTGCCTGCCACCATGGCGGAATTGCCCACAACACGGCCATTTCCCTGACAGTATGGCTGGGTGTGGTTGAGTATGGCTGGGTGTGGTTGAGTATGGCTGGGTGTGGTTGAGTATGGCTGGGCGTGGCTGAGTATGGCTGGGCGTGGCTGAGTATGGCTGGGCGTGGCTGAGTATGGCTGGGCGTGGCTGAGTATGGCTGGATGAGTATTGCCGAGTATAGATGGCTGAGCATGGATGGATGGATGAGCATTGTCAAGTATGGATGGCTGGATGAGCATGACAGAGGGATGGCTGAGCATGGATGGATGGCTGGATGAGTATGACAGAGGGATGACCGAGCATGGATGGATGGCTGGATGAGGCTGCAATGGGCACAGATCAGCGCTGTGGGCACTACAAATCCAGCCCACAGCGCTGCTGCATCCGATCTCTCCCCTCTCCGCTCACACTGTACTGATCGGTACAGAGAGGGGAGAGAGGAACTGGACATAACGCCGGTTTGTTTACAAGTGATTGCTCCGTCATTTGACGAAGCGATCACGTGGTAAACGGACGTTCTGCCTAAGGGCCCTTTCACACTGGGGCGGGGGCGGTGTCGGTATTCGGCCGCTAGCGGGGGCGGTTTTACCCCCCCGCTAAGGGCCGAGAAAGGGTTAAATACCACCGCAAAGCACCTCTGCAGAGGCGCTTTGCCGGCGGTATAGCCGCGCTGTCACATTGATTTCAATGGGCAGGAGCGGTGAAGGAGCGGTATACACTCCGCTCCGAAGATGCTGCTAGCAGGACTTTTTTCCCGTCCTGCCAGCGCACTGCTCCAGTGTGAAAGCCCTCGGGGCTTTCACACTGGAGAGACAGCAGTGGCACTTTAGGGTCGGTTTGCAGGCGCTATTATTAGCGCAATAGCGCCTGCAAACCGCCTCAGTGTGAAAGGGCCCTTATGGTTGCAAACCTCCCCTCCAATCCCCTTACAATTCCCTTCCCTCTCTTTTCAACCTTTGTCTTGCTCTTCCTTCCTCTTTGTTCCTCTCTACTGCTGGTCTTTCTTATTTATAATATATATAAAAAAGGAAATATGGAATGGGTAGCCCCATGTGATCCCCCAAATGGTCCACACCAAGAGGCTGTTTGGGCTCAATTAGGGTTTGGTACTTTTCTCATTGAAGAGCTCAATTGGTTAATTTACTGACTTTCTAAATGCTCATTTTTCATTCACAGTTTGCCTATACCATTTGGAATCATGTACTGTTACTTTCTGTACTAATGACTTGTTAAACTGGAGCTGCATTTTCCAAGTTTAATAAAATATTTGAAAAAATAAAAATGAGGAGCAGGAATAGAGCAAAGGAATAGGAAAAGGTCAGCAAGGCATCGAAGCAATAAGCTAAACAGCTCCAAAAGAAAGAATCCAATAATTCATCATAAAAACAATACATTTATATGTGTATGTCTTGTACATATCATGATAAAACACTATATACTGACCTGTAGTACATATGTGTTGAAAGTGAAACAGTCTGTGTTATCCCCAGCTGAGATAACAAAAACTTCATCACTGTGGGAATCAGTAACTGTGATTGTGGACGAGGTGGGATCTTCATGGTGCATCTGCTGAGAAACATCTGCAGCTACAATACAAAAAGAGTAAAGAGAGTGATGTATGCCCTGCAGCCAGACATTGTATTTCAGCAAAATTGTCAAGCAGGGAGCTTACACAATATTCTTTCAGAAAGCTTACTAAAAACAATTAAATGCTTCGGATTTCACAGCATAACATATCACATTAAAGTTATATTATCTTTTGAAATCCTGACAACAGCAGAACATGTGAATAGCACTGCTAGATCCTCCATGTTTTGCCCATAACCTGGACATATTAATCATTAGTAGTTCTGCTCTTCCAGTACTTTTAAAGTTATTTTGTCCCAATTAAATGCAAGAAAAGCATCTGCATATACAAATATGGCATGTGTTAGGATAATCATGATGATTTGAAAAGCACTGTAATAATTGTCCAGCTCTGTTGCCTTTCTGTGCTAGAGTACTGTGCTCATCTCACATCTGTAAAGGCTTTGTATGTACTCCCCATGTTTGTGTGGGCCCCAAGCACAATCCAGCAACGTGCTGAAAGGTTAACTGAGAGCCAGGAAATTTTGTTGTGTGTGTTCTTACCTAGATAAAATAACTGAACAACAAAAATGTGTCTGTTGTGGAATTTAATAAAGGGTGTACAGTTCTTGCCCAATCTTCAATACTACAGGTGTCAGGTTCTTGAGAAAATCAACCGAGAGTAAACTGCTGTGATACATATGAACCTGTTCTACTGTTGCTGGCATGCTGATCACATCTCTACCCTCATTTAACAGTAATTTGCTTAGTAACTGGTTCCTCAGGCATGGAGTATAAGAGACAAGGGGAGTGTACTGATGCACCCTGTATTAAAAAGCCAGGTCCTTCCATGACGCTTGCAGCAGCAGATCAAGATACGGAACAGGAAAACTCAAGGCCTTTCAACTTACATACACATATGTCTTTGCTTTTTGTTAGCCCAGCAGCTGGTTTGATGATATAGTACTGTACAAAGTTACCAGAGCACTAGCTCTCCTCACCTTGACTGGTAGACTCCAGAACCCCGTTCTGAAGATCTTCTGTCACCACCAGCTGTAGTTCGTTAACATCCAAGCCTGTATTTTGAATTCCATTCTGCAAAAACAACATATAGGCATCACAAACACATGTAGAAAGGAAAAAGGGAGTCAGTATAAAGTTATTGCATGTTACATGCTTTTAGTGCTGTGCATTTTATTGTCAAGTAGTCCACTTTCAAACATTCTATGCATTAAGAAAAAACTTTCTGCGTGCAGCAGCCCCCTCAGACCCCCTAATACTTACCTGAGCCCATCTCGATCAAGGAATGTTGAAGGAGTGTCTCAGCTGCCTGGGACTTTCCCTTCTCATAAAAAACAGAATCACTGAGTTGGAAAAAGGATCACTCCCTCCAAAAAATGACTTGTACTCTCGATCAGGTGTAGCGAATCACCTTCTCAATGGCTCTTAACCGGTTCCTGACCGCCGCATGTAGATATACGTCGACAGAATGGCACGGCTGTGCAAATGGGCGTACCTGTACGTCCCTCTGAATTTGCCGCTGTGCCATCACATGCGCGCCGCCGGCACGCACCAGCCGCGTGGGTCCCGCGAACTCGATGTCCGTGGGGATATCCACAATCGTCTCACGGAGAGGAAGAACAGGGAAATGCGAATGTAAACAAGCATTTCCCTGTTCTGCCTAGTGACACTGTCACTGATCACAGCTCCCTGTAATCGGGAGCGGTAATCAGTGATGTGTCACTCATAGCCCCTCCCCCCCACAGTTAGAATCACTCCCTAGGACACACTTAACCCCTACAGCGCCACCTAGTGTTAACCCCTATACTGCCAGTCACATTTACAGAGTAATCGATGCATTTTTAATCGCACTGATCACTGTATAAATGTGAATGGTCCCAAAAATATGTCAAAATTGTCCGATGTGTCCGCCATAATGTCGCAGTCACGATAAAAAAAAAAAAAATTAAAAATCGCTGATCGCCGCCATTACTAGTAAAAAAAAAAAAAATTTATTAACAAAAATGCCATAAAACTACCCCCTATTTTGTAGACGCTATAACTTTTGCGCAAACCAATCCATAAACGCTTATTGCGATTTTTTTTAACAAAAATATGTAGAAGAAAACATATCGGCCTAATTTTTCCAAAATTGACGCTCTTTTTTTTGTTTATAGCACAAAAAATAAAACCCGCAGAGGTGATCAAATACCACCAAAAGAAAGCTCTATTTGTGGAAAAAAAAAGGACGTTAGTTTTGTTTGGGAGCCACGTAGCACGACCGCGCAATTGTCAGTTAAAACGACGCAGTGCCGAATGGCAATGTATGCTCGTAGAACGCCTGGGGGTGCTACTTGGATGTTGGACCTCTGTATGTGGCCAGGCTGTGTAAAAGTCTCACACATGTGGTATCGCTATACTCAAAAAGAGTAGCAGAATGTATTTTGGGGTGTCATTGCAAGTATGCATGTGCTGTGTGATAGAAATAACTTGTTATTATGACAATTTTGTGTAAAAAAAATAAAAATAAATAATTTGTACTTTCCTGGCTTGTTAGGGTCTCAAGAAATGAGATAGCCCTTCAGTACATCAGGTGTGATCAATTTTCAATGATTTGCACCATAGCTTGTAAACTCTATAACTTTCAGAGAGACCAAATAATATACACTAATTTGGGTTATTTTTACTAAAGATATGTAGCAGTATACATTTTGGCCCAAATTTATGAATAAAAGTGATTTATTTGCAAAATTTTACAATAGAAACTAAAAAAAAAAGTAGTTTTTTTTTATTTTCTCTTTTTTCGCTTATATTGCAAAAAATAAACTTGGATGTTATAAGTTGCACTGAGTAAATCTAGCTGGATAAAACAAAAACTGTGTCTGTCTTCATTTCAGGCTGTAAAGCAACAAAATGTGATTTTAAAAAAGGGAGGTGATTCTTTTTTATACCCACTGTATACTTACAGTTCTATCAGAAGCAACTCACCTGTGTCTAATGTTTATCCCTAATGAGTCTGCATAGCAAAACCTGAAGCACCTGCTTGTGAAAATAATAATTATGTAATCAATAGATTAGATTTATCACACTTACCACCTGAGTTGTCACTTGTCTGACCTGGTTGTCATTTTGCTCTCTCTTGGGGCATATCTTCTGCCTATAAGGCCAATACACAACAAACAGCACTGTTATTTGTCTAACTTGAATATCTATCTGGAAAAATAATTAAGATGGGTACTTTATCAAACATAATATTCCTGCATCATATCCTTATAAAACTATAAGCAAATCAAAAAGTTTTTTTTTTTTAAACACTGCAAAGAGAAATACTGTATATTTGATAGTATTCCCTAATGGTAATTTAACAACTGTATATATTTATTACCGGGAGAGAACTGTTCAAGTCAAAAAAAAAAAATAGTCCAATATAGTTTTTTTTCTTTTCTTTAGAACTCTCTGCATTTTCATTAATGCGTTAAGGTGCTTTATTCCAAAATAAATCCCCAATGCTTCCTGGGTATCCACCAAATATATTATGTGTATATATATATATATATATATATATATATATATATATATATATATATATATATATATATATATATATATATATATATATATATATATATATATCCAATTCCAGCTACACAGGGGTCTGAGAGGATTCCTGCAACCCACAATTCAAAGCATCTGTCTGTTCCTGTCATAACAACCTAGTGATCGGCGCCTGCTTTGAACTGTTAGATGCAGAGGGAATAAATGGAATGTTTGACTTTGATTTCAAGTCAAAGCTTACATATATACAGGGGTATTCATACCCCTTGAAATTTTCCACATTCTGTCATTTTACATCCAAAAACGTAGATGTACTTTATTGGGATTTTATGTACTAGACCAACACAAAGTGCCACATAATTGTGAAGTGGAAGGAAAATTGTAAATGTTTTTCAAAATTCTTTACAAATAAATATCTTGACAAGTGTGGCGTGCATTTGTATTCAGCCCCCCTGAGTCAATACTTTATAGAACCACCTTTTCTTTGCAATTACAGCTGCAAGTCTTTTTGGGTATGTCTCTACCAGTTTTGCACATATAGGGAGTAACATTTTTGCCCATTCTTCTTTGCAAAATAGCTCAAGCTCTGTTAGATTGGATGGAGAGCATCTGTGAACAGCAATTTTCATGTCTTGCCACAGATTCTCAATTGAATTTAGGTCTGGACGTTGTTTTCCTGCTTGAAGGTGAACCTCCACCCCAGTCTCAAGTCTTTTGCAGACTCTAAACACGTTTTCTTCAAAGAGTGCCCTGTATTTGGCACCATCCATCTCCCCATCAACTTTGACCAGCTTCCCTGTGCCTGAAGAAAAGCATCTCCACAACATGATGTTGCCACCACCATGTTTCACGGTGGGGATGGTGTGTTCAAGGTGATGTGCAGTGTTCCACCAAAAAGTAAAATTTTGGTTTCATCTGACCAGAGCACCTTCTTCCGCATGTTTGCCGTGTCCCCCACATGGCTTTTTGCAAACTGCAAACAGGGCTTCTTATGGCTTTCTTACAACGACTTTCTTCTTGACACTCTTCCATAAAGGCAAGATATGTGGAGAGCATGACTAATAGTTTCCCTGTGGACAGATTCTCCCACCTGAGTTGTGGATCTCTGCAGCTCCTCCAGAGTTGCCATGGGCCTCTTGGCTGCTTCTCAGATTAATGCTCTCCTTGCCTGGCCTGTCAGTTTAGGTGGACGGCCATGTATTGGTAGGTTTGCAGGTGTGCTATACTCTTTCCATTTTCAGATGATTGATTGAACAGTGCTTCGTAAGATGTTCAAAGCTTGGGATTTTTTTTTATATTTCAATGTTTTTATTGAAAAGTTTTAGAAATAACAAGAATAGCAGATCAGTATTTGGATTATTGCTATGACAAAATTACAAATACTAAAAGATATAATTAAACAAGGTATTACATGGTCCATTAGTATGAAGGAACAAACCATATTCATGGGATGTTCTCAGATAAGCTCGCTGGGCAAAGAAAACCCAGTTGGTAAAATCAAACGGTGTAAACTCTGCGAAAATGGGGGATTGGCGCTGTTCACTGTTAAAATAATATACTATTAACAAACTCTCACCACAAGGGAAGAAATACGCTACAGATCTGAGTGAATAATTTAAAGCAGTGAAACAAAGTATGCTTCAATATGTATAAATAAATATCAACGACTAAAACTAAGGATACCAATAAATGTACAAATCACTTGAAGTGAAAAAAATATAAAAATAAAAAATATATCTCCAAACCAATAAATAAAATGAATAATCGATCAGGTATACAAAGATAACACAAAATACAAAAATAATTAATATTAAAAAGTGTATGAAAATTATGCCCTGAGAAAAAACGGTGCTAACCAATCCAAAGAGGTGTTCTACCAATTATGTGTAATGGCAATCTATGGTGATCAGATGAAAGTGAAACAAACAAAAAATATGTTATATTTCATGTGCATTTAAAATGTAGTGATCACATATCAAGTAAAGCAAAAATAAAAAAAATTTTTTTTTGAAAAATAAAAAAATACTAAAACCCAGCATGATCGTCCATAATTGCAAAAAAGTGTCTGTGCATACAAAAATTACGAAAGTGCCAAAAAAGTGCTGTATATATTAAAAAGTGTCCAGTGTGTAAAAAATCCTTGTGCAGAAATCTAGTATATCTCCAAATGGTTCCGGATGTATCCGTTCAGATAGATATGAACCGTCCTGTATGGAGCCCCCTCTAGTGTCCCCACTCACCGGAACGCCTAACCCCTGCAGGGGTAATAGGCATGTAGACGTAAGTCCGATGGTCCAAGCGGTCGATGTCCCCTTTACCAACTTCTCTCCACTTGTGTCACCAGAGTGATCTCAATGGCATCCTCCGGGATAAAATTCCATATACAGGGAGAAGAGAAGAGCCTCATAGCATGAATCCAAAGATAACTTTATTTGGCTTATCAAAGCTTACATTAAAAACTGAAACAAAAAAACTGACAACTCTCTGCCGGCTGGCTCCATGCCAGAAGCCGCAGACATGGGAGGTCACCAGGTACCCCACGGTATAATATTTCGACTTATAATAGGTTCTCTCCCATTAGAGATGTGAGACCATACCCAATACACTGGGGTCCCAGGAACAGGAGAGAAAACCCAGTAGGTAGGGATTTTTTCCAGGGGAGACCAAAGGACAGACCACCTGGGAGATGGAACGCGAGAGTACAGTACCGGCGTCCAGGGTGGAGAGGAACACAGACAGACCCCTACAATACTCGAAGAAGAGGGGATGGACCCACAGGTATGGACAGAATACAGGGAGTGAATGGTCATCCCGGCTACCCATCACCACAATACCCACAGAGGAATACAGGGATTGGAGAGAGCAGAAATATAGAGAGGGAACCGGAACACGCATACAGAGACAACGGAAGAAGCAGACAAGAGGAAAACGAGGAGAGAGGAAGAAAAAGGAGAAGGGAATACTAGGCCAAGGTATCTTCAATCTCAGTGAATCAGTTTTCTCAAAGGAGGAACTCAGGATATTGGACCTAGGACTTAAGTACGCACCGGAAAAAAGCATTGATAAATTTGAAGTATATATTGATCTACAGAAATTTATCAGAAAATTGAAGATTAAGAAACATTTTGCTTTGAACAAAAAGCCCACTTCCCTGCCCGAACCTGAAGTGTATAGCCATACCAACCTTAAAAAAAATTCAATTTTTAATCCCAAAGTTCCAGGGGATCAGTGTATAGGGGCTTTTAAACGCATGGTGGAGAGTGATTTGGCCAAAATGAAGACAAAGAAGTTAAGAAATACATATGTTTGGAACACAATTAAAGAATTTGGTAATAAAAAGCAAGTGGTAATACGACCCGCCGACAAAGGGGGTGGACTAGTCATTTTGAAGAAAGAGGATTACGAGGAAGAGATGGAGAATTTACTGAAAGTAGAAAACACCTACAACAAACTGAAATATAACCCCAAGTTACAATATAAGAAGAAATTGAAGAAATTCGTAAAGAAAGGGGTAGAAGCAGGTATTCTGAACAAAAAAGAGGCACAATATTTAATTCCTGAATCCACTAAAACCCCGGTCATATATCATCTGCCTAAAATACATAAAAGATTGAACAAACCGCCGGGGAGGCCTATTATAAGTGGAGTGGATTCCCTATTTTCCAGACTAGGGGAATACATCGATCAATTTTTGAAACCCTTAGTGGTGGAAGGGAAGTCCTACCTTAGGGACAGTACCCAGTTGATTAATGAATTGAGAACTATTTCAGGGAGTGGTCAATGGTTATTAGCAACCATAGACGTCAACTCCTTGTATACAAGCATCTCCCAGAAGGACGGATTAAAAGGGGTAAAAAAGGCTCTATATGAAAGATCTAAACAAAGGCATGAACAGATTAAATTTATCTTAGAAGGACTGGAGTTGGCTATGGAGAGCAACTATTTCTGGTATAAGAAAGAGTTCTATGTTCAGAAGAAAGGTGTAGCTATGGGGGCTAAGTACGCCCCAAGCGTGGCGAATTTATGGACATGATGGAAGAACGCTACATATATGGGACTATAAGACCGGAAATTAAGTTTTACCGTCGATACATCGATGATGTCATCATTTTATGGGAAGGTAACCCTGATACATTCCAAAAATGTCTTGATGAACTGAACCAGAATATATATGGCATCTCGTTCACTGGAAAATCAGATTTTAACAAGATAGACTATCTGGATCTTCAGATCTTCAAAGAGGGTGATGAATTGTTTACGAAAACATATTTTAAAACCACAGATCGTAATGGGTACATACCTATCTCCAGCTGTCACCACCCCAAGTGGAAAGAAAACATCTCTAAAGGACAGCTGTTGAGAATAAGGAGGAATTGTCGGAATGTTGACGATTACTGTGAACAGTCTGATATGTTGATTAAGAAGTTTACTGACAAAGTTTACCGTACTGAACCCCTGTTGAAATTGAAAAACGAAATAATGAATCTGGACCGGGATTCTCTATTAACTACCAAAAGAAATAACACCCAGAGGGACTCTCCAGGGGATGTAGCCTTTATCACAGGTTTTAATAATCAATATAGGAATATAGAACACATAGTGAGGAAATATTGGCCCATATTAAAATCTGATAGAACTCTGGGGAGCATCCTCACAAAAAAAACACATTTCATCTACAGGAGCGCACCTACCCTCAGAAATCATTTGGTTCATAACGTCATTGAACCCCCAAAAAACATCAAATTGTTTTCAGGCTTTAAAGGTTTTTACAGATGCCAGAAATGTCTGGCATGCCAGGTCAGTAAAAAGCAACCAAAGAAGAGATCCTCCTTTTGTTCTAGGAGAGGTATAAAGTTTGACATCAGAGAATTGATCACCTGCAACACTACTCATGTGACTTACGTCATCGAGTGTCCATGTCGAATGCAATATGTGGGTAGAATCACTAGACCCCTACGTGTGCTTATTAGGAAGCACATTACTAATATAAGAAAGGGGTTTCCTAAGCATAATCTTTCAAGACACTTCGATTAATTTCACCATCGAGATCCATCGTGTTTGGTGTTCTACAGTATAGATACAATCAAAGACAACGGGAGGGGGGGGGGGGGAGTAAGAAAATATTGATATCCCAAAACGAAACCAGATGGATATACCGTTTAGACAGTCTGGTCCCTAGAGGACTTAATGTGGACATCGATCTGAACTGTTTTTTATCCAATTTCTAGCATAATTTTATTATATACATACATAGGGACTTTATTTTATATCTACACTTTTATCTTTCCCTTCCTGTTAGTTGGTCACAGAAGAATATCTATAGAACCATGAATTGTTCACCACCTATTCTCTCTTTTGGGATCTTGTACCCTTGTATTTTTAGTTAAATAGAATGACACAGGATTATGTTAGTGGGCCGAGGGCACACGTATTTCCTTCTTCCAGTTCCACTTAGCTTTTTTTGGCCCAATTTTAATATCACTTAGGGTGGCACAGTGGTCTAGTGGGTAGCACTCTCACCTAGCAGTAAGAAGGGTCGCTGGTTCGAATCCCAACCACGACACTACCTGCCTGGAGTTTGCATGTTCTCCCTGTGTCTGCGTGGGTTTCCTCCGGGTACTCCGGTTTCCTCCCACACTCCAAAGACATGCTGGTAGGTTAATTGGATCCTGTCTAAATTGTCCCTAGTATGTATGAATGTGAGTTAGGGATCTTAGATTGTAAGCTCCTTGAGGGTAGGGACTGATGTGAATGTACAATGAATATGTAAAGCGCTGCGTAAATTGACGGCGCTATATAAGTACCTGAAATAAATAAATAAATATCACTTGATCTTCACTTCATGTTGTATTTTATTGGTTGGTTTATGCAAAACATGCTCTCTCCTGTTCAAGCATACCATCATTTGGTGTGGTTGGTTCTGTTTTTTTCGTACGCCTAGACCTCAATCTAGGGGCCTTGTCCCTAGAATCTGGGGCTTGGATGTATGTATTTAACACACCGTGTCGTTAGATTTATACCTGAATTATTATGATACGTGATAATATCGCTGGCTATTTTTATAAAGAAAAATTTTGTTATCCATTTTATTTTCATATTTTTCGTATAAGGTCATTTATAATATTTATATCTATTATAATTTTCTTCACGAAAGATTTTTATGCATATGACATTATACTGTTTAATTTTATTCCCTCCCTTTTTTGTTATTATTCCAAAAAATGTTTTCATACTTTTTATTGTATTATTTTTTAATATTGGAAGCACAGATATGTTTGTTGAAATGCTTGTAATCTGCTATTGTTACACACGGAGGCGCTCTTTTCATTAATCTGGACTTATTTTTTTTATTTCCACCAGGGGGTGTTAGACTGCTTTGTTGGTTGTGTCCTTTCCATTTTTTACCACAGCGGTCAACCCATTTTTTTAATGCTGGGCGGATGTGCTCGTCACTACGCAGCTTCCCGATTGGCTTCTGCGGCACCTCCGTGAAGTATTTATAGACGTATGGTTTACCAAGATGGCCGCGCCTCAGATGACGTCTTGATGACGAAACGCGTAAGTGTGACCACTTGGTACGCATACGTCCTTTTACTTTCTGTTTATGCTATTGACTTCCGGTTTCTGGTAGACGGGCCGTGGAACACACGCCGCTACCACTGCACTGTCTGCGGCTTCTGGCGTGGAGCCAGCCGGCAGAGTTGTCAGTTTTTTTGTTTCAGTTTTTAATGTAAGCTTTGATAAGCCAAATAAAGTTATCTTTGGATTCATGCTATGAGGCTCTTCTCTTCTCCCTGTATATGGAATTTTATCCCGGAGGATGCCATTGAGATCACTATGGTGGAGAGAAGTTGGTGAAGGGGACATCGACCGCTTGGACCATCGGACTTACGTCTACATGCTTATTACCCCTGCAGGGGTTAGGCGTTCTGGTGAGTGGGGACACTAGAGGGGGCTCCATACAGGATGGTTCATATCTATCTGAACGGATACATCCGGAACCATTTGGAGATATACTAGATTTCTGCACAAGGATTTTTTACACACTGGACACTTTTTAATATATACAGCACTTTTTTGGCACTTTCGTAATTTTTGTATGCACGGACACTTTTTTGCATTTATGGACTATCATGCTGGGTTTTAGTATTTTTATTTTTCAAAAAAATTTTTTTTTATTTTTGCTTTACTTGGTATGTGATCACTACATTTTAAATGCACATGAAATATAACATATTTTTTGTTTGTTTCACTTTCATCTGATCACCATAGATTGCCATTACACATAATTGGTAGAACACCTATTTGGATTGGTTAGCACCGTTTTTTCTCAGGGCATAATTTACATACACTTTTTAATATTAATTATTTTTGTATTTTGTACTATCTTTGTATACCTGATCGATTATTAATTTTATTTATTGGTTTGGAGATATATTTTTTATTTTTTTCACTTCAAGTGATTTGTACATTTATTGGTATCCTTAGTTTTAGTCGTGGATATTTATTTATACATATTGAAGCATACTTTGTTTCACTGCTTTAAATTATTCACTCAGATCTGTAGCGCATTTCTTTCCTCGTGGTGAGAGTTTGTTAATAGTATATTATTTTAACAGTGAACAGCGCCAATCCCCTATTTTCGCAGAGTTTACAGCATTTGGATTGCACCTAGGTGTTTTCCTTTTTGGGGGGCTGCAGTTCGTATAGGAGCCTGTCCTGAGCGCGGAATAATAATATATATAAAATCAAACGGTATTAGATGTATAGATAACCTAACATTTAGTTCTAATCAGTATTCAAAATCGTAACCATGTGCAGTAACATACAAAAACCTGAGTATGGTAGGAAGAGGCAGGTGAAGGCAGGTGAAGGGAAGGGAGGGGTCGAGGAGGGATAGCGGATAAGACATAGTAATGGATTTTTGTACCATTTCCTATGATTATCAATGTCAAAAACTTCATGGATTTCTAAGACAACCCAATAAGTATTGGGTTTAAACTACATATAGAAAAAAGTGGAGGGAAAGAAGGAAAGCAGAAATAAGGAAAAAAGAAGGAGTAAGGAGAGGAATTCAAGAGGGTCAGCCCAGAGCTCATTAGGGAACCGAAATGTAACGGATCCACGGGTCCCATATTTTATCAAATTGTTTATAGAGTTATTATGGAGTGTGTGAGTGAGTTTGTCATTTACCATAATCCAGTTGATTTTATTTTTAACGTAATCCAGAGGAATAACCAGTTGCTTCCAATGCCGGGCCACTGTAATGCTTGCCGCTAACAGTATATATGTGATTAATTTAGTTGAATTCCCAGGTACCTCTTCGGGTAGTCTATGGAATAAGGCCACCACTGGGGATCTACGGATGTTCACCCCCATCACAGTTTATTAAATGAAATACCCTAATCCAAAACCTAATCACCAGGAGGCACTGCCACCAAATATGGTGCATTGTCCCCGACTGACCACAGCGTCGAAAACAGTTAGGTGATATGGATGCATTTTAGCTACCCGAGTTGGGACCAGGTACCAACGTAACAGTGTTTTATAGTTGGCCTCAATTAGGGTGATATTGATAGAGATTTTGGATAAATTTTAAGCAATATCCTGCCATTCAGACAGATCAAAAATAGGATTCAGATCTGTTTCCCATTGATTCATATAGGAGAGCTTTGAGTGAGGTTCAGCGAGGAAAGCATAAACAACAGATAGTCGCTCCTTCAATTGACCCCTTGTCTGACAAGATAACTTGAACTTTGTAAGTGTAAGCGGCTCAATCATTAGATTAAGTTTGCGTCTGACAAAAGGATGCAATTTGGTTATATTGGAATATTTCACTGATAGGTACCTGCATCTTGTCTTTAAAACGTTGTAAAGAGTATACCTGGTTACCACTAAGGTAGTCGCCAATTCTCAGCAATCCTTTATTAAGCCACCAATGAAATGACTGTGGCACTAACCCTGGTGGAAACTCCAGATTGCAGAAGACGGGAGCTAAAGAGGTGTGTTGGGATGATAGGGATGCCCGGTGACGTACTCTATCCCAAACCGCCAATGAATGTGATAAGGAAGGGCATAGTATAGGAGGGGTAACCGGCTGGGAAGCCACATCAGTGATCCTATGGCCAAGGGGTGACAGGAGAGTGTCTCAAGGGAGACCCAAAAAGGTGCAGGACCTGTAGCAGTAGTTTGGGCAAGTTGAGAAATCTTGGCAGCTTGAAAGTAGTCTAGTACGAAATATACAATATATATATTTTATATAACTGTTTACAGCCGTTGCTGGTACAGCTTTTATTACTCATTATCGGACCCGGAGCAGTTTACGGAGCAGTAAAGATCGAAATTACGACGGCGAGACAACAATTACCCAAATAAACGGGAAAACGAAAAAAAAAAAAGAAAGTAGTTTAGTAAATTAGGGAGAACAAGACCCCCCTTTAAATTTTGGGGCATATAGGATCTGTTTGTTCATTCAAGGTCTTCTATTACCCCAAATGAAACGAAGAACCTAGACTTGTAAACACCGTAGATCTCCTCTCGGGACTGTCACTGGTAGAGTTCTAAAATAATAAAGTATCCTGGGTAGAAGCGTCATTTTGACAGAGTTGATTCTGCCAAACCATGATAGGGAATAGTCCGCCCAACGGCGAAGGTCCTCTAAGTTTTTTAAATAAATGGGATAATTGGCTTTAAAAAGAGTCTCAATAGAAGGCGTTAATTGGATCCCTAAATATGAAAGGGAATGCGATGCCCATTGAAAGTTGCAATTATCCCAAAGAGTCCGTACGATTGAGTGGGGAAGCGAGACATTAAGGGCTTTTGTTTTGTGAGGGTTCAGGGAGAGGCCGGAAAGCCAAGAAAACTGGTCCAATAAGGATAGCAAACGAGGTAGAGTGATTTGAGGATTTGTAATATACATAAGGACATCATTGGCAAATAAGGCACATTTATGTTCTTGTTGCCCACAGCCGATACCATAAATATTAGGGTGGGACCGAATTGCCATGGCCAAAGATTTGATAGCTAATGCGAAAAGTAAGGGTGAGAGGGGGCATCCCGGTCTCGTACCACGTTTGATAGTGAATGACAACGGTTTGTAGCCCCGTATGGAAACCTGAGCTGACGGAGATCCATAAAAAGTTTCCAGTAAGGATAAAAAGCTAGGTCCAAACCCGAAAGTCTCTAAAGTAGTGAATAAATAATTCCAATTCACGCTATCGAAAGCCTTATGAAGGTCTAATTGATAGAAGGAGAAGCTCCCGAGAAAGGGGGACATCCCAGTTAGTGCGTACAGCTGAAATCAAGGTTATAGTTCTACGAATTTGGTCTAATGTTTGGTGCCCAGCGATGAATCCTGAATGTGTTAAGACGTAGGGCCATGAGTTTCGTAAGAATTTTTAGATCACAATTGATTAGCGAGATTGGGCGATAATTTAGGACATCGGTAGTATCTTTATTAGGTTTAGGGATGACACTAATATAAGCCTTATTTTCATCCAGAGGAACCGCACCTCCATCCCGCAAGGAATTAAAATAGGGGAGCCATGTGTGGGACCAGCTGTTGAGAATTTTTTGTAATAAATGTTAGTGAGACCATCCGGTCCTGGTGATTTATGAAGTGGTATCAGTTTGATGGTATTACTGATCTCTTAACAAGTAAAGGGTTGGTCCATTACATCTCTATATGCCTCCTCAATAGCGGGGACAGGTAGGCTCCCCAAAAATTCCCTGACAGACGAAGAAGCAGCCTCCCAGGGCTGTCCATATAGGTCAGCATAGAAATTATGGAATTCTTGAAGAATGTTTTGAGGATTTTGGGAAATGTGACCTCCTGAAAGTCTAATTTTGGGCAATGCCAAGTGAGTATATCTAGGAGTGAGCTTAAGTGCCAGCAAGGATCCTGGGAGATCACGCCAAGTAAAAAAAAAACCTATGATTGGACCAGCGTAATTGCTTCTCAGCTCTTGTGGTGAGGCAAATGTTGAGTTCCAAATGGGCTTGTTCAAGCTTAGTTAATAGGTCAGGGGATGGGGACTTATGTTGGGTGGCTAGAACTTCATATTACCTAGTTTTGGCATAAATCAACTTCAGATTGGTAGAAACATCAAGGCAGTTAGATTCATTACTGAGGAGGGATTCATTTAGACTCCAATGCGATTTGGCTATTTTAGTTGTCAAGTCTGAGAGCTGCAATATTATAGGATCATGGTCTGACCATGGGGTAGAGATTATTTTGGCTGAGAGTAATTTAGGTAAAAGTCCAGAGAGGAGAAAAACATGATCAATTCGAGAGTAGTGGTTATGAGCTCTCGAAAAATGAGAATAATCTTTAGAGGTGGGGTTAGCTTCCCTCCAAGCGTCTACAAGATCATAATGATATAGTAACTGAGCAATTTTACGACTTTGCTTAGAAGGGGATCTTAAAGAAGCCGCGTGAGAGTTGTCCATTATAAGGTCCAAGGCCAAGTTGGAATCACCTACTAATATAACATCCCCTTCAAATTCAGGGGCCAACGTTTGTAGTAGTGAGCGAAAGAACGCTGTTTGATTCGTATTAGCGGCATAATAAACCAAAAAGTTCACCAAATTTTCTCCCAGGTGACCCTTAACTAGGAGGTATCATCCTTCCCGGTCTTTAATGACTTTAATTTCAGTGAATGAAAGCCGTCTAGATAAACATAGAGCCACCCCCCTCTTTTTTGCAGAAGCATTGGCAAAATAGCAAACAGGATAATCCTTATGAATGTACCGTGGGGTGAATGAGTGAAGAAAGTGTGTCTCCTGTAAGGCTATAATATCAGCACCCACAGATCGGTAATATTTAAGGGCCTTAATTCGTTTGGAGGGTGACCCTAGGCCCTGAACGTTGTGAGAGAGTAATCGGATAGTGCTCACTACCTTAGACATGAGAAATGTGCAGCGTAAATATCAACATTTGAACTTAGCCCTCCATCTAAAGTTCGAGAAATCCAGGGGGACTGGTTGAGACTCTGGGTGACCCTCAGGAAGGAAAAGTAAAAGGGGTTAAAGTAAAAGCAGAGAAAAAGGAGGAAAGGGGAAAAATGTTCAGGCCAGGAATCTCTCGGCTCTGTACAGTATATCATATAAATGCAAGGTATTACTAGCATACAATAACCAATAAACCAATATCCCAGAACCAAAATTCTGGGTGTGGAGGAGTGTTCTCCAAAACTAAGTAATGGAAAGAGTCCTTCAGGTAGGGAGAGCGAATAGACACCTCCCGGCACGAAAGTTAGGTGCCCATTTGCGCCCTAAATAAGGACAACTTTAATATCAGTAGTAAACTTATAAAATGCAGTTATATGTCAATCAATTCTAAAATGTCCGATTTAGGTGTGGAAACAGAACCTAGACAACCAAAACAGCCCTAAATAAGGTACATTAAAAAAAACTAACAGATCTCCCCTCCCCCCAATAAAAAGGAAGGGGGGGGGAATTCAGGGAAATAAGTGCAGTGGCTCATGTCCATAGATGACCAGGGAAAAAAAAATAAGAAAAATAAGTAGGTGTTAAGACGACAGGAGGTCGTTGATTTCTTCGTCAGCTGAGGAGACCAGAGAGCGGGGGAAGAGGACCGCTGGATCTTTGCTGGTTTCGCGAGGATGGGCTGTGCATGATAAATCCCAGTTTCAAAAGGATATGTTCACCATCAGGAAAAGTTGAAAAGGAGTAAGATTTGCCGTTGTAAGTAAACTGAAGCCGAAAAAGGATAGTTCCATCTATAGCGGATATTTCGATCGATCAAGGGTGAAAGTAGAGGATTGAAGGATCTTCTTTTTTGAATAGTGGCCTGGGAGATGTTGAGACTTGGACTTTATAGTCATTAATTTCAAGTTCTGGATGTTCTCTAGCATATTGCATGTCCTCTTCTTTAATTCTGAAAAAAATGGGGCTTCACAATCACATCTCTGGGTGGTCCTTCAGGTTGCGGAGGAACAAGAGCCCTGTGTATACAATCTATCTCCATATGAATTTCATCGATATCTGGTACGGCAGATTGCATAGGCGATGGAGGTAATATCTTTTTCCGTTCCTGGAAGACCTCTGATACGAAAATTGTAGCGCCAAGCGCGATTTTCAAGGTCATCGATTTTCGTATAGGCTTCTTCAAGGTGGTCTTGTAGGTCAATGATCATATTGGAATTTTGGGAAACTCTGTAAACAGTGTCATCCACCTTCGATTCATTGCTCTCTAAACGGTTCCCCAACTCCTGAAAGTCCTGTTTTATCTCAGATGACAATTTATCTGTGGCTTTCGCTAATTCCCTTTGTAGTAAATCAGCAAAACGAGCAAGCAGTATTGTATCCTCTGAGTATTGTGGCTGAATTGGTGGGGAATCAGGGGAATCAGCAGAGCAATTCAGATTAGGTTCCTGGCTGCTTGGTTGGCTAAGGATGAAATCTGCCATTTCTTTATTTTTGGCTGAGGAAGCACAGTAATCATGGCCAGGGTCTGTGAGGGAGACTTGGCAGGGCTTAATGACATGCAGGGATTACTCAATCTCAGCTGGGAAGGTTGTGGGGAAGTCTGTGCCTTGGTCTCCCAGTCCACGAGGTTGTAGCTTTGCCTTCTGCTGTGAATCAGTGTTAATTTCGTCGACTAAAACATTGGGAAGGTTGTGGGGAAGTCTGTGCCTTGGTCTCCCAGTCCACGAGGTTGTAGCTTTGCCTTCTGCTGTGAATCAGTGTTAATTTCGTCGACTAAAACATTTTAATCGACTAAATTAATATTATTTTAGTCCACTAAAATACGACTGAAACTAAAACTACTGAGATTACTAAAATGGGACTAAAACTAAAATGCCATTTTAGTCAAAAGACTAAGACTAAAACTAAATTGAAATTTGAATTCAAAATTAAAACTGGTCTGTAGTGCATGTTCATACCTCAATACCATAATAAATAACATATTAGATTTTTTCACTCCAGCAGTATATAATGAGTTTGGAAATTGTAGAGAAATGTTAACTAATGCATTACAATTTAATTACACCCATTAGATTTTAGATGACTAAAAGGAGTTTTAGTCGACTAAAACGTAGGACATTTTAGTCGACTAAAATGTACTGGAGATTTAGTTGACTAAATACAACTAAAAAAATTGCAGAAGACTACAATGGGACTAAAAATAAAATGCCATTTTAGTCCTAAGACTAAAACTAAATCGAAATTTGCTGCCAAAATTAACACTGCTGTGAATGCTGTACAGGTCTGCTTCCTCCGCAGACCGAAGACATGTGGGAGCTAGTGTCGGCTGCCATCTTGCCTCCTCTGCTTGCTGACCAAGTCGGGTTGCAATAGCCTCCCTGGGACCATCCCATTTGCCGAGAAGACATGCGGTGGGTTGTCTGTCCCCTCAGGGAGTAGCTCAGGTGGGTGGACCTGACTGGTGTGCTGCGAGGGCCACTGTATGTAGCTAACAGTGCCGGGAGTGTGCGGAGCGGCTCAGGGAGACATCCACCTCAGTCGTCCGTGCATGTGCTCCGGATGGGATTTTATTTTCTATAAACGTAACCCTGATTTACATTTCTCCACAACTATCCCTGACCTGTCTGGTGTGTTCCTTGGCCTTCATAAAGCTGTTTGTTCCCTAAGGTTCTCTAAGAAACCTCAGAAGGCTTCACAGAGCAGCTGTTTATACTGAGATTAAATTATACACAAGTCTTTTTATTAATTAGGTGACTTCTGAAGGCAATTGGTTCCCCTAGATTTTAGTTAGGGGTATCAGAGTAAAAGGGGGCTGAATACAAATGCATGCCACACTTTTCAAATATTTATTTGTAAAAAAATTTGAAAACCATTTATCATTTTCCTTCCACTTCACAATTATGTACCACTCTGTGTTGGTTTATCACATAAAATGCATTTACATTTTTGGCTGCAACATGACAAAATGTGGAATATTTGAAGGGGTATGAATACTTTTTCAAGGCACGGTAGCTAGGTATTTGGGGGAGCACAAAATTTCCTCTGAAAAAAATACTGCGTACTATGACATACCTCTTATTACACAACTCAAACATTAGTAATATACATGTTTTGTTCATTATTGCTTACATAGAACAATATTTTATTCTCACAGAATGTTTCAACATTTTGGATCTAGACTTCTTTTATTCCATCTATCAAACATGTAGAAGTTTAGAGGTCATTGTATTAGCTTGCCCCAATCCAAGGTCACCAAACAATTGCAGCAAACATTAACAGGATTTGTAAGTTTAAATTGCGTTGGATATCTTTATGACAATTCTGAACAAATACATTTCATGTAACAATTTTGTAATGATTGTAATGATTGGGGGTGGGGGATACATTTGCATACTTATTTCTGAACCTAATATACCACAAAGACCAGCAAAGTGTCAACTTAAGCCTTAAAGATGACCAGTGTTATGTATGGATGACCAGTTTTAAGTATGGATATTGTTACATAGTTACATTGGTCCAGCTCAGATAAATGCAAGTATGCATATGCCATTAATACATGTATTGCGGCGCTAAATTAAATAACTAAAAAACAGTCCAAAAAGGTCTGAAGAATGGGAGAAGTCCAATCACCAGATATAGTGCAGATGTGAAGGGGCACTCGTCACCACGTGATAATGTAGTCTGCTTACCAGAAGGCTGTAAATATTAGGCATGTATAGATATTCCTCAATAACATCCAGCAAGTCCAGCTCCCTGGAACCCCTCGTCATCACAGACAGCAACCTCCGAATGACTTCCTTCACAGATCAACAACTCCCAGTAATCATATCAGAGGTGGAATTAGGCATAGGATCATCGGTTTCTTTCTGTGGATATCCACAAGGCTCTTACTAGTGAGGGAGATGTAGACTCACACCACCATAGAACAGCTGGACTCTTTCCCACCAACTTCCTCTTGGCTCTCTCCAGTGAGTTTCTCCAGACCACACTTGGCTTTCAGTTTGAGAATAGGCCCCCCAGCTAAGCCTAGCTGGAACCTCAATGTCTCCTCACAGATCCGTACAGATGCGTACACCTCCCCTTCTTCCTGTGTTTTTTAATACAGCCAGTTGGACACCAAGGGAATTCTAGAATCTTAGTGGGACAAAGAACAGGGCATGCAGCCTGAATATTTATGGGACTCCAGCTAATCCCTGGGGAGGTGTACGCAGAAGGTGGAAGAAAGATCTCAAATAGTCTGATGCCTGAGCAGCATTTTCAGAGTTCCTGGGTCCAGTCCTACAGGAGAAGACCCCTGCGCAGGGGATCTGTCCCTAGGGCAGCTTTCTGTAAGGATCTGTGAGGAGACATTGAGGTTCCAGCTAGGCTTAGCTGGGGGGGGGCCTATTCTCAAACTGAAAGCCAAGTGTGGTCTGGAGAAACTCACTGGAGAGAGCCAAGAGGAAGTTGGTGGGAAAGAGTCCAGCTGTTCTATGGTGGTGTGAGTCTACATATCCCTCACTAGTAATAGCCTTGTGGATATCCACAGAAAGAAACCGATGATCCTATGCCTAATTCCAACTCTGATGTGATTACTGGGAGTTGTTGATCTGTGAAGGAAGTCATTCGGAGGTTGCTGTCTGTGATGACGAGGGGTTCCAGGGAGCTGGACTTGCTGAATGTTATTGAGGAATATCTATACATGCCTAATATTTACAGCCTTCTGGTAAGCAGACTACATTATCACGTGGTGACGAGTGCCCCTTCATATCTGCACTATATCTGGCGATTGGACTTCTCCCATTATTCAGACATTTTTAGACCGTTTTTTAGTTATTGAATTTAGCGCCGCAATACATGTATTATTGGATTTTATGTTTGATATCAACAAACTTTTCTGGCTGCTTGCTTACACATCTTGATTAGCGCAAATTTTTTCTTTATGATCCGACATGCATATGCCATACCTGGCTGATCCCCCTGGAAGATGACTTTACCGTATTAGGTACTCCTACTACAGTGATCACCGCAAGCTTCTAAGTCACATGCCAAGCTCCTGCCCTGTTGCATTGTGAACACAATAGATCACCAATTCAGCCCAGGCACCATTAAGCGAATGCTTAGCATTCGCACAATGAAAGGAAAGTATCCTCTCACTGGTGAGGTGGAGGGGAAGATCATGATCGCCACCTCATCCAGTCAGAGAACACTTTGCGTACCTAGAAAATGCAAAGCATTCTCTGAATGATGCCTGTGCCAAGTGAGCAGTTCTCCTGAGCAGGGTAGATAGAAAATAAATTAATCGTTGTTATTTAAATCATATTTTTTTTATTTTTATAAAATTTATTTTAATAAAATGCTTTTGAAGTAAAAATCTATCTATAGATCGTTTTCTATTTAAGATACATTAATAGCTTAATTTATTCAGCATGAAATGGTGCTTAGTTAGGTAGCATGAGGCTGTATATTCTGTAATATTACAATTTTTGGTAAACTCATTAAATGAATCCAAGCTCTGCAAGCTGAGCGAACATGCACTGCATTGATGCATTCACACCATTTCACAGCAACAATGAGATAAAACAAAGTTCAGGAATATTCCTTTATCTCTTTATTTTGCAAATCTATGTACACTACAAACTGTATGATTGAAGACGTTCCGATATCGCTGTTTTACTAACCTGACAGCTTATTATTCTAAATAGGAAATCTTCATTTTGTTTGCAAATATTAAAGATTCTAACTACCACCAAGAATAAGTCCTTACATTTAAACAGCATCGGTCATTTCAGATCCATCATGTCAGCGCCTGTTAGCGGGCATCCACTCATCTGCTGCCACCACATCCCTCACCTTGTGTCACTGCCGCATCACCAGCCTTCCCATTAAAGTGAATGGGACTGTCAGTGAGTCAACAGCGGGTCAGAGGAGGAGCCACTGCGGGACAGAGATGACAGTTGCTCTTTAAAAATTGTGATTTAAATCAAGCCTTTTTACTAGTGATTTAAAATCGACTGGATTTAAATCAAATCCACCCTGCTCCTTTGTGCAGTAAGCAGCACGGCAGCCGTTCAACATGGGACCCGAATGCTACTAAAGATCACTGTAGGAGTGCCTAAAACCGGCAAACACGGCTTGACACGTTTAGCTACGTTTTTTTCTGTTTTCCATTTTTACTGCTCCTGGAAGCACAGGCTGGCTGTTTTTTTACTGCCACTAAACGCCTCTGACAGTTTATGTGTGCATGGACACATAGGCTAACATGGAGGGGCTTTTAGAAGCAGTTTAAAAAAATGTCAAATGCCCCTAACAGCAGCTGTAAAATGTCCTGTGTGCATGAGCCCCAAGTAATGAGGCTATATGCCCAATCCAATTATCTCCTTTTTTTATCATCAAGGGGGGGAGGAGGAGTAATTTATTTACTACATTATTCTTATGGTATGTTCTTATACTTTTTAGATCATTTATTACATTTTCTCCCGATGAGTGGACTAGATCCACGAAATGCGTACAGTTTTAGGATGTCAAGAATTCTTTTGGTCACCATACATCATGCTTTTTTATCTTAGAACTTTACGGATGCCAATATTGTGATAACTATGAATTTATACTTTTATATTATATTCATTATGTATCAGCTTACCAGCTTACCAGTGACTCCAGGCAATCACAAAAAAAAAAATTAATACTGGCCCTTTAAAAAAAAATACAAAAAAAGGTCCTTAAGTGCACTGTGTTCGGACGCCGGACACAGTGCGACACCGGACACAGTGCACTTATGGGAATCACCACATCTACGCAATCACAAGATTGCAGACACGGCCCTTGATTTGCGGGCATTTATCCCGCCTTGCGGTGCTTTCCGAAGTGCCGAGTAGCTTCCGTCCGGTGCTCGTATCTATTACTTCGGCCGAGCGGTTTGATTGACATCTCAGTTTGATGTCACTTCCTGTTTTCTCTCTCCCATTGCACCCGGGAGAGAGGAAACAGGAAGTATGGGAGGAGTGGACTCCTCCATCGCTGCTGCCAGTGCCCACACAGTAGAAGAGGACACCACACAGCAAGGTAAGTACCGCTGTGCTCCCATGAAGAATGGTGGGGGGGAGGGCGTCTTCGATGTGACACAGGCAAGGCTGCATTTGGTGGACACAGGCAAGGCTGCATTTGGTGGACACAGGCAAGGCTGCATTTGGTGGACACAGGCAAGGCTGCATTTGGTGGACACAGGCAAGGCTGCATTTGGTGGACACAGGCAAGGCTGCATTTGGTGGACACAGGCAAGGCTGCATTTGGTGGACACAGGCAAGGCTGCATTTGGTGGACACAGGCAAGGCTGCATTTGGTGGACACAGGCAAGGCTGCATTTGGTGGACACAGGCAAGGCTGCATTTGGTGGACACAGGCAAGGCTGCATTTGGTGGACACAGGCAAGGCTGCATTTGGTGGACACAGGCAAGGCTGCATTTGGTGGACACAGGCCAGGCTGCATTTGGTGGACACAGGCCGGCTGCATTTGGTGGACACAGGCCGGCTGCATTTGGTGGACACAGGCCGGCTGCATTTGGTGGACACAGGCCGGCTGCATTTGGTGGACACAGGCCGGCTGCATTTGGTGGACACAGGCCGGCTGCATTTGGTGGACACAGGCCGGCTGCATTTGGTGGACACAGGCCGGCTGCATTTGGTGGACATAGGCTGGCTGCATGTGATGGACACCAGCTGCATGTGATGGACACCAGCTGCATGTAAGGACAGACTCCGCTGGGGACACCTGATGGCATCTGGTGGCAAGCGACGTGGCTAGTGACACGCTCAGGGCTCCCACTGATTCTGCATTATGGTAAGTTGAATGATTTCATTTTATATTACAATATAATAATAGAAATAATGCGCTTCAATCATCCGGACACCATAATAACCATGGTGCCCGGATGATTGAAGTGCTAACACCAGGTGTTTGGAATATCTTTATCTGCTGATTGTTAAACTTTCTAGAATACACATATTTCTATTGTTGTGTAGGATCTGGGCCTGCTGTCCCTCCATTCCCCTCTCCCTTCATCCCTCGTTCATCTCAGGCGCCAACCACACCACCTTAGAGGCACGCCCACTATTTAGCTGAAACCACGCCCATTTTCGCCAAGTGGGAAGGGTCAAAAAGGAAGGGTGGGGTCTGGCACCCCCCCATCCTAAAACTTCACCAGCCGCCACTGAACCCATGTACCATTCTGAGATAAAAGACATTTGCCAAATACAACCCAAGTGGTGCTGCAATGCTCACTGCATATGGTCTTGAACCTATACTATTGTATGCAAACACAGCCAGTTACACATGCTTCTCACACTGCAGTGTATAGATACATAACGTATATTACAGTAAAGAGCACACAGCCCTCTCATTACTTAGTCTTATTCAGTACTAAAAGATTGGTCAAAGCTTTCACTATTTGGAGTAAACCCAGCTGACTGGTGGCTATGGTGCACTGCCTTTTTCATTACTTCACTCTGCAAGCCTCACTGTTTATGCCTGAAAACAATTATTCTAGTAGTAGTTAATACACATACATTGATGCTTTGTACCAAAGGAGCTTGTAACGGGGCCTCTGATATGTCAAAATGTATACTCTCTGAAAAATGAAAGGATCACTCATATAGACAAAATAAATACTGAGAAATAGGCTGAGAATGATGGTATTCCATGAGTGGAATTCTTTTGGTCCTTGGTTCTGTACAACTACATTACCCACAGAGGATGAAGGAAGGCATTCTTTTAGACTAGCTCACGCTGGCCAAATAAGGTTAGAATTTCTGGCTAACTAACAAATGACCCTTTCAGATACAACACACAGTAAACAAGGCACAGAGTCCAGTATCTCTTTGTAACATATACAGAAGAGCCAGAAACGACAATCACTGGCAGCACAGACTATGCCCTCCCTATGCCTCCTTGGTAGTCTGCTTAAACCCAATGGCTTGTGAGAAAAGCACACAGCTAAGCACAATACACTAAAGTGGATGCCTTGCTGCCAACTGTGTTTTATCATTACAGAGTCATTATATTGTGTGTCATTGACTAGACAATTGTTGGCTAATATTTAATTGTGATATGTGCCCAAGGTTTCCATGACTACATAAAATGTGAAAGAGGACAATGTTGTATATGATCTTGTACAGAAACATATTTAACAGATGGCAACTAATTAAAATTAATTTGATCAATTATGTAATTTGTGTGAAATCAGCACAATTATGATTAGTCACAGAAATAGACAAGATCTTTAAAATTCAGCACACATATGGCAAAATCTGAATATTTGGCACCTAAACCACATGCCAGATGAAGCAGGAAGCCACAAAAAAAGATTGCAGGGTACTTTTCCATTATCCTGGGGACATTACTGTTATTATCCAACTGATCTTCTAAATTGGGCGATGTGAAATCTGGCAATAGTGAGCCTCTCCCCCTAGAACCTGCACAAAGTCAGAAAGGCAGAGTTTTGATGTCTGAGTCAGCCACTCTTACCACTGCCACATCAGTAAAATCTGGTGGCCAAATATTATTGACATGGCTCTTCAGCTAACACTTGCTTGACTGATGCTATCCCCTAAGTTTTTCTGTGCCAAAATTTTTGTGATTCTCTTGCCGTTATGTGCTCTACTAATCAAGGAATCCAAAACACGTCACCTCCAACTGGTCCTTCTAGTGAAAAGGATTAGCAGCAAAGGGCACAGTAAGACATTATAATTCTATGGCTCCTGAATAGTGGAAAATTTGTGAATATAGATAACTTTTTCCTGCTCATAAATGGGGACACAAGTGTGGGAGCTTCAGTTCAGAAGTGTGCAGCTCACACCTAGAACACCAGCAACTAGTAGATGGACCACTTTTGTCTTGGAAAGCAGTAAGTATCTCAGCAACACTGCTCCAAAGGCTACCAGCAAGCATTTCTAATCTAGTGCCCTAGCTGGCTTTACCTAACTTTCTCTCTGACATAACACCTGACACCTAACACCCTTGAGAAGAAGGGTGAACAATGTAATGACTCAATTGACAAAGGCAAGCTAGCAACAGCAGTAACAAGAAATTTTCGGACTTGTGATATCTGCCAGCATGCACGATTTTTCCTTCATTTGTCATGCTTAGTCACAAGAATTCAGTAAAGATCATGGCTAAGTATGTGGATTTCACAATCACCTTACAATTCAACTGATGCGACATAAAAAAAAAAAGTGAACAGGCAGCAGCTTCAGCTGCCCACAGTTAAAATGGCTGAAGTCAGACTTGGTGGAGGGTGATTTCTGCAGCATATTTGGCAAGTACAGAATCACAGAATATATAAAATAATATGCAAAGTGGTTGGAGGGAAGCTTCAGAATGGCAAAGATATTTTTATTACAAATTATGTAAGCAGACTGTAATTCCTCTTTAAATCAAATGCTTTTATAAAAGGCGAAATTTAACTTTTAAGCACCAAGAAGACTCTAAAAAGATTGATCGACCTGCGGAATATAGGACAGATGTTAGGACACACTGAATATGGGACAAAAGTTAGGATACTAAGTTACCAATAGACATGCGATGATGTGGAAGATCCAACTGCTGCATTATGGGAAGGCTGTGTGACTTCGTTGGCACCTAGGAAAACAAGTTGGAGTGTAAGGTAAGTACAATTTAACACTGGTGGTGGGGGGCCTTTCTGGAGATGTGCCGAAAAAGGTATTGACTTTATAGGGTTCCCACACTTTCAGATTATCATTAGCTACTCTGAAACTGCCGTTGGCTTTGGCAATACCGGATCTGAGAGTTTACTACTATGCATCTCAACTGCTGTATCTCCATTGGCGGTTCTTTCCCCAAACTCCGAATGCAAAGGTCACGGCAGAGGCGGCGGTGGCTACATCGTATGAAGCCTTGCTTGTCATGCTCTACAGGGGGAGGGAAGGTCCTGGAGAGAAGAGTGGGGGCGGTTATGTCCTTATTGGGGAAGATCTTTCGTATATGCTCCCATAGGGATGTGTCCCTATCTGGATCCCCATATAACCCACTACAGTGGGGACGGCAAAGGGTCTGAATACTTAGGACCATGTGATATTTCAGTTTTTCTTTTTTAATAAATCTGCAAAAATGTCAACAATTCTGTGTTTTTCTGTCAATATGGGGTGCTGTGTGTACATTAATGAGGAAAAAAAATTAACTTAAATGATTTTAGCAAATGGCTACAATATAACAAAGAGTGAAAAATTTAAGGGGGTCTGAATACTTTCCGTCCCCACTGTATGGTGTAACCCGTCTTTGGGGGAATTTTTTAGGCTGGAAGGTGGTACCCTATGAGACCGTTATGGAATTATGTGCATCAGTTGTTTCAAGATGGGAAGTTATGCTCTTTGAGCAGCTTTGTAGGCTTTATGGGGTCCCTTGGGAGCCAATGGCTCCGGCTGCTGCCAAAAGCCAATCAGGAGTGTGAGTTCCCGGAGAGGCAAGGGTCTCCTGGACATCGCTGAATTGAGATGGGGCTCAGGTAAGTATTAAGGGGGGCTGCATGAAGAAGGCATGAAGGTAAAAAAAACCTTGTGCCTTTACAACTACTTTAAAGTGATTAAATACACAAATATATGATTTGTATTTCTAAAAATGAATTGCTAATACTAAACATAATTCTGTTTTTTACTATATGTACTCAAACTATGTATTTTAATTAACCACTCCCCGACCAGCCGCCGTCATTATACTGCGGCAGGTTGGCACGATCCCGCAAACCGTCGTAGCTGTAAGTCGGTCCCTTTAAGCGGTATAGCAGGTGCGCACGCCCGCTGCACAGCGGGGGGGTGCTGATGCTCGTGACCGGCAGTCGCGATGACCGCAGGCCACGAGCGATCACGGGCAGGAGAGGCAGAACAGGGACGTGTGTGTGTGTGTGTAAACACACAAATCCCTGTTCTGTGAGCTGAGGAGAGAGAGAGATCGTGAGTTCTTATGAGCTGGGAACCACGATCTCTCATCTCCTATAGTCAGTCCCATCCCCCACAGTTAGAACACACACATAGGGAACACAGTTAACCCCTTGATCTCCCCCTAGTGTTAACCCCTTCCCTGTCAGTGACATTTATACAGTAAATCAGTTCATTTTTATAGCACTGATCGCTGTATAATTGTCAATCGACCCAAAAATGTGTCAAAAGTGTCATAAAAATTACAGATTGCCACCATTACTAGTAAAAAAAAAAATAATAAAAATGTCATATAACTTTTGCACAAACCAATCAATACACTATGCCTTTTGTGATTTTTATTACCAAAAATATGTAGAATACATATTGGCCTAAACTGAGGAAAAATTTAGCTTTAAAAAAAAAAAAAAAAAAAAAAAAAAAGGCGCTAATTATTACAGCAAAAAGTACAAAAAATGTACGCTTTTTTTGTTTAAAGAGCAAAAAGCTCTATTTGTGGGAAAAAAAGAACATCAGTTTTGTTTGGGTACAGCGTCGCATGACCACGCAATTGGCAGTTAAAGCGACGCAGTGCCGTTTCACAAAAAATGGCCTGGTCATTGAGCAGCCAATTCTTCCGGGGCTGAAGTGGTTAAACATTTACAAACTAGAAAAGATTACCAGTGCATTATGGGTTGGCTAAAGAAACAGCACTTTGGGAGTTTTTGTTTGACTTTAGGTAAACTTAAGTGGTTTTAAAGGTTCAAAGATTTCTACACTCATGCAGGTAAAAAACCTTCTCTGTGCATTGCCCCCCCCGCCAAGCCCCCCCTGTTACTTACCTGAGCCCCATCTTGATCCAGCGATGTCCACAAGATCTGAGCTTCTTCCGAGTCTCTCATTCCTCATTGGCTGAGACAGCAGCGGAAGCCATTGGCTCCTGCTACTGTCAATCACAGTCAGTGAGCCAATGAAGAGAGAGTGGAGCCAAGCCACGGCTCTATATGTCTTATGGATGCATAGAGAGAGTGGGGCTCCGGAGCAAGCATGCACCAGTGCCCCCAGAGCAAGCGGCTTGCTATTGGGGGCACTGTCTAAAGAGGAGGAGCCTGGAGTTCCGCCAGGAGACCCACAAAGAGGAGGCTTGGGGCTGCTTTGTACAAAACTACTGCTCAGAGCAGGTAAGTATGACATGTTTGTTATTTTAAAAAAAAACTTGCACTTTTTTAAACTTGCATTGATCGTGTATTTTCACAGTGTCATCTGTTGCCCTGTACACACAGTCTATAGTAGACTAAACCTCACACTTAGAAGTTTAGCAGCATAGTCCAACAATGTAAAACAGCAATGTAAAAAAAAAAAAAAAAAGGAAGAAGGAGGTGGCAATAGCACCTCATGAACGCCTGTCAGCTGCTGCTACACCACCCGCAGATCAGAGGGCAGTAAGACATTACTGACATTACTGCAAATGTGAAAGCAACTTGAAACACATCATCCATTTCACACTCACCACCAACCAGGTCACTCCCCAGCCACTTTCCATGTTAGCCACCTCCCTACAACTTATATCACAGGTGACCATTTTCCAGCCTGCAGATGACAGAACCTATTCCAAAAGATATCACTTTCAGTTACTCCCCCCACCCGCTGATTAATATCCCTCCATGACCACCTCACACCCCCCTGTTGACAGACCTCTCCCCAGCCTGTCCCCACACACCTTCTCACCTGCTGACCTGTGGATGGGGAACCACTCCCACAGTGTTATTGTGTTCTGCCAATGTGGAGCCTTCCCTACCCACAGAATACAATGATCAGTGTTGCCAACTATAGCTGGCAGCACTGATTGTTTTGGGAAAAACCTCACAGGCTGTTGTGTACAACCAGCTAGCCCATACATAGATCGACTATAGCTGGTCTCTGCTTAATTTCAATCCATATATGGCCTGTTTAACCACTACACGGTCCCTAAACATTCTTCCACAAACCTTTACATTTTTCCTTCCCAGATTCCTTCATCCTCCTCACCTGTACATAGTGCCCACTGTCATATCCTCCACACTCCTCTCCTGTACATACTGCTCACTGTCATACCCTCCACATTCCTCTCCTGTACATACTGCCCATGGTCATACCCTCCACACTCCTCTCCTGTACATACTGCCAACTATCTTTTTTTCCACACTCCTCTCCTGTACATAGCACCCTCATAATACCATCCACACTCCTCTCCTGTACATACTGCCCCATCATACCCTCCACACTCCTCTCCTGTACATACTGCCCACTGGCATACCCTCCACACTCCTCTCCTGTACATAGTGCCCACTGTTATACCCTCCACACTCCTCTCCTGTACATAGTACCCACTGTTATACCCTCCACACTCCTCTCCTGTACATAGTGCCCACTGTTATACCCTCCACATTCCTCTCCCTCACCTGCACATACTCCTCCCCTATGCCTCTTACACACAAAAACAGTTCTTTAAAATTATATTGAATATCCTCAATGTTACCGCCTCTAGAATGGGCACACTTTTGTTCCATTTTCAAGCTGTCTTCCTTCCGGGTTCTGTGCCTTCGGTCACTTGCCTTGGCTGGGCTGTGTTGCTGTCAATTCCGTGCATGCTCATTTGCATCCTCTCTCCCTTACCCCTCACCCCTCTCATCCTTCCTCTCTCTATTTAATTTGTTATAACAAAAAATTGTTTGCAATTTTATTTTTTTTTATAAAAAGCCCCACCATAATCCTCAGCACCAGGCCCATGATGGTCCTAATCTGGCCCTGGAGATGAAACTTGTATGATGCAACACTGAGGAAATTGCAACACATGTCGTGGATGCTGTGTGACCCAGGACAAGGAGTTGCCTGTTACTAGGGACAAGCTGGCTAACAAAGTGGTTCTAAAGGCTGAAGGTTTCTATGCATGAAGGTAAAAAAAAAAAAAACCTCTTATTCAGCGACGCTCATGATAGCTTCAGCTGCCTCGGGACTCTCCCTCCTCATTGGTTGAGACAGCAGCAGGAGCCCACGTCTCATGATGATCAGCTTTTATTTATTTTAGTCAGATAATTTGTTAAACCTTTATTTCAAAAAGGAGAAAAATGGTTTGCTGTAAGTGATTATAAATTGCGAGTTGGATTTGGCATCAATTTGTTAGTGGTTCTAAATCTGCTAATACATCTAATACTCCTACCCCCCTCCCCGACTGACAATGCTACTGTCTGCTGTGACTCCTCTTCTCATTCCTCCAGAGTTGTGTCTCACTAATACAGGTGTGTTACTGGCTAGATCACCAGGTGAAAACAGAGTGGGAAAAATAGTCAAAGAAAAGAAAAATTGATGCAGCCACCAATCTAATGACTGGTAAGCAACCCATCCATCCCTCAACACTCATCTGACTTCTGTACTGTTCATGTGCTGCCCTAGGTGCAGCAGTGGTCCTCTCACTTCCTGGTCTCACAGGGAACACAGATGTGGAAGCTATAGGCTCCTACTGCTGTCAAACTCCTGTGAGCAGGGAGCTCAGTGTGGCTCACCAACACTGTGTGTGTCTATGGACACACACAGCCCAGCTTGGAAGTACGCAAACAAGTGCCCCCTCAGCACACTGCTTGCTGAGAAGGGAGGAGTGGATGGCGCCAGCGGGTCTGCAAAACAGGAGGAAAACGGATCACTCTGTGCAAAATCGAGTAGGCAAGTATAACATTTTAAAAAAAAACAAAATAAAAATAAGTAAAAAAAAAAAAAACAGCATTTAATATCAGCCCTGACATTACAAACTGCAGTCACAACATGTGAGCCCATCATTCTAAGGCCGGGGTCGGCAACCCGTTGATTACGATCTGTCAATCTTGCGAAGCTGACAGGTAGATCATGATCAGGGTTGTTCTAACACCCCCCCCCCCAGCCTCTGCGGCTGTCCTTTTAATAGAACAGCAGAGTGAGAAGCAAAACAGTGCTTGAACAAAAAAAAAAAATAGGATTTTTATTACAGCTTACCTGTAAAATCCTTTTCTTGGAGTACATCATGGGACACAGAGCCTTACGTAATAACTTAATGGGTTATAGCCACCTTCAGGTGATGGACACTGGCACACCCTAAACAGGAATTTGCCTCCCCATATAACCTCTTCGCCTACCAGGAGTAACTCAGTTTTTGTAGCAAAGCAATATACATATACCCCAGAAAAAAGAGGGGTGGGACCTCTGTGTGCCCAAAGGCGATATCCTCATGCCCTTTTTTACATCCACTTGATAAAATCTGGTGAATGTGTGGACTGCAGACCAAGTTGCGGCCTTGCAGATCTGGCCATGGAGGCCTGGTGATGCACTGCTCAAGAAGCACTAACCGACCTGGTAGAGTGCGCTTTGACTTGAAAAGGGGGAATCTTATACTTTAAATCATAGGTCTGAATTATAACTTGTCCAATCCAATTAGTGACAGTAGATTTTGACGCTGCCTGTCCTTTCTTAGGACCCTCTGGCAGAATAAATAAACACAACAGTCTTCTGAATCTGAGCAGTTGTCTTTAGATAGGCTTTCACTGCTCTCCCCACATCAAGACAATGCATTTACTTGTCTTCCCTGGAACATGGTTTTGGAAAAAACGATGGTAGGATAATATCTTGGTTCAGGTGAAAACCTGAGACCACTTTTGGCAAAAAAATCTGGACGAGGGCGTAACACCACTCTGTCCTCATGAATAATCAATTATGGCTCTTTACAAGAAAGAGTAGCCTATTCTGAAACCCTCCTTGCTGAGGATATAGCAACCAAGAACACCAGCTTCCTTGTCAGAAGGACTAAGGGAATATGCTGTATCGGTTCAAATGGCTGTTTTTGTAACACTGACAAAACTAAGTTCAAGTCCCAAGAGTTCAAAGACTCTATAATATACAGTGGGAACGGAAAGTATTCAGACCCCCTTACATTTTTCACTCTTTGTTATATTGCAGCCATTTGCTAAAATCATTTAAGCTCATTTTTTTCCCCTCATTAATGTACACACAGCACCCCATATTGACAGAAAAACAGAATTGTTGACATTTTTACAGATTTATTAAAAAAGAAAAACTGAAATATCACATGGTCCTAAGTATTCAGACCCTTTGCTCAGTATTTAGTAGAAGCAACCTTTTGATCTAATACAGCCATGAGTCTTTTTGGGAAAGATGCAACAAGTTTTTCACACCTGGATTTGGGGATCCTCTGCCATTCCTCCTTGCAGATCCTCTCCAGTTCTGTCAGGTTGGATGGCAAACGTTGGTGGACAGCCATTTTTAGGTCTCTCCTGAGATGCTCAATTGGGTTTAAGTCAGGGCTCTGGCTGGGCCATTTAAGAACAGTCACGGAGTTGTTGTGAAGCCACTTCTTCGTTATTTTAGCTGTATGCTTAGGGTCATTGTCTTGTTGGAAGGTAAACCTTCGGCACAGTCTGAGGTCCTGAGCACTCTGGAGAAGGTTTTTCGTCCAGGATATCCCTGTACTTGGCCGCATTCATCTTTCCCACGATTGCAACCAGTCGTCCTGTCCCTGCAGCTGAAAAAACACCCCCACATCATGATGCTGCCACCATCATGCTTCACTGTTGGGACTGTATTGGACAGGTAATGAGCAGTGCCTGGTTTTCTCCACACATACCATTTAGAATGAAGACCAAAAAGTTCTCTCTTGGTCTCATCAGACCAGAGAATCTTATTTTTCACCATCTTGGAGTCCTTCAGGTGTTTTTTAGCAAACTCCATGCAGGCTTTCATGTGTCTTGCACTGAGGAGTGGCTTCCGTCGGGCCACTCTGCCATAAAGCCCCGACTGGTGGAGGGCTGCAGTGATGGTGGACTTTCTACAACTTTCTCCCATCTCCCGACTGCATCTCTGGAGCTCAGCCACAGTGATCTTTGGGTTCTTCTTTACCTCTCTCACCAAGGTTCTTCTCCCCCGATAGCTCAGTTTGGCCGGACGGACAACTCTAGGAAGGGTTCTGGTCATCCCAAACGTCTTCCATTTAAGGATTATGGAGGCCACTGTGCTCTTAGGAACCTTAAGTGCAGCAGAAATGTTTTTGTAACCTTGGCCAGATCTGTGCCTTGCCACAATTCTGTCTCTAAGCTCTTCAGGCAGTTCCTTTGACCTCATGATTCTCATTTGCTCTGACATGCATTGTGAGCTGTAAGGTCTTATATAGACAGGTGTGTGGCTTTCCTAATCAAGGCCAATCAGTATAATCAAACACAGCTGGACTCAAATGAAGGTGTAGAACCATCTCAAGGATGTTCACAAGAAATGGACAGAACCTTAGTTAAATATATGAGTGTCACAGCAAAGGGTCTGAATACTTAGGACCATGTGATATCAGTTTTTCTTTTTTAATAAATCTGCAAAAATGTCAACAAATCTGTGTTTTTCTGTCAATATGGGGTGCTGTGTCAACATTATTGAGGAAAAAATGAACTTAAATGATTTTAGCAAATGGCTGCAATATAACAAAGAGTGAAAAATTTAAGGGGGTCTGAATACTTTCCGTCCCTACTGTATAGTTCTGGAAGCTGGCTTCCTTGCACTAATTAAAGTAGAGATAACCGATCCGGAAAGCCCACGTTTCTTCAGAATGTGGGCTTCAATAGCCAAGCCGTTAAATTTAGCGTTCGTAAGGTAGGATGGAATATCAGCCCCTGTGAAAGCAGGTCTGGCCGTAGTGGAACGGAACATGGATCCTCCACTGCCATCTTTACGATTTCTGCATACCATGACCTTCTGGGCCATGCTGTGCTACCAGAATCACTGGCTTTCTTTCTAGCTTGATCCTGCAAAGAAGTCCAGGCAGCAATTGAATAGTGGGAAATGCAGAGATCAGTGAGAACTGATCCCACAGGGTCACAAAGGCATCTGTTCCGCATGCAAATGGATCCCTTGTCCTGGACACAAAGTTGACTAACTTCACGTTGAATCTTGATGCTAGAAGATCTACATCCGGAGTCCCCCATCTTTGACAAACAGCCCGAAAGACGAGAAGAAGACCATTCCTCTGGGAATAACTGCTGGCGACTCAAGTAGTCCGCCTGCCAATTCTCTATTCCCGGAATGAAGACTGTCAATAGGCACGGAATATTCCTTTCTGCCCAAGTTAGAATATGGTTCACCTCGGTCATCATGCAAGACTCTTGGTGATTGATATAGGCCACCGCTGTGGTGTTGTCGGATTGGATCCTGACAGGACAATCCCCTAAACTGGAAGTCCAGGTCTTCAGAGCCAGACGCACTGCCCGAATCTCTAGGATATTGATGGGCAAGGCTTGACTACTGTCCCTGGACAGTTGTCTTCTCTAGTACTGCTCCCCAGCCTGAAAGGCTGTCGTCCGTCGTTACCACTTTCCAGATAACTGGTCTGAAGGATTTTGCTTTCAGCAGATTCTGGGATGGTAATCACCAATTGAGGCTTTGGGACACCCTTGGGGACAGCCGCATTAGCAAGTCTAAAGCTTGGATCGTTTTGTTCCAAGCAGAATACTGTTTTGCAACAGTGTCGAATGGAACTGGGCATAGGGAACTGCTTCGAATGAAGCCAAGACCTTTCCTAACAACCTCATGCAAAGGCGAATGGAGGGATCTCCTTTCGACCTGACTATCCACACCAACTCTCTTATGGAGTTGATTTTTGCCTGAGGCAAGAACACCTTTTTCTGGGCTGTATCTATGATCAGGCCCAAATACTCCAGCTTTTTTAGCGGTTTTAAGGAAGACTTCTCTAGGTTGAGAACCCAACCCAGACTTTCCAGGTAACTGGTTGTAATGCGTACACTTTGCTCCAAACAAGACACCAATTGGTCTAATAGCAATATTTCAATGCTGCCTGGGTGATGTAGCTGGCCTGAAGGGCAAGGCTACGAACTAAAATGCTGCTGTTCTACTTTGAACCGCAGAAACCTTCGGTGAGCGGGAAAAATATGGACATGCAGATATGCATCCCTGATATCGATAGACACCAGAAGTTCTCCTCTTTGATGGGTCTGTTGAATAAAACCCTAAACCTTACTTTTCTGTGTGGATCTGTGCATATACAGGAAATGCATGAAAAGGCTGTGAAGGTTTTAAGGAACCTAAAGAGGAAACAGAACTATCAGCTGATTCTGCTAGAGGTAACTTAAAGAGGTACGAATCATCTCTGTAAGAGTGTACCAGCAATCTCTCAGATTGCGAGGCTGAAAAAGGTTCAGCTACCATGGTTTCCTCCACAGAGGAGTTATTGGTTTGCCTTTCTTCCTGATCACCTGAGGGTAACCCCTCATCCTCTAACCACTGTTCCCTTGATAAAGGGGTCTAAGATGGGGGTCTAACACGCTTCCTATCCTTTTGGATAGCAGATGCGAATAAAGTCGCTAATTTTCCTTCCAGGCCCTGCAGGGTGGAGGAAACTGCATTTTCAGTCATGTATACAGGGGCTGAATTTTCTGTGCCTGGGCCTAACCCTGAGGCTTTCCTATAGAGTCTGACGGTGGAAGCCGTCGCCACTACCCAGAGGCGGATGCCCCTGGCGCAGTAAAATGAGTCTGTTTAAATGAAGGACGTTTATACTTTCTTTTAGGCAAAAAGAGTACCTTTCCCACTAGAAATCATTTGGATGTATTTGACCAAATCCTCCCCAAATAGTTGATTCCTATGAAAAGGGAAACTAGTCAGAAGCCTTTTGCAAGGTGCTTCGGCTGACCAAAAAAAATTTTTTTTTTTTTTTTTTTAACCACAGGGTCTTACGCATGTGTACCAGCACAAGCGCAAGGCGGAACGCTTGTCTTTCATGGTGTCTATGACAAAACATAGTGCCCTTGGTAGTTCGGCCAAATCGCGGGCCTGTGTGTAGAGGGACCTCTTTAAGGGCCTGTCTAATCTGGTCCCTTAGGGACTGACAGATATCGATTGCTGCAACTGCAGGCTGAGTAACCGCACCTGCCAAAGAAAGAGGATTTTAAGAGAAATTCCAATCTTTTATCAGTTGGATCTTTTTAAGCATTTGTGCATTGTCTAGTAGACAAGTTAGGCTATTATTCACACTGGAAATCGCAGCGTCAACTGCTGGTAACTTCCAGCTTTTGGCGAATTTCTCCTCCATGGGATAGAGTGATGTGAATCTCTTTGGAAGGAAAAAATATTTATCTGGGTGATCCCATTCAGTATAAATAAGCTTTTCTAATAATGCATGTACAGGAAACGCATAAAAAGGCTGTGAAGGTTTTAAGGAACCTAAGAAGAAACAAAACTTCCAACTGACTCTGCTAAAGGTAGCTTGAAAAGAGGCACGAACCATCTCTGTAAGAGATTATACCAGCAATCTCTCAGATTGCGGGACGGAAAGGTTCATCTACCGTTGTTTCCTCCGCAGAGGAGTAATTGGTTTGCATTCTTCCTGATCTCCTGAGGGTAACACCTCACCCTCTACCCACTGTTCCCTTGATAAGGAGTCTAAGGTGGGGGAGGGGATCTAACACGCTTCCTATCCTTTTGGATAGTGGGTGCGATTAAAGTCACTAATCTTCCTTCTAAGCCCTGCAGGGCGGAAGAAAAACCAAGTTAGACTTACCGGTAACTTGTTTTCCAGAAGTCTTTCAGGACAGCACCTGAGAGATAGCGACTCCACCCACCGGAAACAGGAAACACCTTCTTCCTCCAAACTTTAAAAGGGAGGCGCCTCCCTACCATACCTCAGTTGTAGTAGAGAAGACCTCCGGCCCCGGCTGGAACACAAACACATACGTTAGTCACAGCATAGTATATACAATACAATAGGGCGGGATGTTGCTGTCCTGAAAGACTTCTGGAAAACAAGTTACCGGTAAGTCTAACTTGATTTTTCCCAAGGCGTCTTTCAGGACAGCACCTGAGAGGATAACAGAGACTTACCCCCTTAGGGCGGGACAACAGCTTGCAGGACCTTTCTGCCAAACGCCTGATCATTAGCAGATGTGAGGTCCAGCCTGTAATGTTTCACGAATGTGTGAAAACTTGACCAAGTTGCCGCCTTGCAGATTTGCTCAGGGGTGGCACCAGCTCTCTCTGCCCAAGTGGCCGTTAATGCTCTTGTTGAGTGTGCAGAAATTCCTGCATGCGAATAAGCCTCTGAAATGGCTAGCTTCAGCCACCTTGCTAAAGAGATCTTAGAAGCCTGGCAACCTTTCCTGTTGCCTGAAAATAGCACAAACAGAGAATCTGAACGTCTAAAGAGCTTTGTCCTTTCCAAGTAACATAACAAAACTCTTCTAACATCCAACATGTGAAAAAAAGTCTCCTTCTCCCCTACTGGGTTGGGGCAGAAGGTCGGAAGTACAATGTCCTGAACACGATTTTGTACTGAAGCTACCTTTGGTAAGAATTTCTGATCTGTTCTAAGTATAACCCTATCTGGGAAGATAGATAAATAGGGTTCCTTAACTGATAAAGCATTAAGCTCACTGATCCTGCGTGCAGAGACCATGGCAATCAGAAACACAGACTTAAAAGTGAGATATCTGAGTGGCGCTTCTTCCAAAGGTTCAAAGGGACTCCTTGTTAGAGCCTGGAGGACTATCGACAGATCCCATTTGGGAAACAACTTAAGTGGTGCTGGTCTGGATCTCGTAAGGGATCTGAAAAATCTGGTTACCAACGGATCTGAGGCCACAGATCTTTCTAGGAACACTGCTAGCGCAGCCACCTGTACCTTCAAGGTACTAACTGCTAGTCCCTTATCAGCACCAACCTGTAAAAATTCCAGAATGGTAACAAGACTCCCTGGGTCCTGGTCAGATGAATTACACCATGTATTGTAAACCTTCCAGACCTTGGAATAGATATTTCTAGTCACCCTTTTCCTACTGGATAATAGCGTTGAGATTAACCGGTTGGAAAAACCTTTGCTCCTTAAGAACTGCTCTTCAGATACCAGGCTGTGAGCGCCAAAGTGGCTACCTCTGGGTGATTTACTGGTCCCTGAAATAGTAAATCGTGCCTGAGGGGCAGATGCCAATAAGGCCTGACCGCCATTTTCAGAACGGTTGAAAACCAAGCCCTTCTTGGCCAAAAAGGCGTGATTAGGACAACCGGTACCGTTTCCCTTTGAATTTTTCTTAATACTAAGGGAATTAACTGGAATGGGGGGAAAGCGTAGCAAAGATGGAATCCCCATGGATACGCCAAGGCATCTGTTCCTAGTGACCCGTCGTGATTGCTTAAGGAAAAGAATTGCGGAACCAAGGCATTCTCCTTTGAGGCGAACAGGTCCACCTCTGGCAGCCCCCACTTCTCGACAATCATGGCGAAAACCTCTGGGTTCAGCGACCATTCTGCTTCCCGAATGGGGTTTCTGCTCAGGAAGTCCGCCACCCCGTTCAGGGATCCCTTTAGATGGACTGCTGATAAAGACAGCAAGTGTCCTTCTGCCCAACGGAGAATGCTCATGGCTAGTACTTGCAGCGATTTGCTCCTTGTACCTCCCTGCCTGTTTATGTAAGCCACGGCCGTGGCATTGTCTGTTAGTATTTGAACATGCTGGGCCCGAAGCCCCTGAGCAAATGACTTCAGAGCCAAGTCGATCGCCTTGAGCTCTCTCCAGTTTGAGGACTTAAGACATGTGGATGTGAGCGCTATATTCAATATGGTCAGACAGCAGTGGTAGGTCTACTTGTGAACAGTAGATGGGGTGATTGGGTGCTGTATAACTTATAACATGAAATGACAATCTAGAATGGTAAATTTATACGGTGATTAAAACATCAGCAACTGTAAGCTGTTGCAGTCCAATAAAAAAACTGAATTAAAGTCCAATAAAAGCAATTGTAGAAGGCAGCCCTGTTGTTAAAGAAGAAGCAATCCTCTGGGAACTGTAGAAGTAGAAGAACAACAATGGCGCCACTCTAAGTGCAGTATTAAAACAAATTTAATGAATCATAAAAACAGGTACTCACAAAAGTACAAGTATTCAGGCATATAAGTACTGGGCAGGAAATGCCAGGTGTCCCAGGGGTATGATCCGGTCACGTCCTCAGATGTTGTTCCGCTTGGAGACGGGCTGTGCTGCTGTGTGGGCGGCAGATCCGGCTGCTGGAACGCACTGTGTGTGACGTGTTGGTCTGGGGGGACGAAGGCACTTCCGGGTCAACTCTATCCAAACCTAAAAAAAAGAAGCTTTGTGTTTCTGCTACAAGCAGCTGTCCAAGTTCTCAGTAAGCAGGCCTCTAAATGACTCAGCTATCCACCTATAACTGCCTGCTTGAAGTCTTCTACTGAGTGCACACTGTGTATGAGCAGCTCAGCATTCATTCAATTAAAAGGCCTAAAACCTGGTATCCAGAAGTAGCTGGGGAGAAGATGACAGCAACTGGTGAAATATTTACCCGGCACATCGCTGAAATGAGGAGGTGAGTGTTTCTTGGAGTTTAATTCGCCTTTAAGCAGAAGGTGCTACTTTATGTGCCAAAGGTTGACCTTCCACAGCTTATAGCGATGACTTCTTAGTCATCGCTATAAGCTGTGGAAGGTCAACCTTTGGCACATAAAGTAGCACCTTCTGCTTAAAGGCGAATTAAACTCCAAGAAACACTCACCTCCTCATTTCAGCGATGTGCCGGGTAAATATTTCACCAGTTGCTGTCATCTTCTCCCCAGCTACTTCTGGATACCAGGTTTTAGGCCTTTTAATTGAATGAATGCTGAGCTGCTCATACACAGTGTGCACTCAGTAGAAGACTTCAAGCAGGCAGTTATAGGTGGATAGCTGAGTCATTTAGAGGCCTGCTTACTGAGAACTTGGACAGCTGCTTTTAGCAGAAACACAAAGCTTCTTTTTTTTAGGTTTGGATAGAGTTGACCCGGAAGTGCCTTCGTCCCCCCAGACCAACACGTCACACACAGTGCGTTCCAGCAGCCGGATCTGCCGCCCACACAGCAGCACAGCCCGTCTCCAAGCGGAACAACATCTGAGGACGTGACCGGATCATACCCCTGGGACACCTGGCATTTCCTGCCCAGTACTTATATGCCTGAATACTTGTACTTTTGTGAGTACCTGTTTTTATGATTCATTAAATTTGTTTTAATACTGCACTTAGAGTGGCGCCATTGTTGTTCTTCTACTTCTACAGTTTGAGGACTTGGTCGCCTCTTTCCTGGACCAGTTTCCCTGAGTGAAACCCTTTTCTAGGTGGGCTCCCCAACCCCAGGTACTGGCATCGGTTGTCAGCCTTTTTTCGATTGGAAAGGCCCAGACTAACCCCTCCGATAGGATATCCTGCCTTTTCCACCACCATAGTGACCTCTTCACTTGGGTTGGAACTCTTACCTCTGAGTCTAGGGATTCCAAATTGTGATCCCAAAATCTCAGAAGAAAAGCCTTCAGATGTCTGAAGTGTAGTCTTGCCCACTGAACAGCTGGCATTGACGAAGTCAGAACACCCAGGGCTGACATGACCAATCTTACCGTCAGCTGCTGGTTGGTCTGCAAAAAAGACACTGTATCCTGGATTTTTCCTTTCTTCTCTGAAGGAAGAAAATTTTTTTGGCTTACCGAATTTATTATATACCCTAGAAACCGAATCTCCTGAGATGGTTCCAGGGAAGATTTTTGGAGATTTAGGATCCAACCTAGAGACTCCAGATGGCTGCATGCTCTGCTTAAATTGCTCCTCAATTCCTCTCTTGAGGGGGCGAAAAATAGCAGATCGTCTAAGTAAGGAATTACTGTGATTCCCTGAAGACACAGCGGAGCTAGGGCCTCTGCCATTACTTTGGTAAAAATTCGGGGTGCGGATGATAGCCCGAAAGGTAGGGCTCTGAATTGCAGATGCTGAATTCTGCCTTCCAACCTTACCGCCAACCTGAGAAACCTCTGGGACTGGGATGAGATTGGAATATGCAGGTATGCATCCTTTAGATCCACTGACGCCATGAAACAACCTGGAGTCAGAAGATTTCTGGCGGTGAAAATTGAGTTTATCTTGAACTTTTTGTATTTGATGGCTCTGTTTAGTGGCTTTAAATTTAGAATTAAACGAAATCTTCCTGTTGGTTTTCTTACCAGGAAGACATGTGAATAGAAGCCCTCGTGCCATTCCTCTGGTGGCACTGGGATTACTACACCCTGTTGCATCAGTTCCTCCAGAGAGGATTTCATGGCCAGGGCCCTTATTGGATCCCGAGGAGGATTTGTTACCAGAAACCTTCTTGGGGGGCTTCTGGAGAACTCGAGAGTATAACCCTGCGAGAGAGTGGTCAGAATAAACTGATTTGTAGTTATCACTGACCACTGCGGAAGAAACTCTCGTAATCTTCCGCCGACCCGCAGAGATGAGTCATTGTGAGTTTTCGGCCTGTGAAGGAGGACTGAAGAGAATTCCGCCTTTGCCCTCCGCCTTTTGTGCGGACCAATTTTTTCTCCTGCCCTGAAACTTATTTTCCTGCTATTGCTGTTGAGTTTTTTGAGGTCGAAAAAGACGTTTTGGGGTCTGCTTTTTCTTTTTGACCGGAAAGGACTTCTTCTTATCGGCAGTTCTGTCTAGGATAATATCTAGATCTGGGCCAAAAAGAAGGTCACCTGAAAAGGGAATACCACAAAGTTTACTCTTTGAAGCTGTAACAACTGGCCAGGTTTTTAGCCATAAAGCCCTTCTCGCAGCATTTGCTAAAGCTGCAGACCTAGCTGACATTTTGATAGCTTCAGCCGAAGCATCAGCAATATAAGCAACCGCAGAAATCAGGGTAGGAAAGGAATCTAAGATCTCCTGCTTGGGGGAATCTGCCACTATATGAGATCTAAGTTGGTTCACCCAGTATTCCAGATTCCTGGCTACACAGGTTGTGGCCATTGCTGGTTTTAAATTGCTCATGATTGATTGCCATGTTCTCTTGAGCAAAAGATCCATGCGTTTGTCCATTGGATCCCTTAGAACACCCATGTCTTCAAAAGACAGGTCTGTGGATCTTGAGACCTGTGAAAAGGCCGCATCCAATCTGGGCACCTTATTCTACACCGCAGAAGGGTCAAAAAGGGCTTTTTCTCTGGATCTTGCCATTCTTTAGTAATGGCGTCAGAAATGACCGAATGAACCGGAAATGTTCGCCCCTTAGGCTCATTTAACCCTGCATACATGCGGTCATGAAGAGATAACTCCTTCTTTTCCTCACTTAAGCCAAGTGTAACATGGATAGCCTTAAGGAGTCCATCTACCTCCTCTAGGGAAAGCTTAAATTTGGAAGGAGCCACCTCTGCTTTCTCACCCTCCTCCTCCGAATCTTTAACGGAAGGAGTAGGGGACTGCTCTTCCCTGATAGAGGGGCCTTCAGGTAAAGCTTCTACCATGGGGAAAGAAATAGAACCCTGGGAAGCCTCAGAAGTGGATGGCTGACTAGCAGCTGGATTAACTAAAGAGTCACGAAAAGTCTGAATCGTGGCGTATAGTTCCTTCTTTACAGAGGCAACCAGATCATCACAAACCGAAGCTGATTCCTCCTTAACTAAAGAAGTGATGCATGAACTGCATAAGACTTTTTTCCAATTTTCTCCCATTTTGGCCCTGCAAGAAGGACATCTCTTTTTTGGGTCAGAGCTTTTAGCCTATGAGAGAAAAAACAAAAAAAAGGGAAAAAAACCAGGGGACCTTTTAGTGAGACCCGGTCTCAGCTACACAAGAATCACCCACAGGTGCACTAAGAAGAAACCAGTCAGCCTCTAGTGCCCAGACAGGCCCCTTGCCACTAGGGGGTAAGAAAAAAGAAAATAGACCAAACCCAGGAAAAGGAAGAAAGGCAGGCTTAAACTGCTGCTCCTACCTGAGCTTTACCGGCGCCTGTGCCTGTCCCCACCGCTGCAGATGCTGAGTCCTCCATCTCTGGTGTGCAGCTCTCCACCTGTGGCTTCATATGCCGCTTCCGGACTCCCATAGTGCATCTGCACCGGACCGGAAGCGGAAGTAGGCGCCAGTTCCTGTCCTCCCTCCTCCCCTCTCGCATCCACGCCGAAAATGACACTTCTGCTGACCCAGTGACCCGCCTTGTCACTTCCGCCGCGCCTGCCGGCCAAAAAACATGGCAGCGGTGCACGCGCACCGCCGCTCCTACGACCGCGCGGATCACCGGGTCTACGGCTCTCCCCGAGCACCAGGAGGGGAAGAGGAGCCCGATTGCTACCGCTGCAAAGGCTTGGGTAGGCTGGGAGGACAGCGGGTCTCCAAAAGGAGGAAAAAATGAAAAGGAAGCCCTGTCTCCCAGGAGCATCTGAGAGACCTTGACTCCCCTTCAAAAAGATGTTCCCTCCGGGCCGGAGGAAACACAAAAACTGAGGTATGGTAGGGAGGCGCCTCCCTTTAAAGTTTGGAGGAAGAAGGTGTTTCCTGTTTCCGGTGGGTGGAGTCGCTATCTCTCAGGTGCTGTCCTGAAAGACGCCTTGGGAAAACACATTTTCAATCACGTATACAGGGGTGGAGATGTGAGAAGCAGTTGCACCACCAATTGGTCCCAATGACTCACCCTGGCTTGCCATATCTGGTAACTCAGGCTAGGATGACAGTGTGGACACATGACGGAAATGCCCAGCGCCTGAGGGTGGAACTTTTGGTACCTTTGGGGTGTCTTTTTTGGGAGCCATAGTGCTGAGCACAAAAAACAGAGGCACTTTAGGTAAACAAGACAATGTAGTGACTTGCACACTCGCTGAGCAAAATAATTTTATCGAAAGAAAATGCCAATGAAGTTCAGCTTTAGTTGTTTATCAGAGCGGTGGAGAGATTGGTGTAATCACACACTCATCCTGCTCCCTGATGAGAAAAAAACAGGTAAGGATTAACCACAATGATCATTTGTTGTTTCCTGTACTGGAAATGCCATGCATCCCTTACGTGCCCCCAACGCTCTGTGTCCTGTGTGTTCGGCTGCAGCTGTTGAGCTGTGAAAGTGAGCGTCTGTCTCTGTCCCCAGCGCTTGCGCCACGTGCCTTGTGTACTCATGCCCTGCACACGGTGCCACGCCCATAAGCCACGCCCCCTCTGTCAATGTCCTCCCTCTGTTTTTTTTTTTTAAATTGGCACTTAGTCTGCACACATGCGGACGGCTGACACGCTCTTTGAGCGAGAGGAGAGACAAGGGAGGGCTGGGCGGAGGGAAGTTCAAAAAATGGGGAATAGAAACATTTCTAATAAAAAAGCCACTGCTGCCACCGAACCCCCTGATTGCCTGATTGGGGGGTGGAGGGGGTACAAGTTTCAATTGCACCTCCCTCCCCCAGGGGAGAAATGTTCAGAATGAGGATCCCACCTTGGCTTTTGAGACACACGCACACGTGCTGTTTGGCTGGACTTCTGAGCTACTGAGAAGCAACTAAGGCATGCATTTACTCCCTCTAGTGGAGACTTTAGGCATGACAACATTATTACTTTATGTAATGTAAGAAAAAAGCATAGGTGGACTTTTTACAGTTCCTAGGCTTCTTCCCTTACCTTTTCCTCGCTGCAGGATACTGCTGTAACAGACAGATTTAAAACTTCACCCATCGCGGGCTGCGTTAGCAAACCTTGAAGGACTGAGTCCCTAATATAGGGGGTCCACAGCCATGGACCTGTATAGCACCCCTCAAGTAAACTTTATGTAATGTAGCATGACCAAAAAGTCCTGGGTCCTGGGGTCCAGCCCTCAAGAAGAGGCATTACAGGCAAAACCTTGTTCTTCTTAAGCAAGGCCCGGGTACTATCCAGCTTGGCTTTAATGGCACTCTGGATGGACCCGGTCTATGGAGGCTGTTTAAATCAAGCATGGGATCCCTCCAGCTTGGAGCTCTTGCAGAGCACATCTTCACTCGTGACCAACACCTTAGACACTGGCAGAAAAAAAAAAAACTGAGTTACTCCTGGTAGGAGGAGGGGTTATATAGGGAGGAAACTTCCTGTTTAGGGTGTGCCAGTGTCCATCACCTGAAGGTGGCTATAACCCATTAAGTTATTACTTAAGGCTCTGTGTCCCATGATGTATGATAAAGAAATTATTCATAAAAATAACAAAGATGTGGAACTCACTGTGGAACCTAAGGAGTTAATACTTTGCATTGTGTATAAAGCCTGTTTGATCCTGCCTCCCTGATCCCTCCTCTTCTTCCACTATCTAAAAAAAAAAATAACAGTGGATGGGCTGCACAGGCTCAGTTTGGTGTATTGCTAGAGAGATTTTTTTTTTTTCTTGGGAGGGTGCATGTGATCAGCACAGGGCTAATCCACACTGTCCAGACAGAGGATCAGGGGAGAATAAAAACTCCTCCTACAAGGTTTACTAGGAACTGATAAGTCACAAAGGCTGCTATATACTGCTGATGAGAAAAAGGTATCTACCAGTTTATATTTACTAAATGAATTGCATTTCCATGTTCTGTGTACTGTAGGAGATCAGATATAGCGAATGCAGGTTCTGGGTTTAGCAATACTTTAAAACATCATCATGGAACCAGTTACGATATTGGCCACTAGTGATATTAACCAGTTGCCGACCGCCTCACGACGATATACGTCGGCAGAATGGCACGGGCAGGCAGAATCACATACCTGTACGTGATCTGCCTCCCGCGGTCGGGGGGTCCAATCGGACCCCCCCCCCCGGTGCCCGAGGCGGTCGGCATTTCTCCCCGGTGATCAGAGGTGAGGGGGAGGCCATCCTTTTGTGGCCACCCCCTCCCGATCGCTCCTAGCCAATGGAATCATTCCTCTGCTGCTGTATAGTAAACAGCAGCAGAGGAAATGATGTCATCTCTCCTCGGCTCAGTTTTTTTTCCGTTCCGGCGCTGAGGAGAGAAGACATCCAAGTGAGTGCACAACACACACACACACACACACACACACACACGCACACACACACAGTAGAACATGCCAGGCACACATTACACTCCCCATCACCCCCTGATCACCCCCCCCCCCCCGTCACACTGACACCAAGCAGTTTTTTTTTTTCTGATTACTGCGCATTGGTGTCAGTTTGTGACAGTTAGTGTGGTAGGGCAGTTAGGGCTAGCCCCCTTTAGGTCTAGGGTACCCCCTTGATCACCCCCCGTCGCCAGTGTCACTAAGCAATCATTTTTCTGATCGCTGTATTAGTGTCACTGGTGACGCTACTTAGGGAGGTAAATATTTAGGATCGCCGTCAGCGTTTTATAGCATCAGGGACCCCCATATACTACCTAAGAAAAGGCTTTAACCCCTTGATTGCCCCCTAGTTAACCCTTTCACCAGTGATCACCGTATAACTGTTACGGGTGACGCTGGTTAGTTAGTTTATTTTTTATAGTGTCAGGGCACCCGCCGTTTATTACCGAATAAAGGTTTAGCCCCCTGATCGCCCGGCGATGATATGCGTCGCCCCAGGCAGCGTCAGGTTAGCACCAGTACCACTAACACCCACGCACGCAGCATACGCCCCCCTTAGTGGTATAGTATTTGAACGGATCAATATCTTATCCGATCAGATCTATACTAGCGTCCCCAGCAGTTTAGGGTTCCCAAAAACGCAGTGTTAGGGGGATCAGCCCAGATACCTGCTAGCACCTGCGTTTTGCCCCTCTGCCCGGCCCAGCCCAGCCCACCCAAGTGCAGTATTGATTGATCACTGTCACTTACAAAAAACTAAACGCATAACTGCAGCGTTCACAGAGTCAGGCCTGATCCTTGCGATCGCTAACAGTTTTTTTTTTGTAGCGTTTTGGGGAACTGGCAAGCACCAGCCCCAAGCAGCGTCAGGTTAGCGCCAGTAGCGCTAACACCCACGCACGCACCATACACCTCCCTTAGTGGTATAGTATCTGAACGGATCAATATCTGATCAGATCTATACTAGCGTCCCCAGCAGTTTAGGGTTCCCAAAAATGCAGTATTTGCGGGATCAGCCCAGATACCTGCTAGCACCTGTGTTTTGCCCCTCCGCCCAGCCCGGCCCACCCAAGTGCAGTATCGATCGATCACTGTCACTTACAAAACACTAAACACATAACTGCAGCGTTCGCAGAGTCAGGCCTGATCCCTGCGATCGCCAACAGTTTTTTTTGTAGCGTTTTGGGGGAACTGGCAAGCACCAGCGGCCTAGTACACCCCGGTTGTAGTCAATCCAGCACTGCAGTAACACTTGGTGACGTGGCGAGTCCCTTAAGTGCAGTTCAAGCTGGTGAGGTGGCAAGCACAAGTAGTGTTCCACTGCCACCAAGAAAAAGACAAACACAGGCCCGTCGTGCCCATAATGCCCTTCCTGCTGCATTCGCCAATCCTAATAATTGGGAACCCACCACTTCTGCAGCGCCCGTACTTCCCCCATTCACATCCCCAACCAAATGCAGTAGGCTGCATGAGAGGCATTTTCTTTATGTCCTCCCGGGTACCCCTACCCAACGAACCCCCCCAAAAAAGATGTCGTGTCTGCAGCAAGCGCGGATATAGGCGTGACACCCGCTATTATTTTCCCTCCTGTCCTGACAATCCTGGTCTTTGCATTGGTGAATGTTTTGAACGCTACCATTCACCAGTTGAGTATTAGCGTAGCGTACAGCATTGTACAGACTAGACATACTTTCACAGAGTCTCACAAGATGCCATCGCATTTTGAGAGACCCGAACCTGGAACCGGTTACAGTTATAAAAGTTACAGTTACAAAAAAAAGTGTAAAAAAAACAAAAAAACAAAAAAAACAAAAAAAAATATATGAAATAAAAAAAAAAAAAAATGTCGTTTTATTGTTCTCTCTCGCTCTATTGTTCTGCTCTTTTTTACTGTATTCTATTCTGCAATGTTTTATTGTTATGTTTTATCATGTTTGCTTTTCAGGTATGCAATTTTTTATACTTTACCGTTTACTGTGTTTTATTGTTAACCATTTTTTTGTCTTCAGGTACGCCATTCACGACTTTGAGTGGTTATACCAGAAATACTCACCATGCCTCTCAGCAAATAGCTTGGGGTGTCTACTTTCCAAAATGGGGTCATTGGGGGGGGGGGGGGGTTTGTGCCACCAGGGCATTCCATGGCCTCCGAAACTGTGACAGGCAGTGAAGAGTGAAATCAAAAATTTACGCCCTTAGAAATCCTGAAGGCGGTGCTTGGTTTTCGGGGGCTCGTACGCGGCTAGGCTCCCAAAAAGTCCCACACATGTGGTATCCCCATACTCAGGAGAAGCAGCTAAATGTATTTTGGGGTGCAATTCCACATATGCCCATGGCCTGTGTGAGCAATATATCATTTAATGACAACTTTGTGCAAAAAAAAAAAAAATTTGTCACTTTCCCGCAACTTGTGCCAAAATATAAAATATTCCATGGACTCAACATGCCTTTCAGCAAATAGCTAGGGGTGTCTACTTTCCAAAATGGGGTCATTTGGGGGGGGGGTTTGTGCCATCTGGGCATTTTATGGCCTTCAAAACTGTGATAAGTAGTGAGGAGTGAAATCAAAAATTTACACCCTTAGAAATCCTGAAGGCAGTGATTGGTTTTCGGGGCCCTGTACGTGGCTAGGCTCCCAAACAGTCCCACATATGTGGTATCCCCGTACTCAGAAGCAGCTGAATGTATTTTGGGGTGCAATTCCACATATGCCCATGGCCTGTGTGAGCAATATATCACTTAGTGACAACTTTTTGTTATTTTTTATTTTTGTCATTATTCAATCACTTGGGACAAAAAAAAAAATGAATATTCAATGGGCTCAACATGCCTCTCAGCAATTTCCATGGGGTGTCTACTTTCCAAAATGGGGTCATTTGGGGGGGTTTTGTGCTGCCCTGCCATTTTAGCACCTCAAGAAATGACATAGGCAGTCAAACTAAAAGCTGTGTAAATTCCAGAAAATGTACCCTAGTTTGTAGACGCTATAACTTGGGCGCAAACCAATAAATATACGCATATTGACATTTTTTTTACCATGTGGCCGAATACATTTTGGCCTAAATGTATGACTAAAATTGAGTTTATTGGATTTTTTTATAACAAAAAGTAGAAAAACAAAAAACAGCATTTTTTTTCTAAATTTTAGGCCTTTTTCCTTTAATAGCGCAAAAAATAAAAACCGCAGAGGTGATCAAATACCATCAAAAGAAAGCTCTATTTGTGGGAAAAAAAAGGACCCAAATTTTGTTTGGGTACAGCATTGCATGACCGCACAATTAGCAGTTAAAGCGACGCAGTGCCAAATTGTAAAAAGTGCTCTGGTCAGGAAGGGGGTAAATCATTCCGGGGCTGAAGTGGTTAAGGGATTATAATTCCAGAATCATCATAAATAGATCATATAGAAGCCACAGTAGCTCATATACACAGTACATTTAAAAACCAAACTCCCTGGGAGAGTGGTCTGGACATGGCCGAGTGAGGATGTATAGCTTTTGACCTCCCGGCTCTCCACCAGCCCCAGATTGAACACACTATTCAATAACAGCGGCATGCTATCAGCCAAGTAGTGGAAGACCAGAACCTCCCGCAAGGCTGCTAAAAATAAGGAAACGAGGGAATCTAAAACGGAGATCCAGCACTACTTCACGGGTGCACATAGACAAGGGACCAGGAAAAAAATGGCGAACACACGAGGCCAGGTTACTTGACTCCCTGGTCGGATTAGACACCTAGACAGCGCTAGATGGGCCATTTTTGCCCATGCATGGCGGCTCCTTACCATCTCCATCTATGGAGGAGGATTTAAGGACTTTAATAAAAGCACTACCCTTTAGAGTGGACATGCAGGTTCCTATCCATAAAGTGGAGGACGCTCACCATAAAGAGCTGCAGCTTGTCCAGATGGAGGTGCAGGCACTGTTGGATCATCTAACAATCAATGAGACTGCAGCTACCGCTATGGAGCAGCAAGTGATGGCCTTAGAGAGGAATGAGGTCTATATGGATACAACTATCGCCCTGCAACTACAGATGGAGGATTTAGAGGACCGAAGCCACCAAAATAACTTGCGGCTCCGTGGTCTCCCTGAAGCCATGGACCAGGAGAATCTCTGGAATACAGGACTGGATATTTTTCAAAGGGTCTTAGATTGTACTACACCTGCCAATATGGAACTTGATAGAGTTCATAGAGCGTTGAGCCACAAACCCTCGGACCCGAACCGTCCCAGAGATGCGATTTGTCATCTCCATCAGTACACACAGGAGGCGGCTATACTTCGGAAAGCTTGGGATGCAGGTTTAGCGAATTTTGATGGAGCGCAAGTTAAAATATTGCCAGATGTCCCCAGAGCCACATTACAGAGGAGAGCTTTTCTCCGTCCAGTATTGGACCGGGTACGTCAGACAGGCCATACTTACTGATGGAGTTTCCCCATTTCAGTCACGATCCGGAAGGGTTCCTCTTCATTCATGCTTCGATCACAGACTGATCTACCAGATCTTTTCTCTTTCTTGAATATTGAACCCCTCTCGGGTCCCTAACTGGCTCCAGTTACTTCTGAGGATGACAGGCCACACAGGAGCGATGCTCCAACAGACGGGTCTATCTATACGTGAAACTAGGTCCCATCAGCAGCCTAGAGCTGCTACTCCAGATGGACCGCGGGAGTCTTAACCGCTTGTTGGTTTGCAGTCTTACAGGGGTTTTTGTTTTACATATGGATCGAGATGCCTTATATGTATATTTTAGAACTTTTCTTATTTAGATATGTTGAACTCAGATGCATTAATGTATAGGGTTGTATTTCCTTCATGTGTGTAACATGATATTTTTGGTACTCTCCCCGAGTTGCTGATTTCTCAGTGGTCTCCAAAGGGTTACCCCTTCTGGGATAGGTGAGACACTTTGTAGAGTACTTAGGCCCTCAGACAACCAAAGATTGACCATTAACCAACCTATATTATTTATGATTGGAGAGCTATGCGCCTCAATTTTTATTACTTGCATAGACACCCAAGGATGTGTACACTTGTTGTATCCCTTCAGAGTATGCTTGAGGAGTGTTGGGTTTTGTGGTGGTGAGGTGTGACTGTTGATTATGTAGAGATATTATAACATGATGAGTGAGATGTGGGAAATGCGGGGAGCGGGGAAGGGGTGGGGGGTTTGGGGGGGGGGGGACTGGGGCAACATTGTTTATGAATGATATAAGGTGGATATGGAGAGACTGAATAGAGGAAACGAGGGGGTGGGTTGAGAGATTGGGTTGTTGTTTTTTTGAATGGAGTTGAGTGTATGATATATGCTAGAGAGTAAGGGGGTCTTTGATAATTATTCAATAAACACACCCTTTGAATTAAAGTTAGGGGACATATTTCAGCCTAATTGTTTGTATGGGGGTGGTGGGGTGTTTTTTTTGTTTTGTTTTTTATTGGGAGGGCTGTTGTATTAATGGGTGAGTGTGGATTAGAGGGGGGAATGAGAGTCAATCTCACTTAATTTCACTAGTAACTTATATTGCACTATTTAAGGACAAGTTTTTCTCTGGAATAGGGAACACAAAGGAATTATGAATTGAGGTTTTTGGGTTTTTTTGGGAATATTGTAGATTTCTACTTCACATATGGAAACACAAAAATATAAGAGGGGAAGAAAAAATATATACAACATATATATGATTTCTTCTTTTTTTTCCCCCTTGTCTCTCCCTCCTTCACGTTGAGCATTTAAAAAAATGTATTTTTATTTTTTACAAAGTATTATACAGAATATTGTAGAACACTATTTTATATATAAGAATGCAAGAATTTAGAGGGGGAAGAAAAGGAGGGAAAGGGGGATATATATATAAAATTTCACAATTGCAACACAACACATTGCAACACAACTATACACCAAGATGAGTGTGAAGAATTTTATATAGTTATTTTTTTCCCTTCTGTTGGGTGAAGGTTTTGTTGTGTTTGGGGGGTAGATGCATAATTTTGTGGGGTGTTTAATTTTTTTTTCCCCCTTAGGGATAGAGTTGGTTGTCCTGGGTTATGTCCTTGTGGAATGAAATAATTATTTTTCTGTTTTTACGGAGGGAGGAGTTACCGGTTTGGTTATGGTCTTAAAACCAGAGTTAGACTTACCGGTAACTGTTTCCAGGGCAGCCCATAAGAGAAGCCCCTCTTCCAACAGGAACAGGAAACACATCACCAATACACTTTAAAAGGCAGTCCCTCTGCTGAACTGGTCAGTTTTAAACAACAAGAACCTGAAGGACAAAACCTTAAAGCATATACAAACATAACAACCATTAACATAAAGGCAGGAACCTGGCTGTCTTGGAAGACTCCTGGAAACAGTTACCGGTAAGTCTAAGGGCCCTTTTACACTGAGGCAGGGGCGTCGTTGTCGGTAAAGCGCCGATATTGTAAGCGGCGATTTACCATTGGTATTCGGCCGCTAGCGGGGCGGTTTTACCCCCCCAGCAGCCGAGAAAGGGTTAAAAACCACCGTAAAGCGCCTCTGCAGAGGCGCTTTGCCGGCGGTATAGCCGCGCCGTCCCATTGATTTCAATGGGCAGGAGCAGTAAAGGAGCGGTATACACTCCGCTCCTTCACCGCTTCGAAGATGCTGTTAGCAGGACTTTTTTTACCGTCCTGCTAGCGCACCGCTCCAGCGTGAAAGCCCTAGGGGCTTTCACACTGGAATAAAAGCAGCGGCACTTTCGGGTCGGCTTGCAGGCGCTATTATTTGCGCAATAGCGCCTGCAAACCGCCCCAGTGTGAAAGGACCCTAACTCAGGTTTTCCCCAGTTGTCTTCCAGAACAGCTCATGAGAGGATTAGCAAGAACTTACTATATTAGGGAGGGTCATTAAAAGTCCAAAAGACCTTTACCCCCCCTGGAAATACCATAATTTTCATAGATATGGTGGGCCCAGTTATCTTCTCAATAGAGACTAGCCCCAACTTTGGTGGAGATATAAAAACCACCATCCTATATAGAATATAAACATAAAGATCTGCTACAAAGGCATACGTCTAGTGACTTGCCCCCCATCTACATCCTTATATATGAAAGTTGACAAAGCTCCTGCCTTGAGACATACATCATCCCTTCAGGGACCCATGTTAATTTCCACGAACAACATGTTATACACACACACACACACACACACACACACACACACACACACACACACACACACACACACACACACACACACACACACACACACACACACACACACACACACACACACACACCAGCTTTGTTATATGGAGACAGCGCTGATATTCCAAGCAATGCTGATACCCCAAGCTACGGTGCACCCACTGCCACCTGAAAAAAAGACTAAGAAGTAGGGGGGTTTGCCTAAAATGTCGACCTGACTACTGTACTTTACGGATTATTGGATGCCAAAAATCCACTAGAACAAGCCTCCAAATGCACCCCTCTTTCTGGTAATTGGAGCGCATGCATGCCTAATTGCACATGTGCATATTTATTTTCGCCTGCAACCACCTCACTTATTGCAATCATTGCTGAAGATGAGAAGGCGCTGCTGTTGGCTGTGTTTGTCAGAGCCTTTTGTGAAATGGCAGAAGGTAAGCAACCAAGTTGCTGCCCCTATGTTATGCCTTTGCCAGCCATGGCTTTTAGCACCACTTGCATACTTTGAAAACATGCAGGACTCTGATGGCATGGTTGTATCTGAGCCAATAAACCCAGGGCCACCAGGTAGAAGCACCAATGACCAAGTCACTGCACTGCCCATGCAAAATATGGTTATACCCCTGTACCAACATTTCTTGTGGCACAATGACACACACTACATAAATGCAGCAATATAAACTATTGTATCCTCTACACATGAGGCCATGGAAGAGGTATAACATTTTAATGCAGGATAAACACCACCCCAAAATAAATAAGTACAACGCATGACCTGCAGACTAATGCCCTCTACACACGGTCCGATTTTCCGACGGAAAATGTGTGATAGGACCTTGTCGGAAATTCCGTCCCTGTGTGGGCTCCATCACACATTTTCCATCGGAATTTCCGACACTCAAAGTTTGAGAGCTTGCTATAAAATTTTCCGACAACAAAATCCGTTATCAGAAATTCCAATCGTGTGTACACAAATCCGACGCACAAAGTGCCACGCATGCTCAGAATAAATTAAGAGAGACAAAAGCTATTGGCTACTGCCCCATTTATAGTCCTGACGTACGTGTTTTACGTCACTGCGTTTAGAACGATCGGATTTTCTGACAACTTTGTGTGACCGTGTGTATGCAAGACAAGTTTGAGCCAACATCTGAAAAAATCCATGGACTTTGTTGTCGGAATGTCCGATCAATGTCCGACCGTGTGTACAGGGCATTAGGGTTGCAAAACACACTCCACACTAAGTGAAGCAAAGACATTCCATTCTATAAATGCCTTAAAAAGTTGGGAGAATTTCTAATGTGCAAGGAAGCTCTGAAGAGGAAACCACTCTGGTACAAGATAGATGACCCCAGCACATGAAAAAAGATGTAATGTTAATGGTTCTAGCATTACACTAGTGCTGCAGAGCAAGCCCATGACATTCTCTATATGTTCTAAATAGAGGACACATTCACTACAAGGAAGTCATGCAGAGGTCTGAAACTGTGATCTAGGATGGATAACACCAAAAGAGCACAAGAATCACCCAAGGCCTGTCGGTCCTAGTGTTAAAACACTAATTGGCTGCAGAACTCTGTTACCAAACTGTAGAAAACATTACCTAGATGGTTAACACGGTGGAATGGGATCGACATCAGAAGTACATGAGTACAACACATATGCTGGCAATGGCTTGTAGTGTAACTGGCTGCAGCACCAGACTAAACCAAGTGCTAAAATGCAGTAGGAGACATTACATAAATGTATTATATCTGTGCAATATATCAGTACACACACACACACACACATATAGACAGAGGTTAATATTGTTGTATAAAAGTTAAATATCTCCTGCGAACACTTAAAAGTCCTGCAGGAGACCCCTGCTGTGCCCCATTGAAGACAGAAGCCTCTTCTGCAGCCTTAGCTACAACAGATTATCCAGAGAAACATCCAACCTTTGGAGTACCTCTAGAGCAGGAGTCTCAAACTGGCGGCCCTCCAGCTGTTGAGAAACTACAAGTCCCATGAGGCCTTGCAAGGCTGAAAGTTACAAGCATGACTACTTCAGGCAAAGGCATGATGGGACTTGTAGTTCCTCAGCAGCTGGAGGGCCACCAGTTTGAGACCCCTGCTCTAGAGGCTACAGGTGGCAGTAAGCAACAGTGAAATATAGCAGCAGGATGTATCAAACCCTGGACCTGAACAACTTAGGGTCCTGGCCAGGGTCTAAGCATAAGAATGCCATGTAAGCATAATGTGACACCACATACAAAACTGTTAGCACAAAAATGGTTACCACACATCAGGACCAAGATGTAAAGTACAATATAAAATCTTAGGCCCAAAAGAGACTTGTGCTAAGGCTGTAAATTTACCACACAGATTTCTATCAAAGAGAATGTGTATGACAAGATAAACCCCATTTAACTACGGAAGCTTGTATGGTCAAATCCCAAGTGAGTGAAGGCAAGTACACCAGGTGACAAGTTCTTCATCAAAAAGCTCTCGAGTTTATACTTCCTCCTTCCCAGCTCTGCACTAGTGGGGAATGGAAGGTTCTGTAAGACAAGTTGAGATTAAACTTCTGCCAGCTGAGGTGTTAGACTGCACATTGCACTGTGTGTAGGGAGGCAAGCCAAAACACCTGTGGAGTCAGCCACACCCAGGTAACAGACAAAAATGCAACGCCATATGCAAACCCAGTAGCACCAAAATGGTTACAGCATACATGTATAACATAAAACCTTAGGCCTAAAAGACATTACATTACAAACTATTACAGGATTACAAACTCCTCCTGCCCACCTTGGGACCCTATCTTGTTAAGATGTTTAATGACCTGGGTGATTCGACCTCTTTCCATACTGAATGCTTGAAAGCCCTAATTGCGGTCATACCTAGAGAAGCTATAAACCAATCTCTCTTTTAAATACGGACTTGAAACTTTTTACCAAGATACTAGCTTTGCGACTGCAATATCAAAACCTTCTTTGATTCATTTAGATCAAGTTGGGTTTGTCCTGACGCAGGCTCCGTGTGTGTTCCTTGGAACAGACGCAGAGAATGCCCTTGACCGGGTAAACTGGCAATTTATGTTTTCTGTTCTGCAGTATGAAGGCCTGGGAAATACCATGTTTCGATTGATTTCAACTATTTATACCTCACTGGTGGCGCAGGTTAAGGTAAATGGTGTTGTGTCCCCCTCCTTTATGGTCACCAATGGGACTAGGCAGGAGTGCCATTTGTCACCCCTCCTTTTTGCGCTATTTTGTGAATTGGAGCTATATGGCTCTATCTTATTTTAAGATCAATCTCTTCAAGTCGGAGGCTTTGGGCGGGCGTGGTGGTATAAATACCACCACGCGGCTCATTTGGGTCAGTTGATCGAATGGTGGATTTTAAAATCTGGCCAAACTTAGAGCAGGCACAGAGCAGTGTGTTGCTACATAGGGCCCCTTGGTGTTTTAACAATCGCCCTCTCTTAAGGCACACCCACTTATTGGACCTACGACGTGCTTGTGCTTTTGGCTTTTTTCTAATGCTAGATTATCCTCTGTGAAGTCCCCATTGTTCCCTATTTTGGGAAACCTGCAATTTACTCCAGGTTTGCAGAATAGAACTTTTAGTATGTTGTTGGATTTAGGGCTGAACCAGGCCTCTCACTTTGCGACATCAGGGTCCTGGCCCACACTACAGATGTTGACATCTACTGCTGGTACTTATCAACTAGACTTCTGGCAAGCTGCACAACTAAGACATTTCTTACATACTCCACCTACAGCTGGTGTTTTTGACCGTAGACTGTTTCCATATAAATAATACTGTACTGAGCGAGACCCATGCGCTTTCGAAGATGTATGGCTTGTTGATCACACCTCTGGAGGACTACCAGTTACCCTTTCTGCGAAAGTGGGAATCGGATTTGGGTAGAACCTTTTTGGAGGGGCAATGCACCAATATAAAAGATCTTGTATTAAAATCCTCAATTTGCACGAAATTGCAGGAAACAAATTTTAAGATTTTTTCTCAATGGTATAGGACCCCGCCTTTCTACATAGATGCTTTCTGAACACCTCTGATTGCTGCTGGCATTGTCAGGGGGAATGTGGGAAGTTACTACATCTTTAAGTCCTGTTCTAAAATAGAGAGTTTCTGGAAAGAGGTCCGGAAGATCACCCAAAAATGTTGCGACTATGAGGTCCCTGAAGATCAGGCCATCTTGTTGCACGTCTCCAAAATCCCTCTAAAAGTTTATAAGAAATCTATCCTTCTTCATCTTTTGAACATGGCCAAATCTTGTATTCCCCTTACCTGGAAACAGACACAACCTCTTTCAGTGCGGTTGTGGCTCAGGAGAGTGGAGGAGCCGAATAGGATGGAAGATCTGATGTGGACAGCCTGGCAGAAATGAGAGATACTATATACGAAGACTTGGTCTCCATGGAATTTCTCTCCCAATACAGAGGAGGGAAGGACCCTCATTGATGTGAGCCCTATTAACTGATGGAATTAGTGTACCATGCCCTTTAATTCAGATCAGTTCTTTAGTAATATCTGTTTTATCAATCCCTTTTTAACTCCTTAGAGACAAAGAGGTTATACATTTTTATTTTATTTTTTTGGGAATGTGGGGAAAATTATTTGGCAGTTTTTTAAACCCATGGGGACTTTTCCTGTGGGTTATATTATTTTATGATTCCTGATTCAGGGTTTTGCCTTCTATTTCCTTTAAGCTCATGACGGAAGTGTGGATAGTTATTAGATTATTGGGTTGATGTATATCTATCGCTTTATTGGACAGACCTGATTAGATTTTTCAGGATATAGGTCTATTCCTTTGATGTTTGGTTATTAACATGTCTGTCATGTATGTTTTCATCGAAAATGTATTTTTTCTGCTAAAAAAACAAAACAAAACAAACAACAAGCTGGTGAAACAAAATAATTTGAACTCCGGAATAGCTCGGGTAGATTCGGGCTCTTGCCGAACACGCCTGAGCTCTTACTCTATGTTTAGTTTGGCCCTCAGATTTCTGCCCCACCATGTTCCTGCAAAGTTACAGATAGTGGAGCACTCAGAGTGATGTGAAGATAATCGCTCCCTTCTTTCTCTGCACTCAACAGCACTTTCTTTCCAATTGACATGTGGATTAAGGGCCTGTTCTACCTATCAGTCACACTAAGGTAGGCTCTCATCACACCGTAACCTCCTTACCACACCCTCCTGATCACCTGCACCATGTCTTCCTGCCTCTCCTGCACCATACCCTCCTGACCCTCGCACCATACCCTCCTGACCCCCCCCCACCATACCCTCCTGACCCCCCCCACCCTGCACCATACCCTCCTGACCCCCCCTGCACCGCACACTTTGATATTCGTTTTATTAAATCTTTCTACGTTTTCTTCAGGTCTATTTTATTTCTTATTGGGGGCTTGCTAGTTAATTTCATATCCACGTCAACACTGGGCTTCACTCCCCTTTTTCCCAGACCAATTTTCAGCTTTCAGCGCTGTCAAACTTTGAATGAGAATTGCGTGTTCATGTAACACTGTACCCAAATGACATTTTTTTTCACACAAATAGAGCTTTCTTTTGGTGGTATGTAATCACCGCTGGGGTTATTTTTTACGCTACAAATAAACAAATACCGAAAAATTCCCCAAAAAATGCAATTTTCTTACTTTTTGTAATAAAATTTTGCAAATAAGTAATTCCTCTTGATAAATGTTGACCAAAAATGATGCTGCAACATTGCTTTGGTAAAAATAACCCAAATCAGTGTTTATTTGGTGTTGGCAGTGATGGGGGACAGACAGATATTTTATGGGGACACTGACATGTGTATGGGGACAGGGGTATCAGTGGGGTTTGGTGCACTTTGTGGGGTGATCTGTAACAGCTCTCTGTGTAAAATCATCCTCACACAGAGAGCTGTCACAGATCTGCAGATTCCCCCTCCCCCCACCCCGCACTGAGCTCTCACTCTCACACATACGTCTCTGTTTACATTGTGATGGCCAATCACAGTGCCCATATCCCGATCTCTGCTCAGCTGGATTCTGTGATCATAATGATCACAGGATCGAGCCGCAGCACATCGCCGCACTGCGAGCACGCAATCTGAGGGACGTTCCTGAACGTCCACTCAGAACGAGGAAAAGACCACCCAGGCGTTCATGTGCAGTGGCCGGGTGGGAGGTGGTTAAAAGAAAAAAAAAGAAAAACGCGCAGCACCCTGGTGATCTTTGATCTCTTCGATGTTGTTCAGGTAGATCTCCACCTCTCAAAAGGTTACCTACCCCTGGTCTAAATGGGGAAAAAAAAAAAAAAAAAACACACACAACATCATGGTACCTGTAGTAGTCAAAAAACAGAGATAGTGTACATTAAAAAAAACCTGGTAATAATAGAAATATGTAGGCCACAATTTCTAAACCCTAAATGCTAGATACTTGGCTGCTGCACTGACACTTTGGCTTCAGTACTGCTGGTCCCTGACTCAGAACAAGTATAGAAAAAGGATTTTGGTGAGGCTTTCATTTGTTGCATGTGTGTTTCAGGTCTGTGACTCAAATGCTGAAGCTAGATGTTGCCAGGCAACTAGCATTTTCAAAATGAGGTCAGGGATGGCAGCCTATGTGTATATTTCTTTCATGACAGGTATACTTTTTTCCATAATCAAATTTTTGCTAACGTTACAATGTTATGTCATTTCCTCTAGCAAGAGAGAACGTCTGGTTTCAGTGAATATTTGTCTGGAGTTCAAAACTACATTTTTTTGTAAAATTAAATAACAAGCAGCATGAATTATGCAATCCATGGAAAGGCAACACTCTGTTTACACATGACGGCCTTCCTTGTAGCATAAAGCAGCACAAAAATGACTCACGCTGAACAAAACCTAATTAAATGTATAATTAACCAGTATGTCTTTCAATGAATATTATATTTTACATGTAGTTAAATTAAAATCTGTTACAAATCTGGACAATTCAAACTGAGCATATGATGGAAAATGCATAAGTATAAAATAGTTATTTTTGGTGAAAACATAAAAACATAATAGTGTTTTTATGCAATACATTATTTTTTTCCCAATGTAATTAATTTCAATTATTGATACCAGTTTTCAGGACCCGTTCACACCAGAAGGCGGTGCGGGAAACCTGCGTTCTATGCACGTTACCTGCCCCCGCATTCAAAACGCACCAGTTATACAATCCAATGCCAATGTATTCTTAAATGACACCCCCAGTGTGTTTGCCTTCACCGGATCGCATGGCACTGAAATACCATGCGATCTAGTTGCAGCGCATTTTTAAAAGTAGTGCATGCACTACTTTTGGTGTGATCCAGTGCGATATCAGTACATTTAAATGAACAAACTGTAAATCTCACTTCACTGAATGCGCTGTGCCAAAAGATCATGGTCATTCAATATTGCGTTTTGGCCTTGTCCTTTGCGCACAGAAATGTCTCCAGATTCTCGTAACATTTTGAGATTATGTACTGTAGATGATGATATAGATACAGTCTGCAATTTTACATTGAGGGACATCATTCTGAAATTGTTCAACAATTTTTAGACACAGCTTGTCACAGATTCGTGCACTTCTGCCCATCTTTATTCTGAGAAACCCTGACTCTCCAAGATGCCCTTTTTTGGCCCAATCAGGTTAATGACCTTTTTCCAATAAACCTAATTAGTTGCAAAATGTTCTTTCAGCTCTTCCTTGTTCGTGTCACTTACCTTGCCAGCTTTTTGTTGCCCTGTCCCAATTTCTTTCAGATGCGTTGCTGCCATCAGTTTAAAAATTATCTTATTTTTTTCTTAAAATTTTATATTTTCTCAGTTTAAACATTGGACATGTTTTCTGTTTTTTATTGTGAATAAAATATGTGTTTGAGATTTGCAAATCAGTGCATTCTGTTTTTATGTAGACTTTACACAGCATCCCACCTTTTTGGAATTGGGGTTGCAAAATATCACATCAATAAATTGCAACATAGTGGGTCATTTTCTCAAAATTAAAAATAGAATCTTACCTATAAGACAAGCAAAGCACCAGCACCAAGATGAAAATAAATGAAATTGCAGCAGCAACCACAGCTAGTAGCACAATATTTTCCCTTGCACGGCTCTCCTGAACACTCAGTGCAGTCACCAGTGACTGGTTATGGTAAGTGAAAAGAAGGGCAAAACCTCGGCCACGGTTAGTGGTTGTAATTAGCTCCAAAACCACTTCAATCATTTCAACAGGAGACCCAAAGGTCAGATTTTTGTTTAGGGGAGAATCTGATCCACAAAAGCGTGAGGAGTACGTGACAAGGTCGGTGATGTAGAGGACATCCAGCGGGCAAACTTCCAGCACTGGAGGCAAAGTAGTGTAGGGGTCAGTTCCAACGTTTATAGATGAGGATGTTGCATCTTCACTCACCTGCTGAAAGACATTTGTTGTTACTCTAGAAGTGAAGGAGGCCAGAAGATTCATAGGTTTGTTGTAGTTTTGAGAAGGCCCATCATAATTCTGTGTGACTGTAGAAAACAGCCCTGTTTGCGATGTACCTGGCCCTTCACTCAAAGTATTTTGCTTGCTGGTCAAAACCCGAGATTTCAATATGGACTTTATGCCACTGTTCGTCTCATCCCATCTCTCTGGAGTAATAACATTGTTACTGGCCTCATATGGGTAATCTGACTGTTCTGATGAAACCACTTCTAGATTTGGCAAAGTAGTTTTTTCCATAGCTTTTTTGTGAGCTAAATGGTAGCTAAAGTCAGAAGATGAAAAGCTGGTAGCTGGATCACTGTCACTTGTACTCTCATATATATCAAAGTCCAGAGTTTCCATCTCTATGCTGGAGCCAGCGGGCACGAAAATCTGCCACAAACAATGAGAGCTAGGAAGGTAGTTGTTAGGGAAACCTGGAGACATTATGAGGTCTCTACCCGTAGGGTTCATGACAGCACCACATCCATAATACACCTACAACATAAACAGAACAGAAGATTTTTGAACATTTGACATTCAAAATCATTATAAAACTTTTCTGAGTAACTAGAATTCAAAATAGCCAGCAGAAGGAATTTGATGTATAATGTATAGGTACCTCCCCATTTAACGCTCAGTTTTGATAAGAATGATCACTAAAATAAATGTTTATGATAACATATCAGATTAATGCAAACCTATTCATGAGTTCAGTTTTAGCTTGTGTTTCTCCTTGGCATCATAAAACTAAGAACTGAACATAAACAATTTGCAATATAGCTTCATACTTGTGCTGTAATAATAAACACAAAGCACACTGATCACACCACAAAAAGAGCATTCCAAGCATCGGATGTGTCTGTTTCATTTAAGGAAACATCTCTTTCATCTAACAAAAATAACTTTCACTGGCAAAAGTGGGAACAAAAATGCAGGACTTAAAAAGACATCTGGTTAACATCTACAATATGGGGAATGCATTTAAAAAATAAAACTGTCAGACTGGCTGGTTATCTGCTTAGACAAATGGAAAACTGGCATTGCTACAGAGAAAAACAGAAGGAATCTTCACATACTACCCCAGATAATACTGTTCCTACTGTGTTGCAATGAACCCAAACATGTAAAGTGCACAGTTACAAAGCCACCAAGGGGAGCCTGTGACTAGCTGTGTTTGACTGGACAGATTCCATTACAAAGAAGTAACCCCAGCTCTGCTTTCAGGAGGAATTGCAATTTAAAAGTAAATTTAAAGTATTATTCAACAATGTGCTAAAACATTTTACCCTTGTGCTACTTTAAAATACCCCAACAGGTTTAGGGCAATTTAAAAGGTCAGTTCCGTCCACAATTGTAGGTGGACACAAGGGAGTTTAATCACTTTGTAATGGTTGGAGCAAATGGGCAGTCATTAAAATCAAATATTGCCTGGAAAATAAAAAAAAAATAAAGAAATGAGATTGGGTATTTAAAAAATCCGGGGTTTAAAGTTGTCCTTATATAAAACAGTTGTTTTGTTGTTTGTTTGATAGAACAGAATTGTGTGTGGTTTTTTATAAACCCAAAATTATCAAACCTAAATGTTCCATCTATCTTGATAATCTAGAGAGCAAGTAATGTCTCTTTTGCTAAATAGTAGATCTTATCACCATAATGACCTTTGTTCATCTTTATGATGAAGAGAGGTTACCGCAGGACACACCACATGTCAGCATTGGTCTGCTGATCTGCAGACCAGCATTGACAGGAGACGAACCCAGCGGTAACCTCCATTCATCATGAAGATGAATAGAGGTTCATGGGCAGTTCCTATATGACAGTACTTAATTTTAATCCTGGTTGTGCTCCTACAACACAGCTCAAAGTGATTGTCACTATGCTGTTTAAGGCAAATTATCTATCTTAGAGCTTACACAGGGCTATTGCTAAAGACTACAGACGCCCTCTCCCATTCCAATATAAGTTTTTGAGCCTATCGATTGCCCGCACAGACACTGAGCACTAAATTGTAAAAGCAAGGGGAGAAGGTCCCCACTCCACTGGGCACTTTCAATAGCTCATTTAAAAGAAACATGTACTGAGAGAATATGAAGGCTGCCATGCTGATTTAATGGCTTACACACTTTCTGAGGCAATGACCAGGTACAAGTAAGCAAATCAGAACACTGACTTTTTAAAAAGGACCCTAGCACAATAAACGCAATTGATATAAAGAAGAGTTATGGGTTGGGGGTGGGAGGCTAAAGCTGGTCGTTGGGGCTAAACCAAAAAACTAACATTCCTCCATCCACACAAACCAAGTGGCTGGAAGCGTCCTCCTGTCTGGACACTGTATTCTGACAGTGGTACTGCTGTCAGAACACATTGATCAGCAGCTGCAACCTCTAATTGATGGAAAATCTTCCAAAACACTGATAGAAATTCAGCCAATAATAGTGAATGTGGCAGACAGCTTTGCCACTATAATCTGAGTTTAACATCCCTGGACTGCATATGACAGTTGCTTTAGGATGGCTGCTCAAAGATTGGTGAAAGCTTTGCAAATGCTTTTTAAAAATAGACATACACAATATCTTCATAGAAGCTGAAGCCTATGGTGTTTCGGCAAATTACTCTAAATATTAATATACAGATTAGTTGTCATCAGTGTGCATTACCCACAGCTGTCATTATTTCGGAAGCCTAATTACATCTGCCCCCTCCCCTTCTATGTAATACAAGTCTGTGTGAGAAAGCTTGTACTAAGGCCGGCCATACACTGTTAGAATCTCGGCCGGTGCAGCAGGAACCGGCCAAGATTCGAACCATTAATAGGCAGGCTGAATATACCAAGCTGATCGATTGATCAACTTAGATAAAACCAGCCTTCCGAATGCTTCTGCGATTATTTCTTGCGGCTGCTATAGCTAACGACAATCACTGTCTTTATTGCTTTCCTGAAACCACGGTTTGCACCATGTATGGCCTACCTAAGGGGTGGTGCTAATATTATTAGCTCTGAAATCACAGATCACAGCAGTGAGAGTTCTATAGTTGGTAAGGATTAATAAAGCCACTGGTCCACCCAGTTCAACCTAATTGTGTGTGTGTGTGTGTGTGTAAACAGTTTTCCCATATCCCTGTACATTGTATTCACTAAGAAACACATCTAAAAGTTTTTTTAAACTTATCTACACTCTTTGCTGACACCAACTGTGGAAGGGAGTTACGCAATGTAAGACTGAACTTTTTCTTGTCCAACTCCATTGTGTAGCAGCAGCTGTCTTTTTTTTTTTTTTTTTTTTACAGACCTAGGATTAAAAAGCTTTCTCCCAATACTAGAGTCACAATTCAATGATTTGTATGTCAGTTTCATATCCCCTCTAAAGCATCACTTCTCCACTTCTTGTAGTTGTTTGTCTTAACTGAGGTCCTCCATGCCCCTATATTACCTTTGCTGTCCTTCTCTGGGCTCACTTCAGTTCAAAAGACACTCTTCCCTAGGACTGGTGACCATAACTGGTCAGCATTCTCCAGATGTGGTCGAACCAGGGTTTTGTAAAGTGGTAGAATTATAGTTTTATCTCTTGAGTAAATACCCTTTTTAATGCATGCTAATAGTCTGCTAGCCTTGCATGTTATTGCGGAGTCTAATCTGCTAGGACCCCCAGATCCTATTCCATCCTTGATTCCCCCAAATGTTTTCCCTTAACGTGTATGCATATTTTTAGGTCCCAAGTGCATTTCTTTACAAATTTTTACGATAAAACATTATCTGCCATATAGCTGCCCATCCCTCTATTTTAACTAGGTCTTCTTGTAAAGTTGCTATCTTGTTGTGAAGTTATTTCCTGGCTTAGTTTTGTATCATCAGCAAACACTGAGACTGAACTATTTATTCCAACCTCTATCTCATTTATGAACAAGTAAACAGAATTGGTCTCAGGGCAAAACTCTGGGGCACCCCGCACCACAACTACAGACCATTCCGAAATCTGATTTACTATGGGTACTGAGGGGCACCAAGAGTACCGAGGTATTGCAAATATAAGACAGCACTGTGAGTTCTGAGGTACTGTGAGTACTAAGGAGGTCACTCTAAGAAAAGTAGGGGTCACTGGGTTTGACTGAGGGGCACCCTGAGTACTAAAAAGGAGCGAGGAGTGTGAGATACTCAAACATTTAGGGCAAACATATATATTCAAAATAAAATGTAAACAAAATGAAAGCCTATCAAAATACTGTATAAACATTTGATTATCCCCATCACGCTAGTGGGTAACATGTCCTACAGGAGTGGTGATGCGATGTGTCACAATCTTGCTCCATGAATACATTCCTTTAACAACCGTTCAAGGGTGAATACTGCTGTGCAAGATGTGAGCAGATTGTTTGGAAGCCCAGATCCTGGATCTGGAGAATAAGCTGGTAACAATGTGAAGCATGAGCAACCTGGATCAGAGTGTGGACCCAACCCTTAAAGTGCTGGCTGGGGCCAGTAGAGAGGAGAGTGGTGATATGTAGGTGAAGGAACCAGATGTAGACTGCTGGGTTACAGTTCCAAGGCAGGGTAGAGGGAAAATTGTTATAGAGGGTAGTCCTGAGTTGATACGATAAATATTCTAAGTTGTGTGATGCTGGGCATATCAACTCAGGAGCAGCAATGTTGGAGCAGACTACCTTCCCTAGATGCCAGGGGAACAATTACCCCTTACAGGCAAGGACAAATACTGTTGGGTAGGGGACTCAAATATTAGAAGGACAGATAGGGCGATGGTTGCTGAACAGTATATGGTTTACCGAGGACTTGGGTTCGTCACATTGGGGATCTAATGGAGAGATTTTTGGGTGGGGCTGTAAAGGACTCAGCTTTCATTGTACATAGTGGTACAAATGAAAAAGTCAAAAAGGAAGACAGAGCATCCTTAAAGGGCAACTCCACTTTCGTGGGGAAAAAAAAAACACAAATAAAAGAAGAAATAATATAGTGCATATAATTGCGACACTAATCATATTGTTATTAAAAATTTAATTAAAAATTTCCTTTCCCTTTCAATCTGCAGTCAATGTAATTTTCTGAGAATACATTGCAATATGGCTACCTGGAGCTGTTCTGTACAGAGTGTGTACTGCCCACTCCCCAGAAACATCATGTCTCACTTGGGTGATTGGCTCACCAATTTTCCCAGAAGTCTGCCTGAGATACAAATCAGATTTCAGGCATCACTTGCAACAAAGTGTATCTAATTTTTTTTAGATACTTTCAATAGGAACACGTGTAAAGGGATGCAGGCCCAGCAGATTTCCTCATTAGTGCCCTTCAGCTTCACACCTGACAGTTAATTATGAAAGCACTCCTATTACACTCACTCAGAACAGAGGCACAGAGAAAGACAGAGGGATTTCTTCAGAATAACAAAAAAAGGTAGGAATCTGCAACAAAGGTTGTTGTAATACTTGAAATGTACATAGATCACCCGGAGGGGAATTTTTTTTTTCTCTCAACAAAAGTGGAGTGGTGTACAGCCGTAAGTAGCAAAGTGGCCAAATATAGGTATCTTAGGATACATCAGGGAATTGAACCATAACACTGTAAACTAAATCTTGGGTAAATTGTATCCCTTAAAGCACTCAACTGCCCACCTTAGTCCTACACATGAATGTCTCACAAGGTCTCTGCGAGTATGACTCGAGAGGAAAAAATGGTGTCTAAAAGAGAAAACAAAACAAAAACACAAACAAAAAAGGAAGCGGGGAGGGGGAGAGGCAGGGAGTAGGGGAGAATAGGTGGAAAGGGGCGGAAAGGAGGGAAGAATGCTGTGCTCGGCTCCCAACCTTCGGTCCCTAGTACCTGTATTGTCCTGTGGGGATCAAGTCTCAACTAGAAGTTAATAACATGGTCTGGTAATCTGAATAGAATAGAGAATCAGTCCAGTCACCATCGGTTACGACATTGCTCCTCTTTGTTATTGGCTGCTGACATTAACTTGTCCAGCGTATGTAATTTTTTAATCTTAGAGAACCACAATTCCATAGATGGGGTCATGGTTTTCTTCCTACATAGGGGAAAGCATGCATACTGAGTAGATGGGTAAGTAGGGATCGTTTATATCTCTTTAAAGACATTGGAGTCAGTTTGAAGAACTTTTAAACTAGGACATGGGGGGAGGGAGTGAGTAAAGGTATACTGTGCAATGAGCAAATGTCAGCGTGTACAGACGTTTCCAAGGCTAGTAGACATTCTGAACCTAAAGGGAATCAAAAAAGGTGTGCAAGGAAAATATCCAGGTGTACAAATTTAAAAGGCATGTACACAAACGCTAGAAGTCTGGTTAAAAAAATTGAGGAACTAGAACTTCTGCTACACAAGGATTTTGATTCACTGGTTTGACAGCTTACATGACTTGCTTACGAATGTCCAGGGGTACTCCCTGTATCAGAGGGACAGGGTTAATAGGAGGAAGGGGAGGCGTATGCCTTTATGTTAAGAGCAATTTGATAGTGATTAGGAGGGATGACATTGTGAGTCGGCTATATTCCAATCATCATCTACAGCCCATATAGCTGTGGCCGCAGAGTGTATGTGCACAATTAGACTGTATTACAATCGGCTATGAGGATCGGAGCTGAGGGATACAGCTATTCCAGCCCAAGCATCTTAATAGTTACTGTCTTGAACACTTGCCACAGTTGAGGATTTCTGAGTAACACATGTGTTACAGTCTCTGCTGTGGAGTTCATATACTTGAATAGACTACACTAGTATCGGTCGAGAAGATCACAATTGAGGGAGAAAGATCTGTTTCTGTCTGAGCATTTTACAAAATTTGCTGATCTGGGTGGTTGTCACAGCTGGTGATCTACACGGTCTTGTTCATCATTGATTTCTTTTTTGCTACTACATAGGATATGCCTTCACTTTTTAGCCCCTTATCCATAAGAAGAGGGTTTAGTCCAATATACATCGAAACACTTGATGACAGTATAGATACCGGTTTTTCCCTCAGACCGACACTCCTTTGAGCAGTTGATCCACTGCTCATATGTGGCGTTACCTGATTTATCCACCCTTGAGGGGTCAATATTGCTCTTTTTTTTTTTTTGTCTTTCTTGATTTCCTGGCCACACAGTAGATATAGGACACATTCACCCGCTCATACGAGCCTGTGCTACTTGGCTCTGTATGTGTTACATTTTAAATGATGTAATAACAACATTGTTATTTGCGGTGTTTGGTGGAGGTCTTGTATTTACGGTTTTTGTCTTTGTGTAATTAAAGTTTTATGTCCAATAGATCATATATATTTTGATAAGCATGTTGTCTGGGGTCACTATATATCAACCTTTTGGGAACTTAACCACTTTTTTGCGATTTCTCTTTTGGCATGTTGATCCACACATGGTCTTGTGGAATGACAGATGCAATATAAGTCCTCTGGAGATTCCCCTTTATTAGGGTGAGTCACCTAATCTGATTAAATAAGGTGTAATATAGTATATAAATATAAGTGAAATAAGAAATGCACAAGAGTGATCAGGGCAGCTAAGGCAAGAGAGTAATCAGGACAGCTAAAAGATTACGAAAGACACATTGCTGAGGAGAATAAAGAGAAATTACCTGCATTTTTTCAAATACATTTGTAAAAAGACTAGGTCAGAAAATATTGGCCCCATCATCAATATTAAACATTAACCACTTAAGCCTCGGACGATTTGGCTGGCCAAAGAGCGTTTTTTGCGATTCGGCACTGCGTCGCTTTAACTGACAATTGCGCGGTCGTGCAACGTGGCTCCCTACAAATAGAGCTTTCTTTTGGTGGTATTTGATCACCTCTGCGGTTTTTATTTTTTGCGCTATAAACAAAAAAAGAGCAACAATTTAGGAAAAAGACGCAATATTTTTTATTTTTTGCTATAATAAATATCCCCAAAAAATATATAAAAATAATTTTTTCCACACAGCAGCAAATTTAAAAAGGGATGTACCTGTACGCCCATTTGCCTGTCCGTGCCATTCTGCCGATGTAAATGTTTGCAGTATTTAATACATTTTTCTCCTCAGTTTATACAAATGAAAAAGGAGGGGTATAATAATAATAAAAAAAGTAATGTTAAGAACAGTATATTAGTTCGTAAGGGGGAAGGTTATAGAGCAAATGGATGACCTGACCTCCGCTCTGCGGGATAAGTCTGAGGAACATAAGACCAGATGGTTTTATTGGGATCTGTTCTGCTTCTCCGATGCAATTCTTCAATGCGCATAATTATGATTATTACTGGTGATTCTAATTGTCCAACTGGTTCTGATGACCCTGGCCCCCTGAGAATGACACCCCTCCCTTCTCTCACCCCCTTTTTCTTTTTCTCCGCAACACTTCCCCTCTCTCTCTCCCCTTCTCTCCATCACTCTCTTTCCCCTTTTGTCTACCTCTATCGGAATTAATCAAAAAGAAAAATGGTGTGCACAGAATCTGGTAGCATACTCAGTTTTATACTTCCCACTGTGAAGGATCTCTCAGGCAGTTGTAGTATTCCCCCCCCCCCTTTTTTTTATATATGCCTTACTCTTCCGCAATGTATCTCGGAGTATTGGTTGTGCTTAGAGTGCATAATACTGAATGTAGGTTATGCGAAGTTACCTTCATACTGTATCTATTGCACATCTTTAAATAATAAATAAGTAAATAAAAACTGACTGACAGAGGGGTCAAAAGACTAGAAAACCCTAAATCACCAGGACCAGATGGCTCACACCCAAGAGTTCTCTAAGACCTTAGCCATATTATAGCCAGACCTTTTTTCCTACATCTTAAGGACAGCTTACTGACTAGAATGGTAACAGCAGATTGACAAAAAACAAATGTAGTGCCAATATGCAAAAAAAAGTGCCAAGGTATATACTTGGAAACTAGAGATCAGTCTTACATCAATAGTATGTCAACTATTGGAAGGGGTGATAAAAGGACCATATCCAAGAATTTGCTGATGAAAATAGATTAGTAGTAACCAACATGGATTTATGAAGAACCTTTCTTGCCAGGCCAACCTTTTAACATTCTATGAGTTGAAAGCAGCACTTATCAGTTTTTTTGGATTGAGGCTAGTACACACTATAGAGGGGTATGCGTTGTTCATTTTTCATTTCAGAGGTTTACAACAACTTTAAAGAAACGGCAGAACTGATCCGCAAATACACGTTTGCTTATTCAAGGGTTGGTGCAAGTTTAAAATAGCAATACTAGGAGTGAGGAGCGTGCCCTGGGAAACTTGCTTTTCTATAGACAGATACGTAAGAAAAAATATGTCCACAAAAAGTTTAACCTCTCAAAAGACATTAATGTCTAAATTCGCTCCTGCAGGTTTTCTTTCTTTTTTTTTAAGCTTGTCTGCTTTGTAAAAGAAAAAAAAATGAACATGTGAAGAATCACTTTTCAGCTGAATGCATGGACCTGATCAATGAAAGGATCTGCAACAAAAATCCATTGTGCAATCAGCATGCCAGCTAACAGATTAACCCTCTGTAACAATGCTGAGGAATTTTTGCTATGCTTCGGGGGACAACATATGCTGAGCATTTCAGTCACTTTACTGTAGCAATATAACAGAAGACTGCTGTTTCCTCACTTCACATCAAACATTCAGGGTCAGAAGCAGGATACAAGAGTGCCAGCACTCTACCCTTTTAACTGTGTAAAAAGTCACTTTAGCGGTCTTTGTTTACTAGATATTTAAATTACATAGCTGGGAGTACTATGTAGAGAAATTTTAAGCCATGTCTTCTGGAAAAGACCATTACATGTGTAAACCCTAAAAATGAACTTCTCTTATTTGCTACCTTCTGGTCTTATAAATATAGAATCGAAAGTGCAAAAAAATAAATAAAATAAAAGTACTTGTTGATCCTGCCAGAAATTCAGTGAACTCAGTACACACTTTTAATGCATTCTGCCTCTGCTGTACTGAAACTTTAAAGCTATGTTATTAGCACTGCCCAGTATATCTCCCTGAACTACAGAAAACCTTCCCTTGGCTATGCAGAATGGGAAGTTTTCTGTAGTCCAAATCAGTAGCGAACAGCCCAGAGTGACAAAACTGCTCATCCACAGATACAGTACAGCAAGTTATCATCCTAGGACAGGTAGTGTGTTACTAGCAGGGTCACCAGGTAAAGCCTAAAAAGTAAACTAATGTAGCCATCACATCCAAGGACTGGTAAGTGGCAAAATACTTTTGTTCTTGGGTTTAAATATACTTTAGGCAGAAAAAGTAGGGAGCCGGTCACATTCTCCTACTATGCGAATTAGATGTGGGGGAAACGCACATCTAATTCGCATAGGTGTGAACCCGGGCTAATTATAAAACTTTGGGTACCATTAAAATTAAGTACGTGTATATGTCAAGGCAACAGAATAGTACAATCTCTGCAATAAATGCACATTCCTCCATGTTTTGTCCCTTTAAACACCCTGCAAGTATAGAAAAAGAACCAATTATGTGCCAAAATACAGTGCGCTCTTACCTTTCACTTTGACATGACAGCAGTGTATTTTTGGTCCTGAATTCCAAACTACATGGTGTCAGCCTTGCTGGCTTCATTTTGTTTGGGTACAAAGAACTCAGACCTCTCCTTATCCCCCACTCTTTATTTCAACAACCACTTCTTGTATACAGAAGGAAAGCACAAGAAGTCACCATTTTTGCCAGATTTCTGGCAAAAATCAAGACATTTTTGCTCTTAATGAACAGATATAACAAAACACTTACAAAATCGGGAGCAGATAAGAGAAGTTCATAAAGGTTAGTTCTTTTTTTTCTATTGGTGGAACTAGATAGACTTGTGTCCTGTTTAATAAATATGTTAAAGGTTTTTTAAAAATTTTAAGAAAACATAAACCTTGCTTTCCAGTTTTAATATTAAGTTACAATTCCATATTAAACCCACCTAGTCTTACAAATGCTCCCTCCTAACACCTATACTGACTAACCTACTAACCTGTGTAGGAATAGGAAAGATGTATATAGTTACCTATTGTCAGGTCACGCCGGTCCAGTCACGTGATCTGACTCCTCTCTGTCAGCCAGTGGCGGCTGCAGGGGAGAGGAGGGAGTGCCAACAACAGATGAGCCATGGGTCTATCTGTGAAGTTACGGCTCCAGGCTTTACCAGCCATTGGCAAGCACTCTCGTCTCCCCCTACTGGCTGTCATAGGGGAGATCAAATGACCAGATTAGAGAGGGCTGAAAATGGGTAACTACGTATATACATCCTTCTTACACAGGTTAGTCAGACTAATTAGGTTTAGCCTGGAATTCTACTTGCCTTTATGTCTTTTTTTTAAAGGCTTTCCACATCCATCATATCTAAAGCCAGATGTGGATTTAGGCCCCTTTCACACTTGAGCAACCTGAAATTCACGCGACTTTGACACGACTTGATGCAATGCCTGTGTAATCTTGAGGTCTAAAAGACCTCAAGTCACAACAAAGTAGTGCAGAGACTTCCTTAGTCGCACAGATATGAATGGTACCCATTGGAAATCATGGGGTACGACTTTGCAGTCCCAAGTCGCACACGTGTGAAAGGGGCCTTATTCAGTAAGTGTTTAATAGACTAGAGTTAAACCTCTTTTTTTTTTTTAATTTTATGTAGCGCAATACAAATTGACACAGCACAGTGAACTTTAGACATCATTACTAATAATATATATATATATATATATATATATATATATATATATATATATATATATATATATATATATATATATATATATATATATATAGTCATCCACTCCAACTAACGGGTGGGGAAAGAGTGTCCAATACTGATGTTGTAGTGGCTGTGTCTCCGCAGTGTTTTGTCTATCCTCCGGTCACACTGCTGGTTCACAATGCCTCTGGATGGTGGGGACTACAAACGGCGGCGTACACATGCGGGCATCACTTCTGGGTCGGGTCAGCGGGCGGTGCTCGCATTCGGGACATGCCACTACAACATCAGTATTGCACACTCTTTCCCCACCCGGTAGTCGGAGCAGATGACACTATATGCCTATCTTTACCACACCTTTGTGAGTGGATTTTAATCTTCTTAATGACATTAAAAAATAATTGTTTACTGCACTTAGAGGGCACTGTTCTCCTGTCCTTTGTATATTTCAGAGTTTTTTTGCCTTCTAAACTTTTGGAACTGGCAGCCCTACATGGACAGTTACTATTTCCATTTCATATATTTTTCCTTACATGGACTAATCCCCCCAATAAGAACGGATTTATTCTCCTATCCCACCCATACCTCTTGTATATGATATTGTTGTATCCAGAGTGCGCCATATTATTCTTTTGTTCCAATATCTAAGCTACAGATTTCTGTCTGGTCATTTCCAAACTAACGGATCTTCATGTCTGTAAGTGTGAGAGTAAATATACCAAATGAGAACAATTAAATGTGAGTTTGCACCAAAACAACTTGCCTTCTCTTACGATTAATACAGATATTTACATTGTGTGCAGCACTTATTGTACAACAGCCCCTGCCTTCAAAAGAGTTTACAATCTAAGATCCCCACTTCAGATGCATACCAAAAATACTAGGGCCAATTTAAACAGGAGCCATCTTAACCTACCAGCAGGTCTTTCCAGTGTGGGAGGAAACCAGAGTACCCAGAGGAAACCCACGCAGGAACATAGAGAACATGCAAACTTCATGCAGGTAGTGTCCTGGGTGGGATTTGAATCGAGGACCCTAGTGCTGCAAGTCAGCAGTACTAACCACTATGCCACTTCGTTTTTTGTAGGCATAAAGTGGAAGGTATACAAGTGTGTCAAGAACATCTACTGCCGGTGAGAGGTGGTCAGGCAGAGCAGAGGGTCAAGAGGGGAAGAAGAATGCCATGGTGGGAGATGAGAGGTGGTTTTAGAGCTGCATATATAGGCTCAGGTGGCACAAATTCCCCTCATAGACAGCTGTCACAAGAACAGGTGTCCCCATTTGACAATTTTCTCTTTACGCCTTCAAAACTTTGGATCTTCAATCACTCTCTCTCGGTGATAATAGCGACCAGGGTACAACTTCTCAGAGGAGAAAGAAAACCAGTAAAAACATGACAGCTGCTCCTATTCCTCTGTACAAAAAAAAAAAAAAAAAAAATTGACTTCAGTTATGCTTTAAAGTATAACTAAACCCAAGATACAGCAGTTAAAATAAGCATTGAACACGTCACTCTTTTTCTAGGTAAAAGATATTTCAAAAAGGTGCTATTGACATGAAATTTTCATCACATGTCGATAACAACCCATGCAATCCAAACATACAAAGAAACCAAAACAAACAAGTTCAGAAATTAAGTTAAGTTATGTGTAATACAATGAAAAGACACAGGGAAAACAGTATTGAACACGCTATCTGAAATGTATTTAATACTTCGTACAAAATCCTTTGTTGGTAATGGCAGCTTCAAGATGCTTCCTGTATGGAGAAACTAGTTGCATGCATTGCTCAGGTGCGATTTTGACTCGTTCCACACAAACGTCTTCAAATCTTGAAACTTCTTTAGGCTTCTTCTATGAACTGATCTTTAGTTCTTTCAATAGATTTTCTATTTTATTCAGGTCAGGTGATTAGCTGGGCCATTCTAGCAGCTTTATTTTCTTCTCTTTCTTTCTTTGAAACAGTTGAAAGTTTCCTTGGCTTTGTGTTTGGGATAATTGTCTTGCTGAAATGTCCACCCTTGTTTCATCTTCATCATCCTGATAGATGGCAGCAAATTTTTTTTTATCAAGATTGTCTAGGTCAGGGGTCTCAAACTGGCGGCCCTCCAGCTGTTGCGAAACTACAAGTTCCATCATGCCTGTGGAAGTCATGCTTGTAACTGTCAGCCTTGCAATGCCTCATGGGACTTGTAGTTTTGCAACAGCTGGAGGGCCGCCAGTTTGAGACCCCTGGTCTAGGTACATGTTTCCATTCTTCCTTACTTCAGTGACATGAAGTTTTCCAGCACTATGATGAAAAACAGCCCCACGCCATGATGTTCCCACCTCCAAACTTCACTGTTGATATGGTGTTTTTAGGGTGATGTACAGTGCCACGTGACCTCCAAACATGGTGTGTATTAATGGCATCCAAAGAGTTAAACGTTGGTCTCATCTGACCAGACTATAGTGTCTCAGTATTTCATAGGCTTGTCTAAATCATATGCAGCAAACTTTAAACAAGCTTCAACATGCCTTTTCTTCAGCAATGGAGTCTTGTGTGGTGAGCATGCATACAGGCCATGGCGGTTGAGTGTATCACTTATTGTTTTCTTTGAAACAGTTGCACCTGCTAAATCCAGTTCCTTCCAAAGCTCTCCATAAGTGGACCTTGCCACTTGGACAACTCATCTGATAATTCTCTTCACTCCTCTGTCAGAAATTTTGCAAGGAGCACCTGGTCGTGGATGGTTTATGGTGAAATGATGTTCATTCCACTTCCGGATTATGGCCCCAATAGTGGTCACGTGAACATTTAGAAGATTAGAATTCCTTCTCCAACCAATGCCATCAGTACTGTCATGGCCCAAAGTTTTGAGAATGACACAAATATAAATTTTCAAAGTCTGCTGCTTCAGTGTTTTTAAATCTTTTTGTCAGATGTTACTATGGTATACTGAAGTATAATTACACGCACTTCATAAGTGTCAAAGGCTTTTATTGTCAGTTACATTAAGTTTATGCAAATCGTCAATATTTGCAGTGGTTTTTTTTTTCAAGACCTTTGCAATTCACTCTGGCGTGCTGTCTATCAACTTCTGGGCCACATCCTGACTGATGGCAGCCCATTCGTGCATAATCAAAGCTTGGAGTTTGTCAGAATTTGTGGGATTTTTTTTGTTCAGCCGCCTCTCAATGGGATTAGGGTCTGGGAAGTTTCCTGGCCATGTACCCAAAATGTTGATGTTTTGTTCCCCAAGTTACTTAATTATCACTTTTGCCTTATGGCAAGGTGCTCCATCATGCTGGAAAAAGCATTGTTCGGCACCAAAGCGTTCTTGGATGGTTGGGAGAAGTTGCTCTAGGAGGATGTTTTTATCCAATTCTGTATTCATGGCCGTGTTCTTAGGCAAAATTGTGAGTGAGCCCACTCCCTCAGCTGAGAGGCAACTCCACACATGAATGGTCTCAGGATGTTTTACTGTTGGCATGACACAGGACTGATTGTAGCGCTCACCTTTTCTTCTCCGAACAAGGTTTTTTCCGGATGCCCCAAACAATTGGAAAGAGGATTCATCTGAGAAAATGACTTTACCCCAGTCCTCCAATCCCTGTACCTTTTGCAGATTTTCAGCCTGTCCTAGTTGTTTTTCCTGGAGAGAAGTGGCTTCTTTGCTCCCCTTCTTGACCCCAGGCCATTCTCCAAAAGTCTTTGCCTCACTGTGCGCTCTGCGCTGGCGGTGCCCCGATCCTGCAGCTGAAGCAACTGTAGGAGACAGTCCTGGCACTACCTGGACTTTCTTGGGTGCCCTGAAGCCTTCTTCATAAATGCAGTGGAAATGTTTTTTTTAATGCGACCAATTTATTTTTCTTTAGTTAATTGCAATTCATCTGATCACTCTTCAAAACATTCTGGAGTATATGCAAGTTGTTATCATAAAAACGGAGGCAGCAGACTTTGACAATTATTATTTGTGCCATTCTCAAAACTTTTGGCCACGGCTGTATGTTTTGCAACAATAAGGTTGCAAAGGTGTTGAGAGAGCTTTTTGCTTTTACCCATCATGAGATGTTTCTTGTGCGACACCTTGGTAATAAGACATCTTTTTATTAGAGACTGAACCAGCTGATATTAATTTGCACTGAAAAGTGGCAGGATTGCTTTCTAATTGCTGATAGATTTCAGCTGGCATCTTGGCTTTCCATGCCTTTTTTGCACCTCCCTTTCTTCATGTGTTCAATACTTTTTCCCTGTGTCATTCCATTTTATTACACAACTTAATTTCTGAACGTGTTTGTTTTGGTTTCTTTGTATGTATGGATTGGGTTGTTCCTTGCAATCCTTGATATCACAGGTTATATCAATAACTGATACATAGCGCTCCTCGCTGCATCAACCACCCCCATTTAGGGCGACCTCCCGGTTGCTATACTTTTTTCTTCTGTGTTTCAACCGGCAGATCACAGAGTAATTATATTACTAACTTAGTTTTCTCCCACCCTTTTCCCCTCTCCTCTCCCTCCCCAACTTTCTCTTCTCTTTCCCTCTTTTCCACCCTGTTCCTTCCCCCCCTGTCCCCCTCTCTCTTGCGGTGTTGTTGCCCTCCGGCTGGGCGGGGCCGTGGACTAAAATTGATTGTCCTCCTCGCCTTGTCAACAACCCTCAGCGCTGCAGGTGCCATAATGGGTCTCCTAAAAGGTGACCTCCCTTAATGTACGTGGCCTTAACGTCCCGGAAAACCGTTCTCAACTCCTAGCCGACCTACGCAGAAATAAAACTCAGATTGCCTTTTTACAGGAAACCCATTTCCATGGTGACCGCATCCCTAAACTGACTAACAGTCTGTTCCCGACAGCATACCACAGTATCTTGCCTATCTCCAAATCTAAAGGGGTTAGCATATTGGTGGCAAAATCTGTACCATGGACGTTTGGGGCACAGCGGGCAGACCCCCAGGGCCGCTTTCTCCTGATCAAGGGAATGGTGTTTGACGTGCCGGTCACTTTCGCCAACATCTACTTCCCCAATACAGACCATGCACAATTCCTATGCGGGTTAATACCTAAACTGCTAGAGTTCACAGAAGGGATGCTCATCTTTGGGGGCAATATGAATTTTGCGATGGATCCTCTGCTGGATACCTCGCGGGGTGCCTCCCATCTCTCATATGCCCGCCTTAAACGAATGAAATCTGATCTCCACTCTTTACGTCTGATAGACCCATGGCGTCTTTTACACCCCAAAGACAGAGACTACTCCTACTTCTCACAAGTCCATCACTCGTACTCGCGACTAGACTATTTGCTTCTGTCCCATAAGGACTTGCCAAGGGTAGTAGACTCGTCCATAGATGTCATTTTCTTCTCGGACCACGCCCCAATACACCTGACGCTTCAATTGGGACCAATGACTAAATCCCCACCTTCGTGGAGATTAAACGAGTCGCTGCTACAATCTGCGGAGATTCACGCTGAGGTACAGGCCAAACTACAGGAATACTTTTCACTAAATGAAGCATCGGTTTCCAACCCCTTGGTTATGTGGGAGGTGCACAAGCCAGTTATCAGGGGCATCTTAATAAGCATTGGGGCACGTCTTAAGAGGGAAAGAATCCGCAGAACTGAGGAGCTTCTTCTTCAGATTAAGACCCTAGAGTGTACACACAAGGCCAGCCTAGCCCGCTCTGTTTATCAGGAGTTACTTAAAGCACGCGAAGAGCTTTGCTCACTTCTATTGCATAAAACAAAAGAGAAGTTGGCTTGGTCATGACGCACGATGTACGAATTTTCTAACAAACCTGGCTCCCTTCTGGCCAGAGCTCTACGAGGCCCTCGTACCAAAACTTACATTTCCCACATCCTGTCCCCTTCGGGTCGGAAGGTCTTTACCTCATCAGATATGGCCGAGGAATTTCGCTCGTTCTACAGTGGTCTCTATAACTTAGAAAAAACCCCTTCTGATGATCCTAACTCTACTGGGGGATCCACCCCGTACACATATCTAGCCTCCTCTGGCATGCCATCCCTTTCGGCCAATATCGTGGAAGGAATGGAGGACCCCATTACGGTGGAGGAGTTGGGGGTAGCATTGGCCAGCTCCAAACCAAAGAAAGCCCCAGGCCCTGATGGCCTTACTCCAATCTATTACAAAACCTTTTTTGAGACGCTCTCTAAACCGCTAGTAGCTGCACTTAATTCGATTACGAAAGGCAACTCCTTCCCTATAGACTCTCTTAGAGCCTACATATCTCTCATCCCTAAAGAGGGGAAGGATTTGCTTCAGTGTGGGAACTATCGACCGATAGCTTTACTGAACACCGACTTGAAACTGTTTGCCAAGATCTTAGCGAACAGATTGCTCCCACACATACCAAGCCTAATCCACAAAGACCAAGCAGGCTTTGTCCCCCAACGAGAACCCCGTGACAACACGATTAGGGTGCTTAACCTTATACATGCCGCGAGGACCTCACGGCGACCCCTTCTCCTGCTGTCAACAGACACGGAGAAGGCTTTCGACCGGGTAGATTGGACATTTGTTAGGGCTACTCTAGAGCATATTGGTCTCCGTGCGTCAATGCTCAGTTGGATATTGTCACTCTATTCCAACCCCACAGCCGCTGTCAGGGTTAATGAAACCAGGTCAGGTTATTTTAACATCCGGAATGGCACACGGCAGGTCTGTCCCTTATCCCCCCTAATCTTTATACTTACTCTGGAACCTCTGCTATGTAAGATAGGGCAAACCCCCCCATGTTAAGGGCTTCCGCAAAACTTCAGGGGCACACAAGGACTCCCTCACTTTAATGTGGTTTGGACGCTGTAATGCCATCAAGATGACAGCACTCCCGAGGGTGCTTTATCTGCTGCAGGCTCTCCCCATCCATCTCCCACCCTCTTTTTTCAAGCGAATCGATGCATTGTTCCGAGAATTTGTCTGGTCGCACAAGCAACCACGCATTAAATTACAACTACTCTATATGGCGAAACGCAGGGGAGGGGGTGGGACTCCCGGACGTGAAAGCTTACTACAGGGCAACACATCTCACCAGACTGATAGACTGGTACTGTCATGCAGAGGCCAAACAATGGGTCACAATGGAGTTAGAAGACTCCGGCGGTACAGCCAAGAGTTGGCCGTGGCTTTCTACCTCGATCCCGAAGTCCATTGCTGACCATCCAACCCTAGGAAACACATTGCAAGTTACCAGAGAAACCTTTCGTAAAACCCTGGTTTCACCCATTCCCTCTCCCATGGTGCCGATTATAGGCAACCCAGACTTCCCACCAGGCTGCCAGGGTCCAACTTATAGGTCCCTGTCAAGAGAGAATAGATGGCCTCACCTCCACGACTTTCTGGGTCCCAATGGCCGGATCGGGGCGGCTGCCGGATTGGAGGATCTTGACCCGCCATTGGACTTTTTGAGTGGACTCCAACTGCGTAACTTTATACGCCGATGCGCTCGGACTCTGGGTCCCCCACGCCCACTGACGGAGTTGGAACGTATATGCAATCGCAGAGAGCCCATACGCCACTCTCTATCCTTGATTTACTCATCTCTGATTGCTCTGGCAGAGGGCTTTGTGCCCCCCTTCCTCGCTAAGTGGGAGACAGATCTGGGAGTTTGCTTTGACGAAACACAAAGGGAAAAGATTTTGCATTTCGCCCAAAAATCCTCTCTGGCCACAAGGGTACAGGAGACATGTTACAAAATTGTGACTAGATGGTACAGAGTGCCATCCACCCTACATCGATTCTTCCCGCAGGTTTCAAGTCTGTGTTGGCGCTGTGGATCAGGTGAAGGAACAATGTTCCACATTTTTTGGGACTGTCCCAAGATTAAACCCTATTGGCGGGAGGTGACAAGTACGATCGAGCATTTGACAGGTGCCATTTTAGGGGGGGGATCCTGGGGCGTGTCTGCTGCACCTCTCTAGATGTCCAATTAAGAAGTATAAAGCCTCCCTCACCATTCAATTACTAAATGCTGCTAAGGCCTGTATCCCTCTATTCTGGAGATCGGAAACCCCACCAACGAAGGTCCAGTGGTATGCCAGGGTTAACGAACTGCGTGATATGGAAGATCTTACGGCCACCTTGCACGACAGGGAGGAGGCCTTTCGGGAGACTTGGCGTCCCTGGCAACACTTCATTTATTGCCAAGCTTACCTCCGGGAGGTAACATAGCTCGAACACCTCCTGATATGGGGGCCCCGCGTGGCTAGGGGGGGGGGTCACACCACCGCTTCTCCTCTTTACCCCTCCTCTTCCTCCCCTCTTCCCCCCCTCTCCCACCTATGTTTTTCCCCCACTTCTGCCTCTTTGTTCTTTTCCTTCCGTTCCCTTCTAGTCCCCCCTCATCACTCTTGTGTTTTTATCCACTTCCCTACATTCACCCGGCTAATGGAAGGTCTGGTCAGATATGCTGTATATCATGGTTTACATCGCACTATGGTAGTAACCCTCTGCTGGACTCTACTGATCTGCGAGGGATGTCTTTATCCCTGGTCAGTGGAGAGTTTCTTTTCTTTTTTTTTCATTCTGTTGTTTTATTTTATTATCTGTCGGTTCAGGATAATCACACGATCTGATAGACCGTAAAGGGCCAATCTCAGGAAATTACTTTTGTATGTGTATTAGGATAGTTATTGCATCAGACCCATTCACTCTGTCAGGTTTCATTTCTACCCCACAGATTGTGTAATCAAGAGAAATGTTTATCTGTACGTTAATACCGACATCAGACTCTGTTAAAGGCCTATTATTACTTTTGTCTTAAGATATACTTAAAAGCTATATGTGGTTTTGGTACTGTGTACATTAAACTGTAACATGCACTTTTGGAAAAATAAAGGAATTTAAAAAAAAAAGAAAGAAAAATGTCATGTCAATAGCACTTTAAGAAATAGATTGGTGATGTGTTCAATACTTATTCTACCCGGTGTGTGTATATAATAAAATATTATATATATATATATATATATATATATATATATATATATATATATATATATATATATATATATATATATATATATACACACATATATATATATATACATACATATACACACACACACACACATACATACATACATACACACACACACACACAATCTCACAGAAGTGAGTACACCCCTTTTTGTAAATATTTTATAATATCTTTTCATGTGACAACACTTTTTTTTTAACTTTATTACTCTTTTATTTTTAATATTTTTACAAAAAACATGTACTACCAATCAAGGGGCATCTAAAACACCATATGTATTCTGCTGTAGCATCTTTACAAAGTCATGCGTGATTTCAAACTTAAATAACCTTCAATACATTATTGTGCACTATTCATATTTGCTTCCTTCAACAAGGTAAAGTAAACACAAGAATGCTACCAGTACCTCAAATACCCTCTGTGGTTCTCTAACCTTTTTGTGACCCCTCCCTCCCTTCGCCTCCCCAATGCTCTTCCTTATATTAACAGCTTTAAAAATTTATCCAGGTTCCTCCGTGTAATAAATACCACTTTTTCTCTCCATACTGTGGCATCCATCACTTTAGACCATTCTTCTGATGTCGGGGGTCTCACTGATTGCCAACTCTGAGCTATTATCTTTCGTGCTTGGAATAAACATGTTATTACTGCAATTTTTCTGTTTACAGGCATGCTATTTTCCTCTATTTTCCCCAACAAAGTACCGTCCAGGTCCAGCTCAAGCCCAAAAGTGCAGTTTATATCCTCCAGTATCTCTGTCCAGTACCTGAATAATTTTGGGCACCTCCACATCATGTGCATCAAATCACCTATTCCTTGACAACTTGGACATTTATCATAAACTCTGTATCCATACCGAAAAAGCTTCTTTGGAGTATAATAAACTATGTAGCAAGAATAATTGTGACATTTTCTGTGAGGGAGCAAATGACACCTGGGAGCTCAGATCCAATATCCTTCTCCACTGTTCTCCTGTTATTTTTACCCCCAAGTCCTCTTCCCATCCGTTTTTATTTTTGGCCATTCTTTCCCCTGTGATGGTTTTACTACATATCTGTTCATATATCTCCGATATCAAGCCCTTGGAGGATCCTGCCGTAACTATTTTTTGTATGAGGAGTACTTTGCACCATTCCACCCTTTGTGTTTTAAAGTGGGCCTTCAAAACGTGTCTAATTTGAAGATACTGGTAGAAAGAGTGGTTTGGGATACCGTACTCGCTCCTCAGCGCCGCAAATTACTTCAACGTATTGACCTTCATATAGTTGAGCGAGTTTTCCGATACCACAAACTTCCCACTCATTTATTTTACTCATGGGGATCAAGTCTGGAAGATGTTTGTTATCCCAAAGTGGGGTGTATTCTGTTAACCCCCTGTATCCCATTACTACCCTGGCAGCCTGCCATACTTCTGTAATTAATTTTAATGTGGGGCACCCAGAGAGGAGAGAGTCCACTTCCAGGGCTTCTACCAAAATGCTATGCAGGGCTCCTTGCAGCATCATTCGTGCATTTTTATTTCTATCCCCTGATATATTACACATCCCCTCAGATGCAACTGGACAGCCAGAAAGTAACTGCGGGGGTGGGGGACAGCCGCTCCTCCCTCTTTTGTTGGTAACTGCAATATCTGTAAGGCAATACGAGCCTGTCCCTTCTTCCAAATCAATTCCCTAAACAATGTTTCAATTTTCTTGAACCATCCCATTCCAATCCAAATTGGGGAATTATGTAACTGGAACAAAAGTAGGGGCATCCAGATCATTTTGATCAAATTAATTCTTCCAGCTGCTGCCAGGGGAAGATGGCTCCAGATGTCACACTTACGTTTAAATCTACGCAGAAGGGGGGAAAGATTATCCTCAATCTACTGATTTGGGTCTCTCGTTATCCATACTACTAAGTACTTCATCCTATCCACCACCCTTAATTGCCCTACTGATGATGAAAGCAAGTTTATTGGGTCTACAGGCATCAGGGCCAATTTCTCTCAATTACCAGGCCTGAACGCTTCCCAAAATCCTCCACGGTGTTCAAAGCCGCCGCTAAGGATGAGTCTGTATCTCCGAGGAAGAGCAGGATATCATCTGCATATAATGCAATCCTTTCTTCACCCAACTCTCTTTTAAATCTCTGTGTCCCCCTTGCAAATCTAATTGCAATTGCTAGTGGCTCTATTGTCAAGGCGAATAACAGGGGTGTCATGTTCCCCTCTCCAGCTGGATCGGCTCGGAGTATGTATTTTTAATCCTTATCCTGGCGCCTTAGAAAGTGCTTTTGCTCAGCCTATGAAAATAGGTCCAAACCCAAATACCTCCAGAGCCCGCCACAAATAGTCCCACTCCAAGCTATCGAATGCTTTAGCGGCATCCAAGGAGACAACAGCTCGTGAACCCCCATTTGCCGTCGGGATCTGAAGGTGCAGATAAATTTGCTGTCCCCTCAAAATAACAACACACAGCCATTAATGTCTAAACCGCTGGCAACAAAAGTGAGTACACCCCTAAGTGAAAATGTCCAAATTGGGCCCAAAGTGTCAATATTTTGTGTGGACACCATTATTTTTCAGCACTGCCTTAACCCTCTTGGGCATGGAGTTCACCAGAGCTTCACAAGTTGCCACTGGACTCCTCTTCCACTCCTCAATGATGACATCACAGAGCTGGTGGATGTTAGAGACCTTGCGCTCCTCCACCTTCCGTTTGAGGATGCCCCACAGATGCTCAAATAGGGTTTAGGTCTGGAGACATGTTTGGCCAGTCCATCCCCTTTACCCTCAGCTTCTTTAGCAAGCCAGTGGTCATCTTGGAGGTGTGTTTGGGGTCATTATCATGTTGGAATACTGCCCTGCGGTCCAGTCTCCGAAGGGGGGGGGGGAAATCATGCTCTGCTTCAGTATGTCACAGTACATGTTGGCATTCATGGTTCCTTCAATGAACTGTAGCTCCCCAGTGCCAGCAGCACTCATGCAGACCATGACACTCCCACCACCATGCTTGACTGTAGGCAAGACACACCTGTCTTTGTACTCCTCACCTGGTTGCCACCACACACGCTTGACACCATCTGAACCAAATAAGTTTATATTGGTCTCATCAGACCACAGGACATGATTGCAGTAATCCATGTTCTTAGTCTGCTCATCTTCAGTAAACTGTTTGAGGGCATTCTTGTGCATCATCTTTAGAAGAGGCTTCCTTCTGGGACGACAGCCATGCAGACCAATTTGATGCAATGTGCGGCGTATGGTCTGAGCACTGACAGGCTGATCCCCCACCCCTTCAACCTCTGCAGCAATGATGGCAGAACGTATACGTCTATTTCCCAAAGACAACCTCTGGATATGACGCTGAGCACATGCACTCAACTTCTTTGGTTGACCATGGCGAGGCCTGCTCCGAGTGGAACCTGTCCTGTTAAACTGCTGTATGGTCTTGGCCATTGTGCTGCAGCTCAGTTTCAGGGTCTTGTAAATCTTCTTAAAGCCTAGGCCAGTGATGGCGAACCTTGGCACCCAAGATGTTTTGGAACTACATTTCCCTTGATGCTCAACTACACTGCAGAGTGCATGAGCATCATGAGAAATGTAGTTCCAAAACATCTGGGGTGCCAAGGTTCGCCATCACTGGCCTAGGCCATCTTTATGTAGAGAAACAATTCTTTTTTTCAGATCCTCAGAGAGTTCTTTGCCATGAGGTGCCATGTTGAACTTCCAGTGACCAGTAAGAGAGAGTGAGAGCGATAACACAGAATTTAACACACCTGCTCGCCATTCACACGAGACCTTGTAACACTAACGAGTCACATGACATCGGGGAGGGAAAATGGCTAATTGGGCCCAATTTGGACATTTTCACTTAGGAGTGTACTCACTTTTGTTGCCAGCGGTTAAGACATTAACGGCTGTGTGTGGAGTTATTTTGAAGGGAAAGCAAATTTTGAACTTCTATCCAAAAAGATATAATATAATAATATTTACAAAAATGTGAGGGGTGTACTCACTTTTGTGAGATACTATATACACACACATACAATATCTCACAAAAGTGAGTACACCCCTCACATTTTTTAAAATATTTTATTATATCTTTTCATGTGACAACACTGAAGAAATGACACTTTGCTACAATGTAAAATAGTGAGTGCACAGCTTGTATAATAGTGTAAATGTACTGTCCCCTCAAAATAACTCAAACACACAGCCATTAATGTAAACCGCTGGCAACAAAAGTGAGTACACGCCTAAGTGAAAATGTCCAAATTGGGCCCAATTAGCCATTTTCCCTCCCCGGTGTCATGTGACTCGTTAGTGTTACACGGTCTCAGGTGTGAATAGGGAGCAGGCGTGTTAAATTTGGTTTTATCGCTCTCACTCTAATACTGATCACTGAAAGTTCAACATGGCACCTCATGGCATACGCCGCACAGTGCATCAAATTGGTCTGCATGGCTGTCGTCCCAGAAGGAAGCCTCTTCTAAAGATGATGCACAAGAAAGCCCGCAAACAGTTTGCTGAAGACAAGCAGACTAAGGACATGGATTACTGGAACCATGTCCTGTGGTCTGATGAGACCATGATAAACTTATTTGGTTCAGATGGTGTCAAGCGTGTGTGGTGGCAACCAGGTGAGGAGTATAAAGACAAGTGTGTCATGCCTCCAGTCAAGCATGGTGGTGGAATGTCATGGTCTGGGGCTGCATGAGTGCTGCTGGCACTGGGAGCTACAGTTCATTGAGGGAACTATGAATGCCAACATGTACTGTGACATACTGAAGCAGAGCATGATCCCCTCTCTTCGGAGACTAGGTCGCAGGGCAGTATTCCAACATGATAACGACCCCAAACACACCTCCAAGATGACCACTGGCTTGCTAAAGAAGCTGGGGGTAAAGGTGATGGACTCCCAAGCATGTTTCCAGACCTAAACCCTATTGAGCATCTGTGGGGCATCCTTAAAACAGAAGGTGGAGGAGCGCAAGGTCTCTAACATCCACAAGCTCCATGATGTCGTCATGGAGGAGTGGAAGAGGACTCCACCTGTGAAGCTCTGGTGAACTCCATGCCCAAGAGGGTTAAGGCAGTGCTGGAAAATAATGGTGGCCACATAAAATATTGACACTTTGGGCCCAATTTAGACATTTTCACTTAGGGGTGTACTCACTTTTGTTGCCAGCAGTTTAGACATTATTGGCTGTGTGTTGATATATTTTGAGGGGACAGCAAATTTACACTGTTATACAAGCTGTACACTCACTACTATACATTGTAGAAAAGTGTCATTTCTTTAGTATTGTCACATGAAAAGATATAATAAAATATTTACAAAAACGTGAGGGGTGTACTCACTTTTGTGAGATACTGTGTGAAATATATATATATAATATCTCTCTATCATTTATTTGTAAGCTAAGTTTGTTTTCAGAAAATACACAAATACCAGCTGATCTTGCGGGAAACTAGTGTCCTTGTCACTTCCTGTGTGCTGCGACAAAGAATATCTGCCTAGCCAGATATCTTCTGTAAACTATCAATCGCCCTGCCCTCCATGTAATGGAGATGAAGAGATAAGGACATGTTCGTAGTCCATATCAGAAGAGCAGCCTAGGGTGATAACTATGGCTCCCTCCATAGATACAGTGGAGGAGTGACTCCCACAGACAGGAAGTGTGGTGTTTGCAAGATTACCATGTTGCAATAAAGCAAAAGAAGGTTCTAAAAAGAAAATAAGTGCAGCCACCATACCAAATACTAGTGAGCTGCATTGTATTACGTTTTTGGTTGTGTGTTCAGATACAAATTAAGCGCAGGGAAAGTCACTGCCATCTCTCTCCCAGAGACTGGGTTTTACCCCTATACTTGTCTGAGTGATCTGATAACCCCATTCTGTGGAATCCTAATGCAACCATTCAAAGGGACGAGTGTATTGCGTGTTTCACTAATTAATGGCAAGTAGCAATAGTTTACTAATTAGACAACATTCTTTGCTAATTGAGAAGTAAATGTACGCTTTTTTTTAATGGAGAAAAAATTGATTTCACAGGAAAAAAAAGGTCTAGAGGTTTATTCCCTGCAAATTGTTCAGTTCTGAGGTGAACTCAGTAACAAAAGCTTGTACATATTTTTTGAACTCTTGGATTCACCCATACAGTATAGGCAATCCACTAAAGCGTAAAGTGAACCTGTATTGACTACAACCAACCAATCATGTAGAGTGAAAGACCTACTTTTCTCCCCTTTGTGAATGTCTGAACTAAAAAGTTCTCTTCATGCTTTAGTTAATCTGGGCCAAATTTTCATTCCCTACTTCAACATTAAAAAAAAGGCTCTTTTACAAATTCATAAGAACTCTGTATATATCTATCATGGTAAACATACAGCAAGACATGCTATTCAAGCAAACTAACAAAAAATACATGGGGGGGGGGGGTGAAGTCAATTATTTTGGATGTCATCCTGTAGTAATTATCCTACTTGGCTACTTCTGTTGTTTCTCCCACAGTCAGACTTTTAAATGAAAAGGGTATGGCAAACAAATCAGATAGAAAAATCAGATCAGAAGAAAATAAATGTTATATAGAATATAGGTAGCCAGAGAAAAAAAACTTTTATATTTAATATGATTATCAAAGGCTCAATATTTTATGATGGGACATGGATCAGTTGGTGTAAAATAAACAAAAGTGTGTGTGTTTTCCAGAAATAACATATACTTGGGATTAAAATAAAAAATTACTCTTGACATATTGGGAACTGTAGACACAGCTGTGTCGACAAGCTGTTGTGTTTATGTAGGCAGGACTTTTAGAAGGCCATTCTTTAGAAACAGCTGTGTCCACAGTTTCCCTGCAGCGATAAGCAAATCTTAAAAAGGGAACCTGTCATATCATTGTCAAGAGCATGGCTTAGGGCTTGTTAACACCATGTTCATTAAGGTGCAATGCTCTGCACACCACCGTACATGTATGGTATGGACAGGGCTCAGAAATGGAAAGTATATGGACACCAAACAACTAGATAGGGAATAGTATTCTGAATTCTTCTCTTATCCTGTGTGTTTTAGCCAGGCAGCAAATATGCTTTTACTTGAAGAGTATTATTTCTTTATGCTGCCCTTCTTTGTTTTTCTAGGGAAAGGGAGGGGCACAAATATGGCCATATGCACATAGACTTGCTGCCAATTTGTAGGCCATTTTAAGTAGTTTTTAATAACAAAGACGACTAGTTAAATGTGACTTTAATTGCAATGGGTTACCAGCTTTACTGTAGCCCATGTAGTTCCCCTATTATTGTTTTTTTAATTTTACTGTATTGTTTTATAAATTCAAAGCTATCTAGAAGAAATAAAAAAAAATGTGTGTGTGTATGTATATATATATATATATATATATATATATATATATATATATATATATATATATATATATATATATATATATATATATCTATATATATATCTATATATATATCTATCTATCTATCTATCTATCAGACCCCAAAAGAAATGCAACTGTGAAAAGGAAATCTGCAAGCAATTAAAATGTTTTGTTTAAAAATAAATAAATTAAATAAAACACCTCCTTTACAAAATAATAATAATAATAAAGAAAAAAAAACCTGTTATGATCTTATTTTTCACATTTGAGTAGGTTTTGGATTTGTTTTCGCTAAAGATAATATGTTTAGAAGAATCTGTCAAATTGTTATTTTAAGTCTATTTCATTTCTCTGACCACTAAACATTTATGAATGAAAAGACTGCACTGTTATGATGACTCCCCTACAACATACAAGCAGAAGATGTGAAAGGAATCTACACTAACCTACTGATATATCAGCAATATTACAGCTGCACCCCTCAGCTGAAACAAATATTAGCAGTTTGTATGTATACAGTTCAGATCCATCTGAAACGATCATAAAACTGAATTCACAAGCATCAGTATAAATGTCCAGATATAACCTGATTTTGGTGAACAGGAAAATTTACGTTCATTGAAGAAAATATGTATGTTTTAGTAGACCACCTCAAGCTCTTTAGCCAAGGAAATGCACTTTTAATTAGATTGAGCTGCAGAATCAATGCAGCCGTGTCCTCAAATAACTGGACTGCATTCCAAAGGGGGGTGCACTTCTCTGGCTAAGGTAGGCGTGAAATTGATTAAGAACAGCAGTCATAGGCAAGCAAGAGGAACAACTGGCTCGGTTTCCAAAAACCTACTTCCAGATGCATGCACGCACATTTCCATATAGTATTTGGCATCTGCAACAACACTGGCTTTTGCGCCAAAAGGTCGCCTTTGAAATGTTGCATGAACGCGCAGCCTTCGTTCACACAAGTTACGACTGAAACCTGGCTGTACTGGATATTGGAGTTTGTGTACATGGAATTTAACATATAATGAAACAGGACAAAATTTATAGAGAAAAAAAAAAAAGTAGTCCCAGTACCCTGGCTAACCAAACTGAATATGTGAAGTTTTAAAAGTCTAGTAATAGAATAAGGAGTGCATGAATTTGCCCAAAAAACACAACACAAAAAAAATGCTCAATCACACTGGCACAACCAATTTCGTGGTTAAATGCTATTAGAGGACATTTCTAAATGATTTTTAAATGCATATTTTTTTTTTTAAATAGTATTATTCACATTGTGCATTTAGGGGTGGCCAGTTTAGCTGCATTTAGAGAAAATAGAATTCTGTGCGTCCAGGATCTGATTAAACCTTATTCACACTGGACCTGTGTTTATAGCAATATTTCCAAATGGTTATAAATCAGTATAACGAATTTTAATGTCGGTGTGGTGGGACTGCACTGAGCAGTCGTGTCTAGAGCAGTCCAAATGCAAGACAAGGCATTTTACCTTGTTTACATTTGGCTCAGTTCACACCACTGCAACATGGTAGTTTGTGCTGAAAAAAAAAAAAAAAAAAAAAAAAAGTACAGCATGCAGTTATTTTTTTTTGCATCAGATCGTGGTACTACGTAATCGACTGCATCGCTGTGCGCTGTAGTCAAAAGAATGGAATGAAATGTCGCTTTGTGTTTCCAGCGCATCGGCATCGCAGACATCTCACTATGTGAATGGACCCTTAGGACTCATTCACATGGACGCTGTGGCCCGTACAGCGTAAATGACTGCTTTGTTTCTGCGGCTGAAGCAGCATGCAGGCAGCCCATGTTCCTCTTTTGAGGGGGGGGGGGGGGGAATGCAGCAGCTGTACGGACACTGCTGCTTATCCTACTAGGACAGGGGCGTGCGCACGGTGTGCATTCAGGGCTCGCCTGTGCAGGTCTGTCACATTAGGATGAGTGGCTACATGGGTTGCCTGCGAGCAGCTTCAGCCCCATAAACAAGGCGCTTATTCACGCTGCAGGAGCGCCTGTGTGAATGAGCCCCAATGGTGAAATCACTGTACAATTAGGTGCATTTAGGGGCAGATTAGTAAACATACTCTTCCTGGACTCATTCAGGAGAAGTGGTTCTCCTGCTCCCCCTCCCATAGGTTTACTGTCCTAGGATATCAGAGGTAAGTCAGTACAGCCCAGACCCCCCCATAGACCTGCAGCCCAGAGGTGACTCCAGCTCTGCACTCACATGTTTTCTATCTCCATTAGTAGTCATGTCCAGGGTAATGACTCCTTCTAATTGCCCAGGCACACCTGAAAGGTACATTACTGCTGAGCAGAGATGCAAATACCTTGCTTTCTGTTTCTGCATTCCACAGGAACAAGGATGTCAGGAATATCCACGCTGCAGAAGCTGTCCTCATATCGGCAGCTATTTCCAAGGCAGAGGAGTCAGTGATGTGAATCTCGGAGGTCTGTTAGACACTGGCTTCCCCACCCTGGACCCCTCTCTCTGGCTCAACCTTCCACTCTCAATTTCACTCCCTCCCCACATGGGTCAATTACCTGCCGTACTGGGACAACAGCCGCTGCGCCCTCTGCCGGCCACTCGGAGAATCGCCTCTTCGATGGGATTTGTATTTCTTCCTCCAGCAGATATGTAGGGTTATAATAGTTTAAACAAAATATATTACGAACATAACGAAGAAACATTAACCACTTCAGCCCTGAAAGGTTTTGCCCCCTTAATGACCAGAGCATTTTTTTCGATACAGCACTGCGTCACTTTAACTGACAATTGCGCGGTCGTGCGACGCTGTACCCAAACAAAATTGACGTCCTTTTTTCCCCCACAAATACAGCTTTCTTTTGGTGGCGTTTGATCACCTTTGCAGTTTTTATTGTTTCTTTTATAAACAAAGAAAGAGTGGCAATTTTGGAAAAAAAAAACAATTTTTTTTTACTTTCTGCTATAATACATATCCAAAAAATATATATAAAAAAAATAATTTATTCATCAGTTTAGGCCAATATATATTCTTATATTTTTTGTATTTATATTTTTTAATACTGATTGGTTTGTACAAATGTTATCGTGTCTACAAACTACGGGATTGATTTAGGGACTTTTTTTTAAATTGTTTTTACTGCTAATGGTGGCAATCTGTGATTTTTAGCGGGACTGTGACATTGTGGCGGCCAAATCTGACCCCAAATTACACTTTTTGGGGACCAGTGACAGTTTTACATTGATCAGTGCTATAAAAATTCACTGATTGATGTAAAAATGACACTGGCAGGGAAGGGGTTAACACTAGGGGTGATCAAGGGGTTGTGTTCCCTCAGCGTGTTCTAACTGTAGGGGGGATGAGCTTACTGAAACGTGACAGAGATCACTGCTCCCGATCACTGGCTCTCCTCGCAGCATCGCAGGCCACCGGCGGACATTGAGCCCGCGGGACCGTAGGCACGCTCCCGCGGCGGGCATGTGCGCGCCCGCTATCCTGCTTTTATGGACTGATGTACAGGTACGTCAGTTTGCGCAGAAGAGCCATTCTGCCAAGGTATATCAGCGCTAGCCAGTCACCAAGTGGTTAAAGAGGAACTGCATTCTGCTCAGATAATTTGTAATAAAAACATCTTTGCCATTCTGAAGCTTCCCTCAACCACTTTGCATTTTATTTTATATATACTGTGATTCTGTATTTATCAAATATGCTGCAGAAATCTCCCTCCACTAAGTCTAGCTGCAATCATTTTAACTGTGGGCAGATGAAGCTGCTGCCTATTCACTTCCTTGATTTACACAGACACACACCTCCAGCTTTGTAGCTCTCATTGGCACTCTTATAACTCATCGCCCCTCCCATCCTGGCAAACTCTCACAAGAGTGAGAGAGAGAGCTGTGCATGATGTCATAAGCCTAGGTTTTTTTTTTTACTAGACAAGAAACAGGAAGTGGGCTGTATAAGGGATTTACTGGCAGAAAAAAAAATGTTTTTCTATTTTCTGCCCTCATCAAGGGCAGAAAATTGAATAGATGGAAAGATGAAAAAATGACTGAGGTTCCACTTTAACTCCCCAGCCTCACCTTAACCACTTCAGCCCCGGAAGGTTTACCCCCTTCATGATCAGGCCGTTTTTTGCAATATGGCACTGCATTATTTTAACTGACAATTGCGCGGTCATGTGACGTTGTACCTAAATAATATTTATGTCCTCTTTTTTTCCCCACAAATAGAGCTTTCTTTTGGGAGTATTTGATCCCCTCTGTGGTTTTTATTTTTTGCGCTATAAACAAAAAAAAAAGATCAACAATATTTTTTACTTTATGCTATAAAACGTATCCAATAAAAAAAATGTAAAAAAATCAAATTCCTTCATCAGTTTAGGCCAATATGTATTCTGCTACATGTTTTTGGTAAAATAAATCCCAATAAGCGTATATTGATTGGTTTGCGCAAAAAGTATAGCGCCTACAAACTTTGGAATACATTTATGGCTATTTTATCTATTTATTTATTTTTTACTAGTAATGCAGACAAATTACAGACAAATCGGACACCTAACAGACACTTCTGACACTTTTTTTTGGGGACCGGTGAAATTATTACAGTGATCAGTGCTAAAAAAATGCACTGTCACCATACTAATGACACTGGCAGGGAAGGGGTTAACATGAGGGGTGATCAAAGGGTTAAATGTGCTTCTAGGAAGTGCTTTCTAACTGTGTGGGAGTTGCTTTGACTGTGGGAAGACAGAGATCTGTGTTCCTGCTTAGCAGAAACACAAGATCTCCATCTTCCCTTCTCACAGAACGGTGGTTTGCCTTGTGTACATAGGCAGACCACCATTCTGCCTCTCCTGAGAACAAAAATGGGGTGCAGGCGAATATCAGGTCTGCTGGACCCCCTGATTGGCTCCAGCTGTGTCCAATCAGTCCAACCCAGTGCACGAAATCACGTACAGGTATGTAATTTCATGCAGGAGGGCTGCCCTGCCACAGTATATCTGCGGGGGGCGGTCCAGAAGAGGTTAATAAAACAAAAAGTGCGGCTAGTAAGAAGAGCCTAACATGACCTGAGAATTCACAAGGAGGACCAGCCTTCAAGACTAAGGTTCAATTAAAAATAAATAAAATAATTGCACAAATTTATTGCAAAGCATTACTGCTGCGATCAGCAGATTGCGGGTGCAATGCCAGGAACCTACAGACTCTTAGTAAAGCTGTCTGCCTGTACCTCCAGTACTGGTAGACAGTTACTAAAGATCAGTGAACTACAAGAACGCTCACCAGCGCCCTCGGATTTTATTGAGAACTATAAGCTAAGGGCACACCCTAATCACTCTGTGCAGGGCCAATTTCCCCTCTGCCCAGGCTTCCCCCTGTGCTGCAACCCCCACGGTTCTACTGGCTTCCCTCCACTTTTCTCCCCCCAGCTGCTCCTTTTCTAAATGAACACAGTGAACACACTCACTCACTGTGTTCATTCATAGCTGAAGCATAGTAAAGTGTTTTACTTACTAAGTGTTTACTATGCTTCCGTTTGTAAATGAACAGGAAGCTGCTCAGCACAGAGTACTTCCCATTCATTAACTGTCCAGTGCAGCTGAGGCTGCAGAGAGAGGCATGTGTGTTTGAGCTTTGGGATGCACACTGTAATGCAATAGGCTGCGCACACCCATGCGTCTGCCGCAATGGCAGATGGTAGTTGTAGTTCATTCATTCACAGAACACTGTGAATGAATGACAAGGCTGTTTGAACGGAGCCCCGCATGGCCACACTTTTTTTAAATTGTGATAGCTGGTGTGGGAGAAGATCCCCCAGCCGCTGTGACAGCGGGGGATCAGGGGGTGCGGGCAGTACTCCTAGTAACACGTTACATGTTACACCCTAAGGCCTGGTTCACGTACGTGGTTGGGATCCGACGTGTGAGAACCTGAGTTGCATTACATATGAAATCCCATGTTAGTCAATGAGAGCTGTCTTAATTAGCATTACTGAAGTTGTTTTGACTTTAGAAAAGGTTCCTGCACTACTTCAAGGTGACTTCTATCCGACTTGTGCCCATAGACTTTAACCTCTAGCCTACCGCCCACTGTCATATGATGGCGGGATGGTAAGGCTCTAGTTCTGGGCGGACGTCATATGACGTGAACCCATTTAAACAGGGCATGTGCGCGATCGTGTGCACGCAGCCCTGTACTGTCAGTGGCGGCGTGTCACCGAGACACTGCTAGTCACCGACAGGGGTGAACAGCCACTGGGCATGGCTTTCTACCACGTGACTTCATCACGGCCGATCACGAATGGTAACTCCCCGCATTGCGCGGCACATGTGCGCGATTGTAAGCGCGCTGCGCATGCACGTCGGTGGCGGCGTATTCCCGGGAAAACTGCTCGTCACCAACGATAGTACACAGCCATTGGCCAGGGCTGTGTACCACGTGATCGGCTGTGATCCATTCACAGCCGATCACTAAATGTAAACATAGAGCTGTCACTAGCTGTTACCAGTTCTCTCCTCACACACCGTTTCCAGTGTAAGGAGAGAAGAGCTAGGAGCAGTGAGTTACAGATCTATGTTTAGTAGTGTCTGCACCAACACCACACCTGTCCCATTGCCCCCCCCCAATTGTCATCTGTCACCCAACAGTCACCCCATAAAAGTGCACCTGTCACATAAGAGACTGCCATCAGTGACCATCAGCGGTGCAACCGTCACCCATCAGTGACCGTGCCCTGTCACCCGTCACCCATCAGTGACCGTGCCCTGTCACTCGTCACCCATCAGTGACCATCAGCGGTGCACCCGTCACCCATCAGTGACCGTGGCCTGTCACCCATAACCCGTCACCCATCAGTGACCGTCGCCTGTCAACTATCTGTGACCATCACCTGTCACCGTCCGTGACCATGCCCTGTCACCCGTCACCCATCAGTGACCATGCCCTGTCACCCGTCACCCATCAGTGACCATCAGCAGTGCACCCGTCACCCATCAGTGACGGTGCCCTGTCACCCATCAGTGACCGTCGCCTGTCAACCATCTGTGACCATTACCCGTCACCATCCATGGCCTGTCACCCATCAGTGACCATCGCCTGTCACGCGTCAGTGACCATCGCTCATCACACCATCATTACCTCTCAGTGAACGTCACCTGCCACCCATCGCACAGCCCATCAGTGACCGTCACCTGCCACCCATCTGTCACCTGTCGCACAGCTACCCGCCACACAGATATGTCCAAAAGAGTATATACTAGTGAGGAGGCGTTCCAGATCCTCTCCATGACTGATGAGAGCACCGGGGAGTTCTCATCAGATTCCAATTCCAATTCTGATTCCGAATCAAATTCGGCATTTGAACTGATCGAGAGTAGTAATGATTCGGATGAAGAATGGGTCCCTCCTAAAAGGGCACGACACTCTGGAAACCAGGCAGCCGCCAGCAACCAGGATTATATTCCCAGGCCCAGTACCAGCGCTGCCACCAGCAATAGGCCCCAGGAACAAAGGCCCAGTATCAGCGCTGCCGCCAGCAATAGGCCCCAGGAACAAAGGCCCAGTACCAGTGCTGCCGCCAGAGATAGGCCCCGTGAACAAATGCCCAGGCCCAGTACCAGTGCTGCCACATCACACCTGAGTACCAGCACAGGAAATTCAACTCCCCCAACTACTGGAGTATCACGTCCCCCAAGAGCCAGGGCGCTACATACATGCCAGATGGTCTTGCCAACCCAACATGGCTGCCCTCCAACTCGGGATCCCCAATTATTCCCCCTTTCACAGCCAGGTGTGCAGGCCAACACCCAAAATTTCAGAGATCGATTGCTTTCACCTGTTTTTGCCCGACACTTTGCTGCAATTCATTGTGGACCAGACAAATTTGTATGCCCAGCAGTATATTGCCAGCAACCCCCAAATATTTAATGCCCGTCTGTTTGAGTGGAGAGATCTGAATTTGGAGGAGTTCAAATTGTTTTTGAGCCTCATCCTAAACATGGGGCTTACAAAAAAAAATGAAGGACATGCCTATTGGTCCACCAACCCCATCCACCATATACCCATGTATTCTGCCACAATGCCCAGGTACCAATATGAGATGATTATGAGATTCTTTAATTTTAACGACAACACCCAGTGCCCTCCCCGCAATCATACAAATTCCAATAAGTTATATAAGATTCGCCCACTGATAAATTTATTTTCCCAATGATTTGCAGAACTCTATGTCCCCGAGAAGCATATATGTGTGGATGAGTCCCTGGTACCATTTTCAGGCCGGCTAGGAATAAAACAATATATTCCTAGCAAAAAGGCCAAATACAGAGTAAAATTTTACAAGCTCTGTGAGAGAGCCACGGGATATCTGTATGCATTCTGCATATATGAAGGAAGAGATTCCCAGCTCCAGCCCCCTGAGTGCCCAGCCTATATGGGCACAACTGGAAAAATCCTATGGGACCTGGCTTACCCACTTCTGAAAAAAGGATATCATATATACCTTGACAACTTTTATACCAGCCTGCCCCTTTTCAGACACCTATATATCGAAAAAACCCTGGCCTGCGGAACCTCAAGAAAAAATAGGAAGCGCTTCCCACAATCCATAGTAAACAAAAAGCTGCAAAGGGGGGAAAGAGCAACACTGAGATGCAATGAAGTGCTGGCCTTGAGGTGGAAGGATAACAGGAACGTGCACATGATGTCCACCATTTACGATGACACTACAGTTGTAGTTCAGCGAAGACAAGGTCCCATTGAAAAACCGACATGTGTCCAAGATTATAAACTCTACATGGGGGGGTGGATTTCAATGATCAAATGATTAAGCCCTATTTGTCAATAAGGAGGTCCCGATTCTGGTACAAGAAGGTAGCAATTTATCTCATCCATTTGGCCGTTTACAATTCCTACATAGTCTACACAAAATCCACAGAAAGCCCCGCCCCCTTCCTAAAATTCATAGAAGTAGTAGTCACGTCCCTCATCTATCAACAAAGACCCCCCCCCCAGAAGACCTTCGCTCTGATGCTGTTAGCCGACTTCATGAACGCCCCTGTCTGTACAACATTTCACCATCGGAAGTAGGCCGAAGACAGCAAAAAAGATGTTGCGTGTGCAGCAGAAGAGGATTTAGAAAAGATACCAGCTTCCATTGTCCCCAGTGTCCCTCCCAACCTGGCCTTTGCATTGGTGAATGCTTCAAACTTTATCATACATCCCTAAAATATTAGCCCATATTTTCCCCATTTTCATCATCTGTGCTGACCTTTTTCCATGTTTCCTCAAATAACCATGCCACTGCCTTCCACGTGAACTGACCCTGGCCTGCTTTTTCACTATGCCTCTGCCTACCGTTTGGACTGCTTCCACATGAACTGACCCTGGCCTGTTTTGTGACTATGCCTCTGCCCACCGTTTGGACTGCTTGCACGTTAACTGACCCTGGCCTGTTTTGTGACTATGCCTCTGCCTACCGTTTGGACTGCTTCCACGTGAACTGACCCTGGCTATTTTTTTTGTTTTCTCCGGGTTTTATAATTTCTGGACTAGGACTGGTGTCCGGAGGCTTCATAGAGATTTGGGTGGGTCGAAGCCTCTACCCCTGTGCACAGGTCTTACCCGATTGCGGCCCTCAGCCTGCTGCTGACTTACTGCCATCATGCCTTTGCCTGCCGCATGAACGGACCACACCTCTGCCTGCTACCTGGACTATGCAAATAATTAGCTGTAGCAAGAGGCAGTATGTTTATGAAGGGCTGGAGAGCGGTACAATAATGAGTGTCTGCAGGTAACAGTGTACCAGGACCAATATTATGGCTGTGCTGGCTGTCTCTGCCTGGACAATTTCTATGGACAAATGCTTTGGCTGTGCTGACAATATCCTTGTGCTGACTATAGACAATATTCCTGCCTGCTGCCTGGATAATTACTATTGCTGTCGCTAAGCACATCCCTGACTGCTGCCTGGACCAGTGCTCTCTTCTGTGGACACTACTAAAAGCACAGGTAATACCTTTTTTTTTACCCTTTCCACAATAGAATTTATTTTGGATTGTAATTCTTGGTATGTACATGCTATGTGTTAGAAATATGAAGGGCCTTCAAATATGATAGGTTGCCAGGAAATTATCTATGTAATGTATGCTCCTAGAACGCCTGATGGTGCTACTTGGATGTTGGGCCTCTGTATGTGGCCAAGCTGTTTAAAAGTCTCACACATGTGGTATCCCCATACTCTGGAGGAGTAGCAGAATGTATTTTGGGGTGTCATGTTTGCTATGTGTTGGAAATATCTTATAAATGGACAACTTTGTGTAAAAAAAAAAATGCATTTTTATTTTTTTCCCACATTTTCCAAAAACTTCTGGAAAAAAAATAACCGTTCAAAAGACTCATTATGCCTCATAGATTATACGTTTGGGTATTTGCTTTCCAAAATGGGGTTATTTTGTGGGCAATTCCATTGTCCTGGTGCTCCAGGGCCTTCAACAGTGTAATAGGTGGTTGAGAAATGAGATGTGCAATTTATGCTCATAGATCGCCTGATGGTGCTACTTCAATGTTGGGCCTTTGTATGTGGCCAGGCTGTGTAAAAGTCCCACACATGTGGAATCACCATACTCAGGAGGAGTAGCAGAATGTATTTTGGGGTGTTATTTTTGCTATGTATTTGCTATGTGTTGGAAATATCTCATAAATGGACAACTTTGTGTAAAAAAAATGCGTTTTTATTTTTTTTCCACATTTTCCAAAAACTTCTGGAAAAAAATAACCATTCAAAAGACTCATTATGCCTCATAGAGTATACGTTGGGGTGTTTGCTTTCCAAAATGGGGTCATTTTGTGGGCAATTCCATTGTCCTGGTGCTCCAGGGCCTTCAAAAGTGTAATAGGTGGTTGAGAAATGAGATGTGCAATTTATGCTCGTAGATTGCCTGATGGTGCTACTTCAATGTTGGGCCTCTGTATGTGGCCAGGCTGTGTAAAAGTCCCACACATGTGATATCCCCATACTCAGGAGGAGTAGCAGAATGTATTTTCGGGTGTAATTTGTTGTATGCATATGCTCTGTGAGAGAAATAACCAGTTAATATGACAATTTTGTAAAAAAAAAAAAAAATAATCTTCCTTTTGCAAAGAATTGTGGGAAAAAATGAAAAAATTACAACTTAAAAAAACTCACCATGCTACTTACGTAATACCTTGGACTGTCTACTTTCTAAAAAGGGGTCATTTGGGGGGTATTTGTACTTTTCTGACTTGTTAGTACCTCAAGAAATGAGATTCACCTGATCAGATGTTTTCAATTTTCAGTGATGGGCACCATAATTTGTAGACTCTATAACTTTCACATAGACCAAATAATATACACTAATTTGGGTTATTTTTACCAAAGATATATAGCAGTATAAATTCTGGCCAAAATTTATGAAGAAAAATTACTAATTTGCAAAATTTTATGACAAAAACAAAGAAAAAGGCAATTTTTCACAAAATTTACTGTCTTTTTTTATTTATAGCACAAAAAAATAAAAAACCCATTAGTGATTAAATACCACCCAAAGAAAGCTCTATTTATGTGAAAAAAGAACACAAATTTCATTTGGGTACAGTGTTGCATGACTGAGTAATTGTCATTCAAAGTGTGAGAGCACCGAAAAGCTGAAAATTGGTCTGGCCAGGAAGGGGTTTAAGTGCCCTGTATTGAGGTGCTTAAAGGAAGTCACCTCCAAGTTGGATCTTCATTTATATTGATGTGATTTGGATCTGACATTACAGGAAGATTATCCAGGCATTCCCTGAAAGTCGTTTCTAAAGATGCATCAAATTAGTAAAGTTGCCAGAAAATCGCCAGGAAGTCACCTGGCAAAGTCAACCTGTAAGTCATGTAATTTTCAGGTTGCAGTAGTGTGAATGGAACCTAAATACGGGTGTAGTGACCAAAGGTGGTCTTATCCTTTAACTACAGTCTAGTAAAACAACTTCCATTAGACTGAAACATTATCTATGTTTCACGAGGTAAAAGGGTTTCAATTCCTAAAAAGGTCCTGTCACCAACTTAACCATTTAAAAATGTTAACTTGCAGCATTTTTCCTTTCTATAAATAGAAAAATCTATTTTTATTGACTTGCAATGTGCCTCTGACCTTGCTAGAGAATTGACACTCCAGAAAGTGTCAAATTCCTCGCACAGCCAACATCCTCTTTCCATGTCATAGCACTCTCCTCTTCTGGTCCAGCTCCTCCACCCCTCCCGCCAGCTCCCTACATAACCTTTTTTTCAAAAGTGAAATTAAATCCACAAACATACAAAGCACACCACAAGTCCAAGCTTAAAATGTCCAATGTCAGTGTCATCAAAAAATTCAATCCGATCAGAGGGATAATTAAGGGGTATCTAATGAGAGGATCTTGCAGCTTCCTTAGGAGATCCAGGATGATCCAATGCAGCTCAAAGAAAAAGAAAACAGGAGCATGGCATCCGTATTAGCATGACAGTATACATTTATTGAAAGAAAAAATACATAGCCTGCACAGCCCTGCTTTGTATCCATCTTGGTGATTCCTACTCCCACCACCCCAGCTAATTTTAAGAATTTTAACTGTAAGTGTACAATTTTTTTTCTTTTAAAAAATGTATAAACTCATGGTAATGAGGATCCTGCGCTCCTGTTTTCTTGCAGTTTGACATAACCTTTTATGTAGCTGCTGGGGAAGAGCAAAGGAAAATACAATAGAGCAGCAATTCTCAACCAGGGTTCCATGGAGCTTCAGAATTTGCTCAGGGCTCCTTGAGCTGTGGGCTGATTGACCCCCCATTTGATGGTGCCTGCACAGTTCCAGGGTCAAGGCCACTTGGAAGAGTCAGCAGCATGACACCAATTATCTTTTTTTTGTTGTCTATAAGGATGGCATTCTGATCACTACTGTAAGGGAAGAATTTTTGCCACTGATCATCAATGATTTGACTTTAGATAGAGTTCCCCAAAAATTGAAAACATTTTCAAGGGTTCCTTTCAAGAGTTGGGAGGATTGGGAAAGGCTAAAATAGAGTGTCATCTGAGTAACAGCCCTGAGTCTGCTGACATCACATCCAAAATGGCAGTGCCCAACAACAGTGTCAGGGCTTTTGGACATCTACGCAAGGGAGGCTATGGCCTCATTTACATGGGGTAATCAGTACACCCATGCATATGGCCATATTTATGATGGCTGCAAGGATATCCACACACATCCTTGGGTGTATAGCCATGTGGTAATGATGCTCAGCTCAGAACGCAGGCTTTCAGTATTCTGAACTCTGAATCAGTCCCAGATGGAGCTATCTTCCTTTTGAACTTAACTGGCAGTATCATTTATGCAATTGTCACAAACCACTCTTACGTTGTCACCCACGTGCATACAAATCGTAAGATATGCATTTTCTATTTCTGGCTTTTCATCTCTCCTTCCAGTGGCTGCACAGTAGCAATGCATTCCTATATTTCATTTGTACATATACCACTTTAAAAAGCATCCCTGCAGATGTCTTGCATGACAGTGGCTGTGCAGTAGTGGCATATTGATATCTTTGATTTATACAGATGTAGGTTCTCTGTCTATTTCACCTGTCAATCATAGCACATTGTGAGTGTTTAGCAAGATTTTGCATGGATAGCCATGTTCCATGTAAGAGGCAACAATTTTTGTCTTTTTTATGTAGCACTACTACCGTAGAAGCCGCAGGATTCCTGGCCACTTCTTCCCCATAGGCTTTGCCCCACAGCCAGGCACACAGGCTCATTCACACGTTTCTTCAATAAATAATCTAGGGGATGTTGTTTTGTGGTTTTTATTTTTGGAGAACTTGGATAGGGTTGAGTGTAGTGGTGGGATACTCCAATAATAAGAACTATAGGGGTCATTTATGAAAGGCAAATGCACTTTGCACTACAAGTGCAAACTACAAGTGGAAAGTGCACTTGAAATTGCACTGAAAGTGCACTTGCAAGTGTAGTCGCTGTAGATCCGAGGGGGACATGCAAGGAATATAAAAAACAGCATTTTAGCTTTCACATGATTGAATGATAAAAATCAGCTACAAAAAAACTACAGTCTAGTAAAACAACTTCCATTAGACTGAAACATTATCTATGTTTCACGAGGTAAAAGGGTTTCAATTCCTAAAAAGGTCCTGTCACCAACTTAACCATTTAAAAATGTTAACTTGCAGCATTTTTCCTTTCTATAAATAGAAAAATCTATTTTTATTGACTTGCAATGTGCCTCTGACCTTGCTAGAGAATTGACACTCCAGAAAGTGTCAAATTCCTCGCACAGCCAACATCCTCTTTCCATGTCATAGCACTCTCCTCTTCTGGTCCAGCTCCTCCACCCCTCCCGCCAGCTCCCTACATAACCTTTTTTTCAAAAGTGAAATTAAATCCACAAACATACAAAGCACACCACAAGTCCAAGCTTAAAATGTCCAATGTCAGTGTCATCAAAAAATTCAATCCGATCAGAGGGATAATTAAGGGGTATCTAATGAGAGGATCTTGCAGCTTCCTTAGGAGATCCGGGATGATCCAATGCAGCTCAAAGAAAAAGAAAACAGGAGCATGGCATCCTCATTAGCTTGACAGTATACATTTATTGAAAGAAAAAATACATAGCCTGCACAGCCCTGCTTTGTATCCATCTTGGTGATTCCTACTCCCACCACCCCAGCTAATTTTAAGAATTTTAACTGTAAGTGTACAATTTTTTTTCTTTTAAAAAATGTATAAACTCATGGTAATGAGGATCCTGCGCTCCTGTTTTCTTGCAGTTTGACATAACCTTTTATGTAGCTGCTGGGGAAGAGCAAAGGAAAATACAATAGAGCAGCAATTCTCAACCAGGGTTCCATGGAGCTTCAGAATTTGCTCAGGGCTCCTTGAGCTGTGGGCTGATCGACCCCCCATTTGATGGTGCCTGCACAGTTCCAGGGTCAAGGCCACTTGGAAGAGTCAGCAGCATGACACCAATTATCTTTTTTTTGTTGTCTATAAGGATGGCATTCTGATCACTACTGTAAGGGAAGAATTTTTGCCACTGATCATCAATGATTTGACTTTAGATAGAGTTCCCCAAAAATTGAAAACATTTTCAAGGGTTCCTTTCAAGAGTTGGGAGGATTGGGAAGGGCTAAAATAGAGTGTCATCTGAGTAACAGCTCTGAGTCTGCTGACATCACATCCAAAATGGCAGTGCCCAACAACAGTGTCAGGGCTTTTGGACATCTACGCAAGGGAGGCTATGGCCTCATTTACATGGGGTAATCAGTACACCCATGCATATGGCCATATTTATGATGGCTGCAAGGATATCCACACACATCCTTGGGTGTATAGCCATGTGGTAATGATGCTCAGCTCAGAACGCAGGCTTTCAGTATTCTGAACTCTGAATCAGTCCCAGATGGAGCTATCTTCCTTTTGAACTTAACTGGCAGTATCATTTATGCAATTGTCACAAACCACTCTTACGTTGTCACCCACGTGCATACAAATCGTAAGATATGCATTTTCTATTTCTGGCTTTTCATCTCTCCTTCCAGTGGCTGCACAGTAGCAATGCATTCCTATATTTCATTTGTACATATACCACTTTAAAAAGCATCCCTGCAGATGTCTTGCATGACAGTGGCTGTGCAGTAGTGGCATATTGATATCTTTGATTTATACAGATGTAGGTTCTCTGTCTATTTCACCTGTCAATCATAGCACATTGTGAGTGTTTAGCAAGATTTTGCATGGATAGCCATGTTCCATGTAAGAGGCAACAATTTTTGTCTTTTTTATGTAGCACTACTACCGTAAAAGCCGCAGGATTCCTGGCCACTTCTTCCCCACAGGCTTTGCCCCACAGCCAGGCACACAGGCTCATTCACACGTTTCTTCAATAAATAATCTAGGGGATGTTGTTTTGTGGTTTTTATTTTTGGAGAACTTGGATAGGGTTGAGTGTAGTGGTGGGATACTCCAATAACAAGAACTATAGGGGTCATTTATGAAAGGCAAATGCACTTTGCACTACAAGTGCAAACTACAAGTGCAAAGTGCACTTGAAATTGCACTGAAAGTGCACTTGCAAGTGTAGTCGCTGTAGATCCGAGGGGGACATGCAAGGAATATAAAAAACAGCATTTTAGCTTTCACATGATTGAATGATAAAAATCAGCAGAGCTTCCCCTCATTTCAGATCTACCCCTCAGATTTACAGCGACTGCACTTCCAAGTTTCATTTCAAGTGCACTTTTTTGCACTTGTAGTGCAAAGTGGATTTGCCTTTCGTAAATAACCCCCTATGTATAACTAAGGACTTAGGTATTCTTCAGGACAAGCTACATTGAATTCCGGGCTTGAAACAAACAGTAAACTTCAGCTTAGTAGTAAGAGTAATGCCGCGTACACATGGTCGGACTTTCTGGCATACTTGGTCCGGCACACTTTCTGACGGACTTTGTCCGCCAGGTGCGCCGGACTTTAAAATGGACGGACTTGCCCACACACGACCGGACTTTCCGGCGGGCTAAGTCCGCCCGTCTTTCCGACGCACTTTCGCCGGAGTTACGGCGGACTTTCAGAATGAACGTACTTGCCCACACACTCTGTCCGTTTTGAACGTGACTCAGGTGCGACGGGACTAGAAAAGGAAGTCAATCTTGCCGCTTTTATCGGCAAGATTGACACCTTGCGAGCCCCATCGCGGTGCATACCAGGCCCTTAGGTCTGGTATGGATTTTAAAGGAAAGCCCCTACGCCGAAAAACCGGAGTGGGGTCCCTCCTAAAAACAATACCAGACCCCGATCCGAGCACGCAGCCCGGCCGGTCAGGAAAGGAACCGTACCGGGCCGCATGCCCTCAACATGGGGTGTCGGTGCTTTGGGGGAGGGGGGCACCCTGCGGGCCCCCCCACCCCAAAGCACCTTGTCCCCATGTTGATGAGGACAAGGGCCTCTTCCCGACAACCCTGGCCATTGGTTGTCGGGGTCTGTGGGCGGGGGGCTTATCGGAATCCGGGAGCCCCCTATAAGAGGACCCCCAGATCCCGGCCCCCCCACCCTATGTGAATGAGTATGGGGTACATGGTACCCCTACCCATTCACCTAGGGAAAAAGTGTCAATAATAAAACACACTACACAGGTTTTTAAAATAATTTATTAAACAGCTCGGGGGGATCTTCCTCCGGCTTCGGGGGTCTTCTTCTGGCTTCGGGGGTCCCTCCTGTTCCTCTTCTCCCGGCGTCCGGTTGGTTCTTCTCCGATCTCTTCTCCCGGTGTTCCAGTTCTTTGACCGGCCCCTCTGCTGTCTTCAGGTAGCTCTCTTGCCAGCGGAGGTCCGGACTTCTGGGCTTCTTGTCTTCTCTTCTCCAGATGTTGACACGACGCTCTCTCCGGCTGGACTGCTCCCTGAGGGCTCCGTTGTGACTTATATAGGCGGAGACCCCGCCCCCATATGATGTCACAGTCCCTGGGCATGCTGGGACTGTGACGTTTTAGGGGGCATGGTCAACATCACCCAGTGAGCCAATAGAGCAGAGTCCCTTTAAATAGGAGATTAGATGGACAATATAAATTTCCAATAGGGGAATTCCTTCATCCACCTGACTTAAAGTGGTTGCAAAGGCAGGAGTTTTTTTTATCTTACTGCATTTTATGCAGTAAGGTAAAAAAAAGCCTTCTGTGTGCAGCAGCCCCCCTCAGCCCCCCAAATACTTTCCTGAGCCCCATCTTTATCCAGCGATGTTGCATGAGAGACTCGGCTGCCCGGGACTCTCCCTCCTCATTGGCTGAGACAGCAGTGAAGCGCCATTCAATTAAAGTCGGTGAGTAAGTGGGGAGAGAGAGGGTGTGGGCCAAGGCTCTGTGTCTGAATGGACACAGGGAGCTGCAGCTTGGCTTGCTTGCTGTGGGGGCACTCAACAGGAGGGAGGGGCCAGGAGTGCCAAAGAGGGACCAGAGAAGAGGAGGATCTGGGCTGTTCTGTGTAAAACCACTGCACAGAGTAGGTAAGTATAACATGTTTCCTATTTTTAACAACAAAAAAAACGAGACTTTAGTATCACTTAAATAAAAAAAACAAAAAACTTCTCCTATTTTATCCCTTTTGGTCTAGTAAACATACCATTGAAAGAGTTTTGTTATATATGTTCAATAAATGCAATATAAATAACAGTGGTTCCTGCCAGTTATCTTGTGAGCTGAAAACTTAGAGAGCTTATAACTTATCACTCGCTCTGTGAACTGCTGAACATCTACCCTCTATACTTTGGAGGGGAGGAGAGGGGTGGGGGTACTGTAGCCCTTCCTAGGCTGAAAACACTGCTTCTCCATAAGGCTGGGTTCACACTTGAGAACGCAGCGGCTCACAGTAGGAGTCCGGTGCGTCTTCATTCACCGTTTCAGCAGTGGCAATCCGTCCACAGGGCCCCCCCCAGGCAGTCACAAACATTTTTTTAAACATGGCCCTTTTTTTAAACAAAAAAAAGAAAAGAAACAAAAAGTTCTTAAGTGCACTGTGTTCGGGTGCCGGACACAGTGCACTATGGGAAGTGCCACGTCACGAGATTGCAGACGCGGCGCTTCATTGGCGGAGTTTGGACCTGCTTACGGCGCAATCCATTGCCCCGAGCAGCATCGTGGGAGCTTTGTTCTCAGTGTGAGAACAATGTCACTTCTGGCGGGCTACAAAAAGATGGCCGCCGTGAGGATTAATCACCTTGTGTTCAGTGGAGAGGGGAGGCCCCTCCCCTCTCCACTGAACACACGGAGAAAGCCAGGAACTAGCTGGGGAGAGTCAGACGTGGCTTGAAGAAGGGCTGTGCTGCCGGGGACACAGATGTGAGGAGGGGCTCCGCTGATGGGGACACAGATGTAAGGATGGACTCCGCTGGGGACAAAGATGTAAGGAGGGGCTACGCTGGGGGCACCTGATGTAAGGAGGGACTCTGCTGGGGGCACCTGATGTAAGGAGGGACTCCGCTTGGGGTATCTGATGTAAGAAGGGAATCCACTGATGGGGACACAGATGTAAGGACAGACTCCGCTGGGACACAGATGTAAGGAGGGGCTATGCTGGGGCACCTGATGTAAGGAGGGACTCTGCTTGGGGTACCTGATGTAAAAAGGGAGTCCACCGATGGGGACACAGATGTAAGGAGGGGCTCTGCTGACAGGGACACATATGTAAGGAGGGGCTCCGCTGATGGGGACACAGATGTAAGAAGGGGCTCTGCTGACGGGGACACAGATGTAAGGAGGGGCTCCACTGACGGGGACACAGATGTAAGGAGGGGCTCTGCTGACAGAGACCCAGATGTAAGGAGGGACTCCGCTGACGGGGACACAGATGAAAGGAGGGGCTCCGCTGATGGGGACACAGATGTAAGGAGGGGCTCCGCTGACGGGGACACAGATGTAAGGAGGGGCTTCGCTGACGGGGACATAGATGTAAGGAGGGACTCCACTGACGGGGACACAGATGTAAGGAGGGACTTCACTGGGGGCACCTGAGGTAAGGAGGGACTCTGCTGGTGGCACCTGATGTAAGGAGGGACTCTGCTGGGGCACCTGATGTAAGGAGGGACTCTGCTGGGGGCACCTCATGTAAGGAGGGACTCTGCTGGGGGCACCTGATGTAAGGAGGGACTCCGCTGGGGGCACCTGATGTAAGGAGGGACTCCGCTGGGGGCACCTGATGTAAGGAGGGACTCTGCTGGGGACACCTGATGTAAGGAGGGACTCTGCTGGGGGCACCTGATGTAAGGAGGGACTCTGCTGGGGGCACTTGATGTAAGAAGGGACTCTGCTGGGGGCACCTGATGTAAGGACGGACTCTGTTGGGGGCACCTGATGTAAGGAGGGTCTCTGCTGGGGGCACCCGATGCAAGGACGGATTCCACTGGGGACAAGTGATGGCATCTGGTGGCAGGCGACGTGGCAGGTGACACGTTCAGGGCTCCCACTGATTCTGCATTATGGTGAGTTAAATGATTTTATTTTATATTACAATGTAATAATAGCTTCAATCATCCTGACACCATAACAACCATGGTGCCGGGATGATTGAAGTGCTAACACCAGGTGTCTGGAGTATCTTTATCTGCTGATTGTTAAACTTTCTGGAATACACATATTTCTATTGTTGTGTAGGATCTGGGCCTGCTGTCCCTCCCTCTCTCCCTCCCTCCCTCTCCCTCCATCCCTCGTTCATCTCAGACGCTAACCACACCACCTTAGAGCCACACCCACTATTTCACTAAAACCACGCCCATTTTCACCAAGTGGAAGGGGTCAAAAAGGAAGGGCGGGGTCTGGTGCCCCCCATCCTAAAACTTCACCAGCAGCCACTGCGTTTCAGGTCCAATTTCAGCCCGAATTTTTTTGCTGAATTCGGACCTGAAAGGGGCCAAAAGATGCACAGGACTCCTGTGCAATTCACACTAGAGCCGCTGCGGAGATGTGTGAACATGCTCCATAGAGAGCCAGTTGCAATCTCGTGCTATGCGAATTGGATGCAGGGAAACACACATCCAATTTGCAATAGTGTGAACCCAGCCTAAGAGGTGCGCTACTGGCAGTATCAACATGTACACACACACTGCTGGTTTTAATGCTATCTGTTAATTGCTATCAGTTCTGATTTCTGCCACATTACATTACAAAGTAGCATTGTAGCTTGTAGACATAGTCCCATGTTCAGGTGGTGTGGGGTAGACTCAAAGCGCGCCCAGGTAAGCGCATTGCATACATTTGCACTCTAACTAGCTGATTTAGGGTTTGTTCATCTGTCCTGCATGCAGGTTCCCTTTGTTAATGCACCTGCATCAGCCCTGGGCACACTGACTGTGTACAGATCTTAATACCCATCCCTGCCTGCATTTCAATTTTTTTTTACAAATTCTTTATTTAACCAATAGGAGAAAGGGTGAACATCCAGTTCGATTAATAGGCAAAACTTGTCAGAGTTCATCATAGGAATCCGATACATTGCGTATTCCAAAGCATTCATCCAAAAGAGATCTAAGAAAGGAACAGACAATGCATAAAGTCTAAATCAGATCAAGGAAGAGCTGATGTGTATGCCATTCATAAATTTGTTCTGGGTTGTAAAGTTGCAAGACCTAAATTTAACTCTGGAGATAAGACTACCAAATTGAGGAAATGTGGTGAACCCAGGATGGCTAGCAGTGGACTAGGGTGTGGGGAGCGGGAAGTCGTTTTAAAGATGTACTTGGTCGTGATAATAGTGGGACCTAATAAAGGATGGGATGTTATCTGCTATGTTAGTATGGGTGGGTTTTCACCCACACCCTCAAGTGGAAAGGCATGACATGATTGCTCTTATTTTAACCAGGGTTTCTGGCCCTTCTGGGAACAGCAGTCTAGCAGCCTAGTTAGATGCACTGCTCTGTAGTACTTCACAGGGTCTGGGAACCAGGGACATGCGGTGAGGCCAGTGGCTGGTGAGGCACTGGCTAGTATCAGAGCCAGATACACACCGGTTACATATGTTATAGCAAGAACAATAATTCTAGCACTAGACCTCCTCTGTAACTCTAAACATGTAACCTGTAAAAAATGTTAAAGCGTCACCTATGGAGATTTTAAATTAAGGAAGTTTGGCACCATTTCACAAGTGTGTGCAATTTTAAAGCATGACATGTTCGGTATCTATTTACTCTATTTCATAGCATACAAATAAATCGGGATAACTTTAGTGTTTTTTTGAATTCATGAAACAGGTTCTTTCCCCCAAAAAATGCGTTTGAAAAATCGCTGCGCACATACAGCGTAACATAAAAATTTGCAATGACCTCTATTTTATTCCCTGGGGTGTCTACTAATTATATATATATATATATATATATATATATATATATATATATATATATTTGCAATGACCTCTATTTTATTCCCTGGGGTGTCTACTAATTATATATATATATATATATATATATATATATATATATATATATATATATATATATATATATATATATATATATATATATACAGTATATATAAAATGTTTGGGGGTTCTAAGTAATTTTATAGCAAAAAAAATATGATTTTTACACGTAGGAGTGTAAAAAAAAAAAAAGGGTCAGAATTAGCCTGGGTGGAAAGTGGTTAATTACCATAAGTAAGTAATATACAAATAATTATTATATATTATGTTTAGGGTAATTTACTATATTTTCAAAAACTGTACTCAAGCAGGTGGCTTAACAGACACATTTCTGAAGTTTGAAGTTATAAATTTCACAGTAAATAGATAAATAATAAATTATTATCTTATAACATATAGCTTAATAGTACTGTATATGATTTGCTTGTACCTTTTCAGCAGCAGCAAATTCTCATTATCCCTTTTAACTGTGTGAGAAAAACATGGGATTGTGGTTAAATCTTATGCACATAAACATGTTTTTTCCTTGTAGTTAAAGCAGAACTCCGGCCAAATTTTTTTTCCGTGTCCTTGTTGCTGATCTTCTACCTTCATCAACTTTGCCATCCATGTTCTTCTGAGCTCCGTAGTTTCTCTGTAATAGGCTGCTGAACTTGCTGAAAAACCGTTATTGCCTGGTGACATCCTGTTTGTAAGACCGCTGGCTGATATCCTTCTTCTGAGCTCAGCCAGCGGTCTGACATGCCCCGTTGGAGTCATCTGAAAACGAGCAGGGAGGAAGCAGACATGTTGTGGGTGGAAGGGGTCTCACAGCCCCGGTCTGTGCCGCAATGGAGGAGGTGTCCTCCTTCTCTTCTCTCCTTCTCGGCTCCTGCCAGCAATCCGCCCCTCCACTCCGTCCCCCGCCCCCGCCGCACTGCCCCCCCCACCTGTTATCTCCGTGCAGAGCGGGGATTATCATCAGTAAATACTTGTATAACACAGCGGGGATCTACCACTGTGTCAGGTATTGTTTTTTGACAACACCGATCGCGGATCTCCCGCCCCCCCCTGTTATAGGAACAGTGCACTGTCAATCATAAATACTTAAGATTTTATTGTTTTAACATTTGTACAAATAAAATTTTATATTTTATCTTACTTTTTGTGGTACTGATAAAGTCTTGATTTTTATAGTTAGGTGGTTGTCTTGTGTTTATAAATAGGATGTTGGGGGCGTGGCCTGATAAGGCATGTGAGCAGACCTGCTGCACGGAGCTCACGCTGAAGATCCTGTGAATAATCCTTTCCTCTCAAGAGAGTCTGACCAGATTTCACCGTAAATACTGCCTGCTGACACCCTGACCCATCTGGACCCGCTGGCTACCCAAACACAGCTGATGATGACCTGGGGAACCGTGGAGACACCGTGGCTGCGGCGCCCCAAGCTTGCCAAGATGGCGCCTGGCAGTCACAGCCTCCTAAAACACCATGAGGCATGTAGAAGGAAACCAAGCAGGGGGGTAAGTTAAACAAACCCCCGAAGCCCAAAGAGCAGCCCAGGGATATGCTTTATTATACCCAAAAGCTGTCGGGTACTGCTGATTCCTCATTGAATGCCTCACAAGGGCACACACACTCCCCTGAGCCTGCAGACGGGGATGATGCAGGCCTGCTAGATGACACAGTGCCATTAGACTCTCATAACGACCCTATGCCTGATATATTTGATCTACCTTCAGAGGACAGTGCTCAACCCACGCTTAGTGAGATCCTGCATGCAGTCCATGAGTGCACTGCCTCTGGGGATGACCTAAAAGAGAAGTTTGGAGGGCTGGGGGAAACAGTGTCTCTTCTCCGCCAGGACCTCCAGAAGTTCAGGGAAAGAACCACAGCAGTGGAGGGTAGGGTGAGCGATGTGGAAGATCAGCAGTCATTCCAAGCCCTTAACAAAACAGATGACTTCGAGAACCGCCTGAGACGCAATAATGTTCGCATAGTGGGGCTCCCAGAAAAGGTGGAGGGCAGGGACCCCACAGCGTTTGTTGAAGGTTGGCTAAAGGAAGTGTTCAGCAAGGAAGCCTTCTCACCTATCTATACTGTGGAAAGGGCACATAGGGTACCCCCTAGGCCCCTACCACCTGGCAACCCTCCCCTCTTGATACTAGCCAGGCTTTTAAATTAGAAAGATCGAGAGGTAGTGCTGCGCCTGGCCAGAGAGAAGGGAGCCATTCACTACAACAGCACCAAAAACTAATTTTACCCGGACTTCTCCTCGGAGGTGCAACGCAGGCGATTGAAGTTTGCGGATGTTAAGAAGAGATTACAAAGGCTGCAGTTATCATACACTATGCTATTCCCAGCCAAGCTGACGGTAACAGCCAGGGGTCAGAATCAGTTCTTTGAAAGCGCACAAGATGCGTTTGGCTGGATCAAAAATTAGCAAGATCTCCGCCACCGCAGACGTGAAGATAAATCTATCTCCTATTTTGTAGACGCTATAATTTTTAAGCAAACCAATCAATATTTGCTTATTCTGATTTTTATTACCAAAAATATGTAGAAGAATACATATAGGCCTAAACTGAGAAAAAAATAGCTTTTTAAAAAAAAAATGGGGTTATTTATTATAGCAAAAAGTACAAAATATTGTGTTTTTTTTCAAAATTGTCGCTCTTTTTTTGTTTATAGTGCAAAAAAGAAAAACCACAAAGATGATTTAATACCACCAAAAGAAAGCTCTATTTGTGGGGAAAAAAGGACGTCAATTTTGTTTGGGTGCAGTGTTGCACGACCGCGCACTTGTCAGTTAAAGCAGCGCAGTGCCGAATCTCAAAAAATCGCCTGGTCATTCAGCAGCCAAATCTTCCAGGGCTGAAGCGGTTAATTGCTACCTGGACCCTAGATTGGATAGGCACCCCTCAGTCTCCTCCCGGGGATGGCAGGGGTACAGCTCTCAGCCGCCTACTCTCTGAAGTGGGCTGGATGGATATATGGTGCATACGTAGCCCAGACACAAAACAATTTTCATGTTTCTCCAAAACCCATGGCTCCCTGTCAAGTATTGATTTGTGTGTAGGCACCCCTAACATAGTTGACTATACCTCCAAGGTGGACTACTTCCCGCGAGGAGTGTCTGACCACTCCCCCGTGGCCCTATGGCTGATTACCCAACCACCCACTTCACTACCCAAGGCCCCTTGAAAGCTTAACGCCTTCTGGCTCAAACTGTTCACCTCACCAGAATGGATAGCTGCCCAAATAGACAGATTTTTCCAATCCCATAATCAATACACTGATACAATACAAAAGTGGGAAACTTTTAAAGCATATCTCAGGGGGTGCTCATTGCAGAAATCACCATTGTCAAACGGAACTCCTCCGCCTTGCTGGAGCAGGTGGGAGACCAGGTGCGACAGCTGGAACTATCCTATGTTACAGACCCAACAGACTCTGCAAGGGAAGCATGGATGCTGGCCCAGGGCTCCCTGGATCGCCTGAGATCCTCCACTACAGAGCGTAAGAGGTTCTTCACTAAGCTTGCTTTCTATGAGGAGGGGGAAAAAACGGGTCACCTACTGGCAAAAATTGCTAGATCTAAGCAACAATCCCCGACCATCGGGGCAATCCGCTCTGCCAGTGGCCGAGTGGTTAACAATCCGGAACAAATCATATCTGAGTTGGCATCCTTCTACACGGACCTTTATGGGTCGAGGGATGATTACCCAGATACAGATCTTGAGTGCTACCTCTCTGGTATTGACTTACCCTCCCTGTCTGAGGGGGGCCAGACAACTGTTGGAAGCACCTCTAACTTTGGAGGAGCTACAGAGAGCAGCGAGCTCCTTTCCCACATGCAAGGCCCCCGGGGAGGATGGTCTCCCCATGGAGGTCTTTACCCAGTACGGTGAACAAGTATTACCAAGGTTGCTGGGGGTCTTCATTGGGGAGGGGCGCCTCCCACCCTCAATGGCCAGAGCTAATGTGATACTATTGCTTAAGCCTGGGAAGGATCCGGTTGACCCAGGTTCCTTTAGGCCCATCTCCCTTCTTCAGAGCGATGTTAAGATCCTGGCTAAGGTCTTGGTGCTCCGGGTCAACGGATCATATCCTCTATAATACATCCTGACCAGGCTGAATTCATGCCACAAAAGTCCACAGCCACCAATCTCAGACACCTTTTTCTAAACATGCAAATACAGGTGGACAATGGGGGACATAGGACTCTGCTGTCCCTTGATGCCAACAAGGCGTTCAACAGTATTGGCTGGCGATACCTGTGGGCAGTGCTATCCAAATTTGGATTTGGAGATCGATTCATAGTTTGGGTCAGACTACTATATGCATCCCCACAAGCGACAATTAGGATGTCGGGCAGAATGTCTAACGCGTTTGCTCTGGGCAGGGGTACAAGGCAGGGTGGCCCCCTGTATCCCCTGCTCTTTGCTCTCGCCATAGAACCGCTGGTAGCACTGGTGAGGGCCAGCCCGGGAATTACGGGGTTGAGATTAAGTGATCTTCATGAGAAGATCATGTTGTATGCTGACGACATGATGCTTTTTCTGGGGGACACCACTACCTCTCTAGCCAAAGTGACGGCCGTAACTTCCAGCTTTGGGCACTACTTCGGCCCGACTATAAACTGGTCCAAATCAGCCTAAGACCCCCTTTCACACCGAGGGCGTTTTGCAGGCGCTATAGCGTTAAAAATAGCACCTGCAATCCGCCCTCGGGCTTTCACACCGGAGCAGTGTGCTGGCACGACGTCAGGAAAAGTCCTGCCAGCAGCTTCTTTGGAGCGGTGAAGGAGCGGTGTGTTTACCGCTCCTCCACCGCTGCTCCCCATTAAAATCAATGGGGCAGCGCTGGGATACCACCGGCAAAACGCCGCTATTGCGGCACATTGCGGGCGATTTTAACCCTTTCTCTGCCGCTAGCGGGGGGTAAAAGCGACGAAATGCGCCACTAATCCGACGGTAAAATGCGCTAAAAATAGCAGCGTTTTACCGCCGACGCTATGGGCGGCTCGGTGTGAAAGGGGTCTAAATGATGCTTGACGGGGATCGGGAGGTGGATCTGACGGATTCTTGTCCGATCCCAGTAGTGACCATTCAAATACCTAGGAATACAAATATCACCCAGACTACTGCCCATTAAATGTGTACCCCCTACTGTCTCAATTTCAGGACAAAATTAACACGTGGAATAATCTTAAACTATTGCTGGTGGATAGAGACAACTTAACAAAAATGATCTTTCCGCAGTTGTTATATTTTCTCCACAACTTCCCTGTTGTTAGTTACTTTGAAAATATTCAGGGTGGTTAACACCCTCTTCTGACGCCTATTGTGGAATACAGGCCTCCCCCAGGATCAAATTAGAACAGCTGCAACACCCCAAAGACAGTGGAGGACTGACAGTGCCCAATCCTTGGCTGTACTATATTACAGCCCAAATGCAGCATCTGACTGGGTTCATGGCCCATGATTCAGCGGGCTCATCAGCAAGGCTGGTCGGCTCTGGAGTGGAGACTGTTCCGATGGGCCTGGATGCACAGATGTTCCATAAATCTAATAAACAGATGCCCACCCTCACTCTACTCCAAAAAATATGGAACAAGGGCAGGCAGATGCAGGAGGTGCTGGGAGAACCTCTCCTATGTCGAATTGGCAAAACTACAACAGGGACCCAAGTGGCGCTCTTTTGGTGTAACTTTGCTGTCACACATATTTCAGGATGGCAAGATGCTGTATTTTCCCGAGTTACAAAATAGGTTTAATTTTCCCTCCACCATTTATTACTCCTATCTCCAGCTCAGACACGTTGTGGGCACCCAAAGGGATGCTAACCACTGGATTATGTCCAATACCCCTATTTTCCACCTCTTGCAAACAAGTACTGAAACTAAAGGTATCATCTCACACTGTTACCAAATGCTGCTGACACACCATTTAAGAGCCCACCCCACAAAGGCAACTTCCCTATGGGAAAGAGATTTAGGCCCACTTACGGGTGACCAATAGAAGGAAGTTCTGCAATCTATTACTACCTGCTCTCTTAACGTTGCCCAAAAAGTCTCCCAACTATACATTGTACTTCGGGTGCACTACACCCCACTTAGACTACTTTCCGAGGGATGTTGGCTCAAACTTGTCTTGCATACACACGGTCACACAAAGTTGTCGGAAAATCCGATCATTCTGAACGCGGTGACGTAAAACACGTACGTCGGGACTATAAACGGGGCAGTAGCCAATAGCTTTCATCTATTTATTTATTCTGAGCATGCGTGGCACTTTGTGCGTCAGATTTGTGTACACACGATCGGAAATTCCGACAACGGATTTTGTTGTCGGAAAATTTTATAGCCTGCTCTCAAACTTTGTGTGTCGGAAAATCCGATGGAAAATGTGTGATGGAGCCTACACACGGTCGGAATTTCCGACAACAAGGTCCTATCACACATTTTCCGTTGGAAAATCCGACCGTGTGTACGGGGCATTAAAGGATTTCCTCTTTTGGATTCCCTCCTTCCACATGTTGAATGTTTCTTGTATAAAAATTAAGGGTAATAGGAGACATCCCTGATGAATCCCGCTACTATACCATGTTTCCCCTAAAGTAAGACCTACCCTGAAAATAAGACCTACTGTGATATTCAGGGAGGGCTGCGATATAAGCCCTATCCCAAAAATAAGTCCTAGTTTATCCTCTTTATTACAGTACTATATAATGTAAAATTTGTGTGGTTCAGTAATCTAATTGAGTCAAATACCTTCTTATAGCGCCGGCGCTCAGCTGATCTCCTGTTGCTCTCCTCCTCTTCTCCCAGCTGTCAGCAGGGGGCTTTCGGCCCCCCTCTGCAGTGGGCCGGGAAGCAGGAAAGACAGCTCAGATGGGCCAGGGAAGTGCCGAGCGGCGCTCAGCTGATCCCCTGCTGCTCTTATCTCCTCCTCTTCTCTCAGCTGTCAGCGGAGGATCACTAAGAAGGTATTTGACACAATTAGATTACAGAAACACACATATTTTACTACTGTAATAGAGAGGGTCTAGCATTTTACAACCACTTTTACTCTGTTCACAGTGGGGATTCATGACAGGCAGGGAGGGAGAGGGGGAGAGAAGACAGCGCATTAAATGGCAAGTTCTACCATGTAAATAAGCCCTACTGTGTTTTTGGTTGGCAAAATTAATATAAGACCCGAGCTTATTTTCAAGGGAACACGGTAGAAGGTTGCGGAGACTCACTGATCCGAACAGTGGCCGTTGGATGAGAGTATAAAGCTCCAATCCATTTCTGCATTTCAAATTTTGTAATGCGACTGTGTCCATGCAGCCGCTGTGTCTGCATTCACCTCTATGGGCTGCCTGCAAGCAACCCAGGGCAGATGCAGGCGTAATAACAAAGGGAACCTGCAGGCAGGACATGAGGATGTGCATTCATGCAATGGACGTACATAGATGCACCTCAGCCTGCTGCAATGTTTACATCCTGCGTCTGAAATTTCATTTTTGTGCCTGTCTGCATTTGTTCAAGATATGCAATAAATCTTCAAAAAACATCCTAGACTAAGCATGTCAGTGTGCTTCTGGGAGTGAATGCAGGGCAGGCAGTCTCTGAACAATTTAAGGAGACCTATTTTATTTCCAGCGGCCCCATCCAGGGGTTATAGCTACAGTTGTATTGTTTCCTTAAGCCCCCTGATAGTAATTGGCAGATGAAAACAGGTATTTATGACAAAGCATAGACAATAAATAAAGTGGAATATCGCGCTGTGAGAAATAAAAAATTGAGCTAATACAAAAATAAACAAATTGAGCTAAATACAAATACCCAGAAAAAAGCTGCTGCTAAAAGTGAGATACACACACAAATAGATAAACCGGAAAAAAGCAGCGCTAAGCCCACCAAGATTAAATTGTACAGTAAAGATCAATATGGAAAAAATAATAATAATAATATAAAAAGTGATCTGTATAATGAATATAGATTAAATTAAATTGAAACTAAAAAGTCCGTCTTCTTAATTCCACAGTGCTAATAGTAGAACCACACTTGTGATGTAATCAAAAGTTCAATAGTATCCTCCACCGCACCACCAGTGCTAAACACCCAAAATGCTCGCTTACCAGACAGGCAAGCATTAGAAGCTTGCGACCTATACCCGGCCAGGGCCTTTATCCCGTCAGGAGCCAAACAGATGGATACCAGGAAGAACCCTCAGGCTGATCCCTATACCAGACAGGGACCACCAAACTCATGGTTCGCGGATACCAAGTGTGAGTAGATGTGGATAACGTTCAGATGTATCATGTGGAACGGATGGTCTGATGATGGAGGTGCGAAGACTCAGCCAAGGCATTGGTGAAAAGTCTAGCCAGTAATAGTAGAAATCCTTCCGGTTAGTAGGAGCCTACATACGGCCCAAACATTCCAGCGGCTCTTTTGAATGTCCCGGGAATAGCCGAGGGGGGTTCGTCAGCTGGTGGGCGGGTCTGAGTCCTTGCTACAGGGAGCGTGATGGCGTCATGCTGACGCGTTTCACTCGTGACCCAAGTTTCTTCAGAACCCCCTCGGCTATTCCCGGGACATTCAAAAGAGCCGCTGGAATGTTTGGGCCGTATGTAGGCTCCTACTAACCGGAAGGATTTCTACTAACACTGGCTAGACTTTTCACCAATGCCTTGGCTGAGTCTTCGCACCTCCATCATCAGACCATCTGTTCCACATGATACATCTGAACGTTATCCACATCTACTCACACTTGGTATCCGCGAACCACGAGTTTGGTGGTCCCTGTCTGGTATAGAGATCAGCCTGAGGGTTCTTCCTGGTATCCATCTGTTTGGCTCCTGACGGGATAAAGGCCCTGGCCGGGTATAGGTCGCAAGCTTTTAATGCTTGCCTGTCTGGTAAGCGAGCATTTTGGGTGTTTAGCACTGGTGGTGCGGTGGAGGACACTATTGAACTTTTGATTACATCACAAGTGTGGTTCTACTATTAGCACTGTGGAATTAAGAAGACGGACTTTTTAGTTTCAATTTAATTTAATCTATATTCATTATACAGATCACTTTTTATATTATTATTATTTTTTTTCCATATTGATCTTTACTGTACAATTTAATCTTGGTGGGCTTAGCGCTGCTTTTTTCCGGTTTATTTATGACAAAGCACCAGTATTTCCACATGTAGCACCCTCTAACTAGTGTAGGAGCTAGAGTGAGATTTTTTTTGTAGGACAGGTAAATTTAGGCAGGCCTAGGCTAGGCCTGTTTGTTTTTATCTGGGGGCTGGGAGTGGCTTAGAGTAGGCTGGTGACTCACAGCTAGTTTCATCTTTCGGTTACCTCCCTTCTGCTTCTAGAGGCTTCTAGAAGGAAGGTGGAGAGGAAGGGTGGAGCTGTCTGGGGTCTGTCCCCAAACCAACCTGGATTGGCAGGGGGCAGGCCTCTTTAAATACCTAGAGTCAGCCCAGCCCAGGGAATACTGGCGGGCAAGTCTCCAGGAGGGATCCACTAGGTGTCAGTGAGTGGCAGGCACATTTGGGAGAGCTAGGAGAGGCATGCTGGAGTGGACTGGGAGTGTGCAGTCTGAGATGAATGTAGAGCCAGCGGGAGAGACTGTGATGTTACTCGCAGTGAAGTCAGGCTTGCAAAGGGCTGACTGGGATCAGTAGTCAACCAAAGAGGGCAGCTAGTATCAGAACTTTCCTTGCTCCACCATGGGGACCAGTGGTCCCTGTCTGTAAAAAGGTACTTTTGCTAAGACCTGGCTGAAACCAGTGTCAGGCCTAACCATGTGCTAGCTGCGCCTGAAGAATTGTGCTGGAGGGAGGAGAGATAGTCTGCAGCAAGTGTTGTACAGGAGGAGAGTATCTAAATTGTCCCAAACTAGACATGCGCATTCGTTTTCGTCCGAATGCATTTTCGTCCGAATTTCAGGTATTTTCGTTATCGTTTTAACAAACGATAACGAAAGTGCAGAGTCCGAAAAACGAAAGATCCGACATAATTAAATGCTTTATTTTCGTTGCTACAACAGTTCGATATAGATAGGAGATTCGACATGATGATGACAATAACAATCTGTGTCCATCAAACCTGTGGTCGAATGTGCCTAACCTTAGCTCTATTAGTCCAAGATTATTCTACATAGAGAGAAAAGATTTGACGTAGAGAGAAAAGATTCGATGTAGGGGAGGAAAGATTCGACGTAGGGGAGGAAAGATTCGACGTAGGGGAGAAAAGATAAATAAAAATAATGATGATGATGAATGTTATTGGCTGATTGTAACCAAAGAAGAGGAGCAGTAAAATAGCTAGAACTAAGTACACACGTACTTTGGCTTATGGTGTCTGTTGAAAGTTCTAAGAAGATTCGACGGAGCAGGTAAACTATACGGCGTTGTACAGTTTAGCTGCTCCGTCTAATCTTCTTTGAACATTCGACAGACACCATAAGCCTTCAATGACAGATTCAACCTTAATTTGGATTTTCGGACGAATGCAATTTTTAACAAAAAACGAAATAAATAAAATCGAATTTCGGGAGTAACTAAATAAATTTATTTTTCAGACGAAAACGAAATTCCGAAACGAAATATTTCAGTGTGCACATGTCTATCCCAAACCAATCAAAAATCTTTTTCCTCGGCATCCCATGAATTCCTTAACCCCATCCAAGTTCCAATCCCTCAATAAAATACAAAAACAAAGCTGATAGACTTGTTTATTGTCTTGGAGTATCTGGAAGTGAATGCCGGGCTGGGCAGGGTGACAGATGGGCCACATTCACTCAGCAGCCCCTACGGGGGTACCGCTACATTTGGGGGCTCGTTCTGGGACCACCTGTTCACGGGTAACCTGCCAGTTATTGCCCCTAGCAACCGAGGTTGATCGAGCCGGGGAACTCTGCTTTGTTCCGCCACCATTCAGGATTGAACTCAGGGGAAGGACTTGTGTGCTCTGTCTGATGTTTCAGTGCTTTAACAAGTGCCGTTGTTCATAGCAACCAGCAAGGACTGTCGCTATTTATTGTTCCTGCTACCCAGTTGCCCCAACCAGTGCTGGGACGGACACTTGTACCAATCCTGAAATTCAGGAACTGTTCACTATGTGCTGTCACCCGTGGCAACCACGCCAGGTAACCATGGCTATGGATTACAAATACTTCCAGTGTTCTGCTATTACTGGACATCTCAATGTGGATTACAAATATGTCCAGCATTCTGCCAATGCTGGACATCTTGAACTTTTGCTCCAAACTCCAGCTAAGGACAGTAAAGTAAGTAGTTGAGAGTGTCTACTGTTGCCCGGGGTGATCGGAGTAAACCCACGGGTGCTTGTGGGCGGGGCTGTGCTAAAGTTGCTCCCTTCAGTAGGACATTGGTGTGGAACTTTATACTTTATTGCTCCTAACGGCAACCACCGGGAAAGTCAACTATTATCTGCCTTCGGTCGCTTGGGCACAGGCGGTGCTGAGTGACATGCCTGGACAAGTCCCTACAGTGGTTGCCTGATGTGCAGGAAAAGACACCGGTGTCTGGAGCTTCACGGAGGACTCGCCCTGAGGGTGATTGTCGGAGCAGAGCGTCTGTGCCTGCTCTGCCCAGAATGCCGGGTTTTGTCCGTGTAGACACTTACCAGACTTGGGCCCATCCAGCAAGAGCCGCGATACTACACCATAGACCTGCTTTCAGGACTTTGTAGTCCACAGCCGCGGAGGAACCGGAGGGCCGGGGAGGATCCAGAATCACAACTAAAAGGCGGAGTAGAGCTGCGGCCTGGTGACTCCTCCATAAATACCGAGGGCATCAGTGGAGGAGAGACTGCCGTGACCTGTGGCCTGGCGACTGTAAATACTGCTATGCAGGAGACAGATGACATCCCTGAAACACCGGCCAGCTCTAAGTCCCTTGCTATACCGTCCGGAAGGAGCCATTTTTAGAGGGAGGTGTGTCTCCAGGTGAGCTGAATGAGGTAAGCGAGGGCCGGGTCATTGATTGGGGTTTCCGCAGTGTGAAGGCCTTGTCTGGGTCCCCAGAGAGGTTGGCAAAGTGGTCACCCCCTTGTGAAAGTTCTGAAGAGGAGTGGGAGACCGGGGAGTCCAAATTCCTTGAGGGAGGAGATGGACAGAGAGACAGCAGTGGGATCTGAGCAAGCTGCGGGAACCCTGACAAGTAGTAGGCAGCTCTTTCTGAACAGGCCTTCCACTACCCAGACCAGAGCGCCCACCTACCATCAGTGGGTCATGAGGGCCCCAGATACGTGTGTTCTCCAGGGAACAGGGAATCCTAGAGAAATACCAAGATTCTCCCAGTTTCAAGAAGAAGTGCAGAGGAGGGTGGCTCTGGAGTGGAGCCTGGACTTTCCATATGTCCCTCCCCAGATTATGGACATTGCGGAGAACTCCCAGGAAGAGTGGGGGAACGACCTAGTCTGGGACTACCTACACGTCCCCAAGCCATTACAGGTGCCAGACAGTGAGGCCTGGGCCTGAATGGAAGCTTGGGAGATCGATCTACAGAGACCGAGTACTTGTGTTCAGGGCGGGTCGGCCCAAGCAAAGTTACTCAGTCTTCAGGGAGAATGAAGGAGGGAGCCAGAGAAAGTTGCCTGATCCTCAGTTCTATGCATAGGAGAACTGTGAGGAGCCACAGAATGCATAGAATGAGCCACATAGACTGCAGGGAAGTTGTAGAGTGTGTTCTTTCTTTCTCCAGCTTGCCACCTGGGTGCCCAATAGAGGAACTTTCCTATCGCAAGGACATTTGGGTGAGGTTTGTTTCAGCATTTAACTCTTTTGGGGAGCCTGTTTGTCCGAGGAGGGGCCCCTCCCACCAGGAACTCCAGAAGAGAACTGTCCATGGTGTACAGTACATACGTTGTTATTCCCTGTTGTTTCTGTTAACAGGTTATAACCCCCTCCTAACAGAACAAGAAGAGAAAAATGTGTGTGCCTTTTGTTTATATTTCTCTTGGCAGGTTATAACCCCCTGCCAACAGAAATGGTGTACAGTGTATAAATAGGTCTGAGCGTAATTTTTAGTTTTCTCTCTTTGTTCCTTTGGGATGGGATGGCTGTCCATCCCCTCCGGCTAGAGTCAACATTTTCTGTGGGCAGAGTATCTCTTCCTAGGGAGAAATGCTCTGGTCTATATGTCTATTGTTGTTATCTACAGGGATCTGTAGTCAGGAATGTATATATTGTACAAAAACAAATTTCTCTATTTTTCTACTGATATTTGTACATGTGTTCCCCCATCCAAGTTATTTCCCTTCCCCCCTTCTAATTTATCTTATGGGATGCCCTTGCTCCTGGGCCCAAGAGCCATCATTTTTCTATATTATATATATATATATATATATATATATATATATATATATATATATATATATTTTTTTTATATATTTCTTTGCTGAGGGGCCAGCTGATTTATGGTGGGGGTGAGGGTAACGGGTAACACCTAATGTAAGTGCTAGAGTGAGATTTTTTTTGTAGGACAGGTAAATTTAGGCAGGCCCCCTTTGTTTTGATCTGGGGGCTGGGAGTGGCTTAGAGTAGGCTGCTGACTCACAGCTAGTTTTATCTTTCAGTTACCTCCCTTCTGCTTCTAGAGGCTTCTAGAAGGAAGGTGGGGAAGAAGGGTGAAGCTGTCTGGGGTGTTCTAGGGAGCCCTGACCAATCCCCAACCTGGATTGGCAGGGGGCAGGGCTCCCTAAATACCTAGAGTAAGCCCAGCTGGGGAGGAGTTGTTTGGGTGGAAGAACTGGAGATGGAGTATTAGGCTGTCGGGGCCTTGGAGGGAGCCCCCTACTCGGGGGGGGGAGTGACCTTGGGCCAGGGGCTCAGAGCTGAACAGGAACCCCACACAATTCAAGGGGTGTCCTGAACAAGAGCAGGAGAGAACAGCAGGGAATACTAGCGGGCAACTGGGAATGTGCAGTCTGAGATGGCTGTAGAGCCAGCGGGAGAGACTGTGATGTTACAGGCAGTGAACTCAGGCCACTGCAGTTGGGAGGCCTGTCAGGGTGTGCAAAGGGCTGACTGGGATCATTAGACCACCAATCTTAGAGAGTCTGAGGTTAACTTCAGAAAGTGTACCTTGGCTACTTTGGAGCAGATTGATTCCTCATAATGGGGTAAAGATTTGAGTCCGTCATCAACATAGAAGTCTCTCTCTCTCAAGCATTTGCTCGACACTATTTTTCACCATCAAGAGCACTCCTTTATAGACTATGGAGTTGATTACTATAACTGGGGAGTGCAAAATCGGGTGCAGCTTTGCATGGTAGCTATTCAGCTTTTAACTTCAGCTTGTTCAATTAAGCTTTGACAAAATAAACCTTGAAGCTGATTGTTTTTTTTATCCAGAGCTGAACCAAATTTTGCACTTTCCAGTAAGTCAACCCCTATATGTTGCAACAGCTGGTGAGGGCTATTACTGAAGATATGAACCTTCATGTGGTACTCAGTAACTTAATTATGTTATTGTCACGATGCCACAGAAACCTGAGGACGTTCCTGTGGTTTTCTCCTACAATAAAGCAATGAATCATCTCCTCAATGTCAGCTGTAATGTCAGCTGGCTCTCTTCTCATAAGTACTCCTACAAGGATGATTGGTAAATTGGGACTAGTGAGAAGAATGTCATTTACGGATACACCTTGATACATTACACTGGAGTCTAACACTACCCTGATTTGTATTGGTTTACGTGGGTGATACACAGCAAAGAAAGGGAGATACCAGCACGTGAATGTTCTTGGTGGAGCTGGCTCAGCGTGATCATCAAAATGGTCTTTCATTTCATTTTTGTTCGTTTGTGTTTGCTGCAGTGAGAAAAATATAGATAAAACCTGCTCACAATTGAAAGCTTGGCTCTTGCAGCACAAAACGGTAAAGGTGCAACCCAGCTGTTGGAATCATCCTTGATAAATACATTTTCCATAGTTTCAATGAATTCTGTCCTCAGATGACAGGGCTGTTTTAATGTTATTTTGTGTAGTAGACAACACAGTCCTCAAAATTGTCATCACAGAAGACAGGCTTGACATAAGGTACTTAGATGATTTGTAAGGCTTCTCTTACAGCCATTTATTAATACATGAGTTCTGAATGAAATCTTGCCCAAACATATATCACCAACTATTACCTAGCCTAGATCAAGTAATGTGCATATGAGGCATTGTTAGGACCACTAAAATGCTGGCGCACTTTTGCATGGTAGGACCGGTGTATACACCGCTCCTAAAGCGCCCCTGCCCATTGAAAACAATGGTGCAGCGCCACCAAACCGCCGCTGCAGCGGAGCTTTGCGGGCAATTTTAAACCCTTTTTCGGCCGCTAGCGGGGGTTAAAACCGCCCCGCTAGCGGCCAAATAGCCCCACTAAAACGAGTTAAGCCGCTAAGTTTGGCACTCAAAGATACTATTCCTTTATACACCCTCTTTTTCTCTTGCAGACATTTTGCCATCAAGAGTGTGGCCATTTGTTCTATCAAGGCGCTATACCATCTTGTACTTAACCACGCAAATCTCCTGGTTAGTCACAGTTAATTAGCCATCTTCATCCCACGCTGCCCCACGGCATCTGCTGTGCCCTTATGGCCGTATTACATCAGTTGGCATATCATTTGGAGGTGTATGCAATCTCAAGTTCATCTAATTGATAGGTGATCTCCCAATCTCGGTCTCAACGATGCTCCTCTTCTCTTGACCCTTGTCCATGATGGTTTTCTTTATTTGCTCTTTACTTTTGTCTGTTTGCTCTCTACCATTACTATTATATATTCTTTTGTTTTGTTTTTAGAATGTGCTATGGTAGTTTCACTTTGTCTTGAACGCCCCTGATGAAAAGACCCCAAAAATGTCTTGAAACGCATCAGGACGAATATCCACAAGATTACCACGCACTAACGATGTTTGTAACTTGCTGTTTTTATCCATTATATTTTTGGTGATGTTTTGCACCCGAATAATTTTATATCTTCTTTAATAAATAAATATTATTTATATAATTTTTTGTTCATATCCTTTTCCTTGTTGCCTAAAAAGACCCCAGTACTCACCTGGGGGGTACTGAACCTTGTTTATGATCTGAGAAAATTAAGTCTCCTGCATATGAACAACATGGAGTTTTAACTTTTCCTTAAAGAGGAGTTCCAGTCTCCTATGTAAAAATGAAAAGTCAGCAGGCATAAAAACTGTAGCTGGTGACTTTTAATAAACAGCCACTCACCTGTCCCACAATCAAGCACTGTGTTTGACCCAGCCTTTTTCACCCTGTGTCCCCTCTCCCCGGCATCTTTACTATGGGCACCCGGCTGTGACATCTTGCGGCTTCCTGTCGCATGTCCCAGAAGACTGGGGCACTCTAGAGAGGGATGTAAGGGGGTATTCTGGTGGATGTAAGGGGGCACTCCGGAGGAGATGCTAGGGGGCACAGATGTAAGGGGGCACGGTGGAGGATGTTAGGGGGCATTCTGGAAGATATTAGGAGGCACAGATGTAAGGGTGCACTCTGGAGGATGTAAGGGGGCACTCTGGAGGCACAGCTGTAAGGGGGCACTCTGGAGGATGTAAAGGACACAAATATGTGCATTTATTTATGTTTTCCTTCATAGTGAATTTAGCCTTTAAATATTGGTTATCTTAGTTTATATAGTGGGAATTTATGTCATATTTTAGGTCGTCAGTAAAAAATGTGCTCTGTCACCCCCCTTCTCTGTGACAGCAGGTCAGAGTTTATCTCCCAACAGCCACATTTACATTTTAAAGATGGCGTGGCTTTTCAGGGCTTTGCCCGCACAGTTGCATCATTAATTCACAGAGGTCTGTAAATGAATGAACTACACGTACCGTCTGCCAGCCTTTAAGAAAGTATATTTTGCAGACAGTCGCTGATAATATTTATAGGCAGCAGATAGGTGATATATAGAGTCTCTTAGTTTTGCTGCTTCATTAAAAGATGAGAAACAACTGACATGCAGTGTGCAGTTTTGTCCTAAAGATTTAGGCTGGGTTCACACTGATGTCTGCCGAACCTTTCAGCTGGAAAACTCAGAGTGCATGCGCCGCTGAAGTCAGCGGCTGCATGCAAGGGGAATATCTCCTAAACCGTACAGGTTTAGGAGATATTCTTTTTACCTACAGGTAAGCCTTAATATAGGCTTACCTGTAGGTCAAAGTGAAAAAAAAGGGTATACAACCTTTTTAAGAGAAGAGGATCAACATTGATCATGCTGGCGCTGTAAATTGAGCTCTGTGCATGCGCAAATTGGTTTACATTGCTGGACAATGCTGCAAGCAGCCAGGTAGGTGTATTTTATTGCAGAAGAGACATTGCATGTCTTTTCTGAGACAGCCTGCCTGCTTGTAGTTTGTGACAGTGGAACTTTACTTCTGCTTTTAGCAAAATAATAATCTCTGTGAAATCATCCCCCGATTTAAATGTACAGATCAATACAAAAAACGTATGCATAAACATGAGATATTTACGTTTATGAATTTTAGGGATCCCCCAACACCCATGCACACTGTACGCACATGCCCACCACATACAGCACTGTAGCATCTCCTCACCTGTGTGTATGATATACTGTCATGGCTGGCTATTAAAGTTAGAGTTGACTTGTCCCTGCCTACTGTGCACTGATGGTTTACGTCATACAGCAATGTTTATTCCCCCTTCATCTGCTTGTATGTTTGAAGTGTAAAAAGCTCACCTAAAATACCATACAACCTTAACTACTGTAATGTTTACATTGACAGCCAACATCACAGACAACACCACATTTCTTCCAGCTGTCACCGGAAGTTGTTGGTGCAACCCGCTGACTTTCACTCGGAAACCAGGAAGAGTAATATTTGGTGGAAAGAGGCGCTATTGTCAATAGCTGGGTGCCTCTGTGTCCTCTATTCATCTTTAGCGGGAGCTCAGAGAGAAATGTGACAGGCACTGTCATTGTCAGGCGTGCAGCTTCCACACCGCACTATGGTTCCGTGTTGGACTTGTTTCTACGGGGAAGAAAAATGAAGAGACGCCAGACCGGTCACTGAGAGCCACGTCTAATGGGAGAGGCCGACTAGGTGGACAAACTGGAGCTGGATGACAGGAGCCAGGTCTGCATACACTACGGTGAGACCCCCTCCATATACAGAGTGTACATTCCTTATACATAGCCTTCACTTCATACACACTCCTATCATTCTTTATTTCCTTAGACATAGTGCTAAATCTATATACAGAGCCTTCATTCCATATACACAGTGCTAAATCTATATACAGAACCTTTATTCCATATACATAGTGCTAAATCTATATACAGAGCCTTCATTCCATATACATAGTGCTAAATCTATATACAGAGCCTTCATTCCATATACACAGTGCTAAATCTATATACAGAGCCTTCATTCCATATACACAGTGCTAAATCTATATACAGAGCCTTCATTCCATATACACAGTGCTAAATCTATATACAGAGCCTTCATTCCATATACACAGTGCTAAATCTATATACAGAGCCTTCATTCCATATACACAGTGCTAAATCTATATACAGAGCCTTCATTCCATATACACAGTGCTAAATCTATATACAGAGCCTTCATTCCATATACACAGTGCTAAATCTATATACAGAGCCTTCATTCCATATACACAGTGCTAAATCTATATACAGAGCCTTCATTCCATATACATAGTGCTAAATCTATATACAGAGCCTTCATTCCATATACACAGTGCTAAATCTATATACAGAACCTTTATTCCATATACATAGTGCTAAATCTATATACAGAGCCTTCATTCCATATACATAGTGCTAAATCTATATACAGAGCCTTCATTCCATATACACAGTGCTAAATCTATATACAGAGCCTTCATTCCATATACACAGTGCTAAATCTATATACAGAGCCTTCATTCCATATACACAGTGCTAAATCTATATACAGAGCCTTCATTCCATATACACAGTGCTAAATCTATATACAGAGCCTTCATTCCATATACACAGTGCTAAATCTATATACAGAGCCTTCATTCCATATACACAGTGCTAAATCTATATACAGAGCCTTCATTCCATATACACAGTGCTAAATCTATATACAGAGCCTTCATGACATATACATAGTGCTAAATCTATATACAGAGCCTTCATTCCATATACATAGTGCTAAATCTATATACAGAGTCTCCACCATTCCTTATACATAACCTTCACTTCATACACACAACTATCATTCTTTATTTCCATATACACAGTGCTAAATCTATATACAGAGCCTTCATTCCAGATACATAGTGCTAAATCTATATACAGAGCCTTCATGACATATACATAGTGCTAAATCTATATACAGAGCCTTCATTCCATATACATAGTGCTAAATCTATATACAGAGTCTCCACCATTCCTTATACATAACCCTCACTTCATACACACAACTATCATTCTTTATTTCCATATACACAGTGCTAAATCTATATACAGAGCCTTCATTCCAGATACATAGTGCTAAATCTATATACAGAGCCTTCATTCCATATACACATTGCTAAATCTATATACAGAGCCTTCATTCCATATACACAGTGCTAAATCTATATACAGAGCCTTCATTCCAGATACATAGTGCTAAATCTATATACAGAGCCTTCATTCCATATACACATTGCTAAATCTATATGCAGAGCCTTCATTCCATATACACAGTGCTAAATCTATATACAGAGCCTTCATTCCATATACACATTGCTAAATCTATATACAGAGCCTTCATTCCAGATACATAGTGCTAAATCTATATACAGAGCCTTCATTCCATATACACAGTGCTAAATCTATATACAGAGCCTTCATTCCAGATACACAGAGCCTTCATTCCAGATACACAGAGCCCTCATTCTACACACAGAGCCCTCATTCTACACACAGAGCCCTCATTCTACAAACAGAGCCCTCATTCTACACACAGAGCCCTCATTCTACAAACAGAGCCCTCATTCTACACACAGAGCCCTCATTCTACACACAGAGCCCTCATTCTACACACAGAGCCCTCATTCTACACACAGAGCCCTCATTCTACACACAGAGCCCTCATTCTACACACAGAGCCCTCATTCTACACACAGAGCCCTCATTCTACACACAGAGCCCTCATTCTACACACAGAGCCCTCATTCTACACACAGAGCCCTCATTCTACACACAGAGCCCTCATTCTACACACAGAGCCCTCATTCTACACACAGAGCCCTCATTCTACACACAGAGCCCTCATTCTACACACAGAGCCCTCATTCTACACACAGAGCCCTCATTCTACACACAGAGCCCTCATTCTACACACAGAGCCCTCATTCTACACACAGAGCCCTCATTCTACACACAGAGCCCTCATTCTACACACAGAGCCCTCATTCTACACACAGAGCCCTCATTCTACACACAGAGCCCTCATTCTACACACAGAGCCCTCATTCTACACACAGAGCCCTCATTCTACACACAGAGCCCTCATTCTACACACAGAGCCCTCATTCTACACACAGAGCCCTCATTCTACACACAGAGCCCTCGTTAATGCAGAGCCTTCATTCCATATACAGAGCCCTAGTACCCTATATGGAACCCTCTACAGACCTATATAAAGAGCCCTCATTCCCTATATAGAGCATTCATTCTATATACAGGCCCCTCATTCCCTATACGGAGCCCTCAACCAAGCATTCATTCTATATACAGCCCTTATATATATATATGGCCCTCAGTTCCTATGTGGGCATTCAGTCTATATACAGGGCCCTCTCTTCTACAGAGCATTCATTCCCTATACAGAGCTCTCTCCTATACAGAGTCCTCTCCTATACAGAGTCCTCATTCCCTATACAGAGCCATCTACAGGGCATTCATTCTATATAGAGCCCTCATTCCCTATACAGAGCCATCTACAGGGCATTCATTCTATATAGAGCCCTCATTCCCTATACAGAGTATTCTACAGGGCTTTCATTCTATATACAGAGCCCTCATTCCCTATACAGAGTATTCTACAGGGCATTCATTCTATATACAGAGCCTTGTGTCATGCCATTGAGCCAGATAGTGACAGCCACTCTGAGCAGAACTTGGCAATCTCTCCTCTGCCACATCCTCACATAGCAGAGACTGACAGAAAGAGCAGTGTGCTGACACTGTGCCCCGACCAGGCTTTCCTGTGTATAGTGCATGTCTCATTTAATGCCTGTGAAGGGAATTTACTAAAACTGGAGCAAACAGAATCTGAAGTAGTTGCGCATGGTAACCAATCAGCATTTAGCTTTCATTTTTAAAGCCTAGCTGAACATGACGAAGCTAGAAGCTGGTTAGTTACTATTCACACTGCATTTGTTTCAGTAAATACCCCCCTTCTATACCTTGTCCTGACTGATGCAGTCCTATAATGGCTACATTCTATTGTACTCTCTGTATTATCATCATCACTGTATTAGTATCTGGAGGGATATTTACTAAAACTGGTGCAGCTATGCACATTAACCAATCCGCTTCCAGGTTTTATTGTCAAAGTTTAAGTGAACAAGCTGGAGTTAGAATCTGGTTATGTACAGCTACATCCACTTTTAGTAAATCTTCCCCAGTGGTCCTCTTGTGTATCCTATGTCCAGAAGATTAGCACAGATATTTCTATGTATCCTATGTCCATACCATTACCACAGAGCCTTCTGTGTATCCTGTTTGTGATATTGTCACAGACATTTCCGTAGTACATCATAAAAGTGACACATCTGCAGTTTGCAGGTGTTTTACAAGAGTTAATGCACGTGTATCAAGCTTGAGGCTGGGTTCACACTGGTCCGACAAACGCTCCGACATTGGGAGCTCATGTCGCATGATGTGTGAAATGTAATGTTTCCCTATGGGAGCCGTCCTAACTGGTCCGACACAAGTCGTTCCGACTTTAGAAATGCTCCCTGTACTACTTTGGTCCGACTTTGATCCTACTTCAGCCTATTGACTATCATTGAAGTCGGATCAAAGTCGGATTGCCGTCTCGCATGATCCGACTTCGGCACGCGACTTGTGCTCAGATGATCTTGAGGGGGAACTCCGCGCCAAATTTTAAATAAAAATCCGGCATGGGTTCCCCCTCCAAGAGCATACCAGGCCCTTGGGTCTGGTATGGACCTTGAGGGGAACCCCCTACGCCGAAAAAACGGCGTGGGGGGTCCCCCCCAATCCATACCAGACCCTTATCCGAGCACGCAGCCCGGCCGGACAGGAATGGGGGTGGGGACGAGCGAGCGCCCCCCCCCCTCCTGAACCGTACCAGGCCGCATGCCCTCAACATGGGGGGTTGTTGCCTTGGGGGAGGGGGGCGCGCTGCGGCCCCCCCACCCCAAAGCACCTTGTCCCCATGTTGATGAGGACAAGGGCCTCTTCCCGACAACCCTGGCCGTTGGTTGTCGGGGTCTGCGGTCGGGGGGCTTATCGGAATCCGGGAGCCCCCTTTAATAAGGGGGCCCCCAGATCCCGGCCCCCCACCCTATGTGAATTGAGTATGGGGTACATGGTACCCCTACTCATTCACCTAGGGAAAAAGTGTCAATTTAAAAAAAAAACACTACACAGATTTTTAAAGTATTTTATTAGACAGCTCCGGGGGTCTTCTTCCGACTTCGGGGGTCTCTCCGGTTCTTCTCCGCGCTCTCCGGGTCTTCTGCCGGGCTCCTCCTCTCTCTTCTGCTCTTTTGCCGCTCTTTTGCTAAAGAGGAGGAGCCCGGTCTTCAATCTTCTGCCTTCTGCCCTCTTCTCTTCTCCTGATGTTGACACGACGCTCTCTCCGGCTAGAATGCTCTCTGTGCGCTCTGCTCTGACTTATATAGGCGGTGACCCCGCCCTCTTATGCCGTCACAGTCCCTGGGCATGCTGGGACTGTGACGGCATACAGGGGGCGTGGTCACCGCCTATATAAGTCAGAGCAGAGCGCACAGAGAGCATTCTAGCCGGAGAGAGCGTCGTGTCAACATCAGGAGAAGAGAAGAGGGCAGAAGGCAGAAGATTGAAGACCGGGCTCCTCCTCTTTAGCAAAAGAGCGGCAAAAGAGCAGAAGAGAGAGGAGGAGCCCGGCAGAAGACCCGGAGAGCGCGGAGAAGAACCGGAGAGACCCCCGAAGTCGGAAGAAGACCCCCGGAGCTGTCTAATAAAATACTTTAAAAATCTGTGTAGTGTTTTTTTTTTAAAATTGACACTTTTTCCCTAGGTGAATGAGTAGGGGTACCATGTACCCCATACTCAATTCACATAGGGTGGGGGGCCGGGATCTGGGGGCCCCCTTATTAAAGGGGGCTCCCGGATTCCGATAAGCCCCCCGCCCGCAGACCCCGACAACCAACGGCCAGGGTTGTCGGGAAGAGGCCCTTGTCCTCATCAACATGGGGACAAGGTGCTTTGTGGTGGGGGGGCCGCAGCGCGCCCCCCTCCCCCAAGGCAACAACCCCCCATGTTGAGGGCATGCGGCCTGGTACGGTTCAGGAGGGGGGGGGGCGCTCGCTCGTCCCCACCCCCATTCCTGTCCGGCCGGGCTGCGTGCTCGGATAAGGGTCTGGTATGGATTGGGGGGGACCCCCCACGCCGTTTTTTCGGCGTAGGGGGTTCCCCTCAAGGTCCATACCAGACCCAAGGGCCTGGTATGCTCCTGGAGGGGGAACCCATGCCGGATTTTTATTTAAAATTTGGCGTGGAGTTCCCCCTAAAGATTCATACCAAACACAGTGTCGGGCATTGGCGGGGATCCAAGTCGGATCCCCGTTCATTGAAAGTCGGACACATGCCGGCTTCATGTCGCAGGGCAAAGTCGGATCCAAAGTAGGACGGCTGTCGTGTCGCACCAGTGTGAACCCAGCCTCAGGCAACTAACTGCAGCTGCCATACGTTTTATGATGTATAATCATACAATCGGGGGAATTTACTGAAACTGGAGCAGCTGTATATAGTAACCAATCGGCCTTTTCAGTTAAGCTTTAAGAATCAATGGCAGAAGCTAATTGGTTGCACAGATCCTGTACATCCCAGATTTAGTGAATTCCCTTAACTGACGACTTTCTTTGTAAGTAAGTAGCTAAACTTTTTTTTTGCAAGTAAAACTAAGAAATTACATGGTCTCTAGTTTCTCAAAAGCTCTATAATCATAATAATCCTCGTTTATTTTTTTTGCATGTGTAATTTTAAATAACATGATTTTTCCTTTGTGAGAAAGCAAACATGCACTTGTTTGAGATTACCTTGTTGCTAAGACTGGTGAATGTGAAAGCTGTAATTATCTAGTATACACACTGTGCAACCATACCCTTTTTTTTTTTTTTTTTTTTTTTTACAATGCCATTGTCTTTCAGGTAATTTTCAAAAGTGATGGACTGACAGTTTTGTGTTGTCAATCTGTTTATGGAAGCCACTCCACCATGCTCATCCATTGGCTTATGGCAATACAGCGAATATTGGGGATTTTTTCATTTTAAAGGGAGCACAAGTGATTACCCCATATACAGTAAAGTGCAGATATGAGCACACAGCCTGGAACTGACCTTCTTGGTGTCCAGTCCGGCACAGTTGTTGATACTGGGACTCCTCTCAAGCAGGATGGACTTGCTGATGCCAGAGCTGAGCTGAACACATCACTTGGTGGTGATAGCAATATTGGTGAGTTGCATGGATTTGCCTTTTAATTGTTTACTGATAAGATGATGTTAGAAACCTTTTCTAACAGGGTTTGTGAAATAGGACAGAATGTATTGCTTTGTTTCTGACCACTTGATCTAAACCAATGTTTTTCAACCCCAGCCCTCAAGTACCCCCAACAGGTCATGTTTCCAGGCTTTGCATTATTTAGCACAGGTGATTTGATCAGTTTCACTGCCTTAGTAATTACCGCAGCTGTTTCATCTGAGGGAAATATTGAAAACATGACCTGTTGAGAAACCTTGATCTAAACAAACAAGTTTAGATGTGATGAGCAATCGCTCGGTTCTCGGCTGTCCCCTCCGCCATCCTCTGTCAGGGAATCGGGAAGTGAAGCGTTGCGGCTTCACTGCCTGGTTCCCTACTGCGCATGCGTGAGTCGTGCTGCGCATCTTTACTGGTCCCCGTTGTGTTCTGGGAACTGTGTGTTTCCCAAAACACAACGGGGGGGGGGGGGGGGATTGGATGGGGGCTGACATCTGCGGCTAACTATTCCCGGAAGTGGGTGCAAATAGCTGTATTATACAGGTATCTGCACCCCCCCCTCCCCCCTGAAAGGTGCCAATTGTGGCACCGGAGGGGGGGAGGAATCTGATGAGCGGAAGTTCCACTTTAGGGTGGAGCTTCGCTTTATTGTCAGTTTTTTGTAGGTAGCCGTAGCTCCTTTAGAAACGACCTGCACTGCAGCTTGCATATCACATGACAGCACTAAACCTGTTAAAAAATGTAAGTTTGTTATGTTCATGACTATTAAGTTTCTATATTTGTTTTCCTCCACGTTACAAGACCGGATAGACAGAGGATATATTTGTTGTAGAGGCTACAGCCCACAGTTTACGGATACTTTATATTGTAGTGGTGGAACCTTGTCTTTTATTTCATTGATATCCATTGATACCAGTTGTGGTTGTATTTTCGTTTACATTTGGATTTCATTGACCGTGATTTGTCATGTCATACTGTTAGGTC